>OY744552.1:35311070-35763570 GCA_963556195.1 Sepiola atlantica
GTTGTATATTTATGTATATTATTGTTTTATATTTTCATGTATATACTGGGTGCAAGGGTTATTTAACAAAAAAAAAAATATATATATATATATATATATATATAGATAGAGAGAGAGAGAGAGAGAGAGAGAGAGAGAGAGAAAGAGTGTGTGTGTGTGAGAGAGAGAGAGAAAGAGTGTGCGTGTGAGAGCGAGAGAGAGAGAGAATGGATAGGTGATAGACTGAAATAGAGATACTATAGAGAAAGAGAGAGCCACTATATACTGGAAGAAAATAAAAAGGAAAGAACATAAAGAGACCATTTTTACGTGGCTCGAGGAAGCTCTATTTCGAAAGAAATGACAGCTGAAACATGTATGCACATATGTAGTCAATAATGTTTATATAAATAAAAGAATTTATACTATAACTTTACTTGTTATTGAGCACTATTGTATAAACACTGGAGTTTCACTGGATTAACATCTAGGATGTACAGGATAATCCCCATAAAATAATGAACGGGTGATTATGAATTTTGGAACATATATTCTAGGCAACACGGTGAGTAACATGTGCAGATTATTATTATTTTTTTTTGTAAATGTTAACAGTTAAGGGGTGCATATATACAAAGTTCTTTTTTATGAACCGATCATTATGAATATTGGAATATATATTCTCGGCAACCCGCTCAGTAACATAAGCACGTCATATTGTTTTTTTGTAAAATTTACCATTTAGGGAGTGCGGTTATCCAAACTCGAACCCGCCACTATAAAACTTGTAAAACAAGTTAAGTACAAAAAATTTAATAGAGAATAAAATTTCTCGACATCAAATTTTTAGTTATATTAAGTAATCATTTTTGTTAGATCGATGGGCGTCAATAATATGTTAAATCCTAAACTATTGAACTTATTATTTTATTATGGGATATATATTCTAAGCAACAGGGTGTGTAACATGGGCATATTATTATTATTATTATTATTATTATTATTATTATTATTATTATTATCATCATCATCATCATCATCATCATCATCATCATCATTATTATTATTATTATTATTACTATTATTATTATTACTATTATTATTATTTACTCACTAGGAGTTATCACACTGGTCATCGTCAGTGGTCACCCACTGCCGATTATTATTATTATTATTATTATTATTATTACTATTATTATTATTATTATTATTATTATTATTATTATTATTATTATTATTATTATTATTATTATTATGATGATGATGATGATGATGATGATGATGATGATGATGATGATGATGATGATGATGATGATGATGATGATGATGATGATGATGATGATGATGATGATGATGATGATGATTGTGACGACGACGACGACGACGATGATGATGATGATGATGATGATGATGATGATGATGATGATGATGATGATGATGATGATGATGATGATGATGATGATGATGATTATTTATTTATTTATTTATTTATTTATTTATTTTTTTGTAAACATTACCATTTAGAGATGAGACTAGCAAAACCTTACCATACCCCTAAAAAAAAAAAACATTAAAATTAAAAACAAACGCTATACATATTGCTTATACTCCTCCTGAGACGGGTATTCTACTTGCAATTTATAAAACAAATTCTAAAGAATTTATGCGATTTACATCAACTTTTGTTCGTAATAAAACTTATATGAGGTTCGGGAGTAAAAGCAGGAGTTCTTAAGGTTCCTCAATTTTCTCGAGCAACGTCGTGACACAGGTCCAGCAAAGGAGGGGTGCTAGTCTAGCATAACTAGAGAGCTGTGATACAGCAAAACAGTATTTCTGTGTATGACTATATATCCCCCATTCTCGGGTCGAACACTGTCGTTAGGATACTCTCCTGCTGCTTCTTAGCTTATTGGACAGCTCTTTGTAAATAAACAAATTGGACACGGTGAAGCGGCGGTCAGTGTTTATATAAATAGACATTGTAGATATCATTTACGAGAGCTTCTCCTGTTGGCCTAATGGATAGAGCTGACGGACATCAACTAAATGGTTGATGGTTTGATTCTGGCTAGAGAGAGGTCTTGTTTTTGTTTTTCTCCTGCACTTTAACTTGTTTTCCGTTTGTCATTTTTCACACATTTTGTCCACCACGACATTTCATTTTCATGAATTATCGTGTACCTTACCCCATATATATATATATATATATAGGTATTAATAATTATATATTAATAATTTAATATTTATTTATAAATATTATACTAAGCCCCTTTAAGAAACTAAAGTTGAGCACTCTCGGGGATGTTAAAAATAGACTGTCAAAAAGCTCTAATGCAAAGTTCCGAATACGTTCGTCGAACACTCTCGACTAGTCTTCTATCTGTGCCCGCTTCTAGGTACATATAGATCTTAATTTCCCTTAATTACGTGACAGATTCCGTTGGCCGAGTTGATATGGCGACTGCTTGCAGATTTTAGGCTGACTCTGTGAACCGGGTTCGCGCCGTCCGTCTGAAATTGTTACTTTCCTGTACTGATGAGAGCAATAAGCTTGAAACGTTAGCGTCTGTAGGTATTAATAATCTAATATTATTTATATATATATATATAATACTTACCTGGCACACGCTAGGAAGTAAGTGTAGTATCTGTTCCGATGGATACTGCACCCTATAGACGGATGTCGTCTTGTCCTTCGGGGCTTGATTCCACCTGTCTGTGGGTTTGTCCTGTGCAGTTCTAGGAGGTCCACCCTCCCAGGCTTCGCCTCCCCTCTTTGGGGAGGAGTAAGTTTATTGCTTACTGCTTGAGGCGCCCCTACCGGGGAATGCCGACGGGGCTGCCCAAGCAATTTTTAAATGGCCAGAGTGCTCACCTCTCGAGCGCTGGCTTTTAACCCCACTTACTCGACCCAAGCTGTGGTCACATCTTACTTGTGGGAGTAAGATAAAACTGGCCTTGTGCCTAACTCCTGCAGAGGAGTAAATAAATATATATAATATTTATAAATAAATATTAGATTATATATATATATATATAATATTTATAAATAAATATTAGATTATTAATACCTACAGACGCTAGCGTTTCAAGCTTATATATATATATATATATATATATATATATATATATATATATATATATATATATATATAATCATGCATTCTGTAGCAGATATCTTCACTTAAATTTCCTTGAACTCTTAGTAAATGTGACTTAATTTCTGAATGTCAAATTCTATAGTTTGTATCACTATTTTAGATAATTGTGTAGGTGAGTTGACAATAAGCTTCATCCATTCTATTAAGGTTTCAAGTTTCCTTTCTACTGCTTCTAACCTATTAGAAATAGTTTTTAATTACGTCCATTGTGATAGCTGTTATGACCAATTCCTCTATTTGAACTTCAGAAACGTTAACATTTTCTCATTGTTTGATTATATATGTGACTAATAACTCTGAAATATTATATAAAATAAGATCTGTTTTAATGTTTCCTTTTAAGGTGCGACCTCTCACTTGTAATATTGCATGGACGTCTTTCTACTTTGAACCATAAGTGCATCCCTAATTAAAGTTTCAACCTGGTAAACTTTGATTCGAAGATTAATGGTATGAACCCCTCTATCGTTTCTACTTGCTGTATAAATGGGGACGTCGATCTGTAGTTTATTGATGCTGTGTATATGCTTTTGCTTTTAACTCCGTGCCAATACATTGTGCTGACGATGTATTCTAATATCAGTAAAACAATATAATATCAATAAAACATATGGTCTCTGAAACGATCGTACACGGACAGTTGTTATGTTGAATTCTTGGAACGCGATTTGATCATGTAATTGTGGTTACATATATATATATATATATATATATATATATATATATATATATATATATATATATATATATATATATATATACATATACATATATATATATATATATATATGGTTAATCCAACAAAAGATATAAGAGGCAACTAATATCTTTAATTAGTGAACATCCGGATGAAACTGAATCTCAATATACTGGATAGAGCATTAATAGCATTAGATCAAGTGAAAGAATAAAATGAGGTGCGAATCAAATTTTATTAGAATTCAATGTTCAGGCAAAGTACCTTAAAGTCCTTAACTCATGAGTTTTCAAAGAAAATTCTTCTCCTCAGAGGACCATTACCGCAATGACATTACTACAGGTAATAAAATTAAACTTGGAAAATATATATAAAATATATATATAAAAATACATAAAAGTATATAAAACATCAAATATATCAGCCCAAAACATACATTTTTGTTAAAGCTATACAGTTCAACCAAGTCATAAAATTTAAAACATATTCAGGAAAGATATCAAGGAGGTTGATTGAAAAATGATCCAGGTGGTGAGTGGTATTCCAACAACGAAAAAGTTAACCAGGCGGGAAATCTGTTTGCAATCGATGCAGTAAATGACAGTGAAAAATGTATCCAAGGTGTATGCAAATTAATAAAACACTGAACATTGAATTCTAATAAAATTTGTATTTACACTGTACATTAAACACAAAGTCTCCACCCGAAGCACACACGTCCCAAAAGTTTGTTTTTTACTTTTGTTTTACATTAAAATTATGGTCAACCATTAGCAGCAAATAATTCAATAGTTCATCATCGTTCGTATACATAATTTTTCCTGCTGTTTTAATATGTGTATTTTCGCCACTTCCAACGTTTCAACCCTATCGGAAAACCCCATTGTCATGTCAAATGTGCTTTATTCTTTGTCGAATAGTAAGAATTTTCGGGTGCTATTTGACGTACTCATTATCTAGAGTTATTATCAGTTTGGGTGATTTACATTCTGATTGTGAGTACGGTTACATTTATTTTTATATTACAGAAACAGTCTATTGTTTATCTAGTATTTTCTATTTCTAAAAAAAAAAAAATTTCACCCCAAACAAGGCAGGACGCCACTGTAGACGTAAGGGGCTACTGAGAATTAGGGAGTAAGTTTAGGGTGTCATTCTAACTTGGGAGCTGTGCAACGATATGTCTGTTTAGATTAGTTTTAAACCTCTGCATGTCAGTAACGTCGAGGAAACAGGGAGCAGGGAGGGGGTTCCAGAGGCCGGTAGCACGAGGAAAGAAGCTGCTGGAGTAGAAGGCTCTCCGGCATCATAGGGACCTCCACAGTGAATGGATGGGATCTAGCTGATTGTCGGGTTGTTCTAGTGTATTTGCGTCGAAGGGGCACTAGAGCAGCTAGTTCATCGGAGCACAATCCATTGAAGTATTTGTAAAACAAGCACAAGGATGCAACATTGCGGCGATGGGACAGGGGCTGGAGCTTGGTGGATAGTGATGGACCTATTAATTTGGCGACTCTTTTTTGGACCTTGTCTAAGATGGAGAGGCTAGTGGATGATGCACCAGCTCAGATGTGACAACAATACTCCATACATGGGTGGATGATGGCTTTGTAGTGATGCAGGATAATGTCAGGTGTGAGGAGTTTACTAGGACGGTAGAGGGAGCCCACCTACTTGTTTATTCATATTGATTTTATTAATTTGATATTCATTTTTCTCGTATGACTTTGCTCAGTTTCTGTTATGTTCTATCAATCTACATCTTAGATTGTTTCTACAGTTATCTTTGTAGTCTTTTAACCTTATCAAGGGGTGCGATTTTGCTAAGCGGTTTATGCGGTTGTCAAGATTGGTTTTACTACATAAAAACAAATAGAGAGAGAAAGAAAGAAAGAAAGAAAGAGAGAGTGTGTAGGTAATGTGGGTTATATTTAGTTTAATTTAGTTTCATGCAAAAGGGTGTAAAGAGGAGGTGGAATCACTTCGTTAAAATTCAGATATCTCCGATTTTTCTGAAATTGTAATAATTATAATTAGACATCAATTAAAAATATTGTCCGGGCCTTCTGGTCTGGATTTACGCCGGTCTATCGGTTGTCCGTCCTGTGCAGTTCTAGGAGGTGCACCCTCCCAGGCTTTGCCTTTTCACCCTTTGAGAAGGGGTTAGTTTATTGCTAATCCCCTGAGGCGCTCCTACCGGGGAATGCCGACGGGGCTGCCCAGGCAATTTTTAAATGGCCAGAGTGCTCAAATTCTCCAGCGCTGGTTTTTCCCCACTTTCCCGACCTTGTGTCACATCTTACCTTGTTGGAGGAAGATAAATAGATTCAGTTTACTTGGAGTATTTTAAAGAGTTTTAGAGGGTATAATCTGGGCAAAATCTCCTATTTAAATATTTCAGATTTGCATTAAATTTGATCCATGATCATTAGATTTCCCGAATTCCAAATCTCTTCTGATCGTAAGCCTTCAATTTTAGACATTTAATAGAATTATAATCGTGTGATAGCATAAGGATTATAGACATAAGGCTTAATAGCATTATATCTTGATGTTAATCTGCGTACGGGCACATAAAAGTGGTGCAAAACTGTTCTAGTCGGGAAATTAATTTTACCTGTCCTGGGACGGGTGTTCCTCTAGTTCTTATATTTTATTTTAAGCATACAATTCCTTACAATTAGTTGTCTCCTCATTTATACAATAGGACACATTAATATGTCTGTAATTGAACTGAATATGTCTTCAGATAAACTAGACCGTTGTCTGTAATGGAAGAATTATCTGAGTAATCTTTACTGGATTGTATCCGAGTTATCTCCCCTGAATCATTCTTGCCAACGTTAAAGAGACTGCACTCTGTGGAGAATTTAGAAAGAGATAGTATTCTCTTTTCTGGATTCACAGCTTTCTTGGGCTTTCTTGGCCTTGGCCTTTTGGCCAAGATCAAAGTGTAGTATCTGTTCCGATGGATACTGCACGAGACTGGTCCTGTGCAGTTCTAGGAGGTCCACCCTCCCAAGCTTTGCCTCCCCTCTTTGGGGGGGAGTAAGTTTATTGCTTACTGCCTGAGGCGCCCCTACCGGGGAATGCCGACGGGGCTGCCCAGGCAATTTTTAAATGGGCAGAGTGCTCACCTCTCGACGCTGGCTTATCTAATCCCACTTTCCCGACCTTGTGTCACATCTTACCTTGTGGGAGGTAGATAAACAACCTTTCTAACTAGTTCTTGGCCTTTTGGCTGAGATCAAAGTGTAGTATCTGTTCCGATGGATACTGCACCCCATAGACTGGTATTGTCTTGGCCTTCGGAGCTTGTTTCACACCGGTCTATGGGTCTGTCCTGTGCAGTTCTAGGAGGTCCACCTTCTCAGACTTCGCCTCCCCTCTTTGGGGAGGAGTAAGTTTATTGCTTACTGCCTGAGGCGCCCATACCGGGGAATGCCGCTGCCCAGGCAATTTTTAATGGCCAGAGCGCTCACCTCTCGGGCGCTGGCTTATCTAATCCCACTTTCCCGACCCGACCTTGGGTCACATCTTACTTGTGGGAGTAAGATAAAACTGGCCTTGTGCCTAACTCTTGGAGAGGAGTAAATAAATACTAGCAAACATATAGATCTCCAGGCGCATATGTTTGCTGGTCTTCTTAATAATTGAGGAGGAAATGTGTTTGGAGCTTGGCCCGAAATAAATGCCGCTGTCATGTTAAATAATGCATCGCTTAGTGGCCATCTTGACCCACAAATCTTGTATTTGTTGTTTGTTGCTTGAACGGTTTCCATAGAAACCATGAACCAATATTGCAATGGCTATGGTGGCAGCGGTGGCACCTGTTCAGCTCGTGACAAAAAAAATAGCTTTTGATTCATAATTTATTTAGGTTATTTATGCCGCAGGCTTGGTCAAAAGTGTCCTCCACACCCAACCGAAATAATAATATTAATTGAAGAGCATTTTCTCTCCCTTAGATTCTTATCTAATCATTAAAAGATGTTTTAAAATCTTACCTGACGCAAAATAAATTGCTCCTGTGTGGTCCCTTAAAGTACATCCGGTGGTGACGCCCACATTTGGTAGCTTTGGGGAG
This sequence comes from Sepiola atlantica, assembly GCA_963556195.1. NCBI lineage: Eukaryota > Metazoa > Mollusca > Cephalopoda > Sepiida > Sepiolidae > Sepiola > Sepiola atlantica. Next base: position 35,318,998 of record OY744552.1, read on the forward strand.
TGTGGAGTAACCGCTTATTAACCATTACTCCTAGGTCCACTCTGACCCGGAGGAGTGGTAGTACATGCCAGAGTTCCATCTATGAATTAAATCGAATTCATCCCGGCCATGACACTTTTGGCTAGGATCAAAGTGTGGCATCTGTTCTGATACTACACTTCATCTTTTCTGTCGTCGGTCAGTAAAAGACAGGATATGTATCTCCCTCCCACAGCGGGAAGATGTAACACAAGATCGAGAAAGTGGAATTTGAAACCAGCACCCTAAAGGAGGAGCACTCTGGACGAATAGAAATTGACTGTGTAGCCCCATCAGTATTTCCCGGTAGGGGCACCTCGGGCGATTAGCAATAAACTAACCCCTTCCCAAGGGGCGAGAAGGCAAAGCCTGGGATGTGGACCTATTATAACTGCACAGGACCATACCTCAAACCGAAGGAGAATAAGGCATCCTCAAAAATAGCTTAGACTCCGGGTCAGTAAAGAAGAGATCTTTCTAGACTGAGACAATTTTATTTTTGTGTTTCTTCTTGGGGAGCTAAATTTTTCCCACATTAAAACCCGATCTTATGTCTAATTCTGTCTTCGTGCGGAAGTAAGTAAATAGAAACTCATTTTGGTGCTAAGAAAAAGTCCACAAAATATTTGTACAGCTCCGAAAAAGTACAGGAGTACCTGTCAGGGTTCCATCGATGTGTTAAAGACTCCTTGCGCTTTTGGTTAGGAGCAAAGTGCTGCATCTGTTCTGATACTACGCTTCATCTTTTCCGTCCTCGACATTGTTTAACTCTTTTCTCGTGGGGAGGGGACAAGTAAATAGAAACACTAATCTACCGTGGACACCCTTAGGCAAGGTGTTCGAGTCTACCCCATTCGACCACAATGAAATCCATCTTTACCAGCCCTTTCTACCTTTCCTTTCTGTCTACCCTATTTCCCAACCCTATAAACTACTTAGACATTACATTCCTGCGTATGACACAAAACTACATACGGTGGTCAAGCCCGAAATTTGGGAGATTTGATGAGTGAGTTTTGAGTCACACTTGTTTACCACTATTTCCAAGCCAACTTAAACCCGGATGAGTGGTAGTGTCTGTCAGGATCCCATCAATGAACTATTGTTTACAGAATATATTTGACAAAATATACGTCTACAGAACAAATTAAAATGAATTACATAGAAACTATCATATACGGACTATATGTTTAGGAAAGCTATACAATTTACAGATGTTAAAACAGTTATAGTTACTTCAAATAGTTTTTCGCATTCAGACATTTTGTATCTTTGTATTTTGTACCCCGGGTGAAGTCGGCCATCAATGATTATTTCTATTTTCTCTCAACTCCGTTTTTCTCAGAGTTTGATGCTTCCATTATGGATTGCATAAGGCACGGCATTTCTGATATGGTCATTGAAACTGTATCATTCTTTCTGCTCTGAACTCTGATGAAGAAGCAAGTGTGAATGTTAACGTATTCACTTTTTTCATTATCTAATAAATCTTTCTGCTGATTCTTATTTAAATCAGTTGAGAAATTTAGTGTATTATATTCTTCAAGTGAGACGGCCATATAAGTATAATTGCAAAACTCCTATTAAATTTCTTGATTGGAAGCAAGATTTTTCTTAGAATTAAGTAACCGGGATGAAATGGGCCACTCTGCATTATTTCATATTTATTCAATCTAGCAGGAGAGTGGTATATAACTTCAGAGGTGCCTAACGATTCCTATTCCCAACCAAAACACTGCATTGCCGGAATTTTCGTTGTTGTTTTTGAATATTCCAGGTGTGACTGTGTCTAAACATTGTATTAGTTCATTTTATATATGTTTCCCATTTGTGACTTCATGATATGAGTTGGTTGATATGTGACATCTGTGACGAGTATGTGTGCGCTGTGTGTGTGTGTTACCAAGTGATACTTTAGCAAGACTTTATTTGTAAACAAAAATGTATGCAAAAAGTAAAATAACTTCATTTAATATACGTGATGAAAAAAATTCTTAATGCTCTTCTTTACAATGATTTTTTAACTTTTCATATAGGTGGCCTACTTCCACCCGGTCATTTTTTCAAGATACGTCGTACCTCATAAAACTTAGTAGATTGAAGGAAACATTACCATGCATTATCTTTATTGGACTGAATGCTGAGAACCCTATATGCTACTCTGAGCACATTTCTCCCTTCATGCACGTAGTTTTTTGCTAAGTTATCAGATATCAAAGAAGGAAAAGGCCAAAAAAGTGTCCCATGTTCTTGGCCTTTTGGCTAAGATCAAAGTGTAGTATCTGTTCCGATGGATACTATACCCCATAAACTGGTATTGTCTTGGCCTTCGGGGCTTGATTCACGCCTGTCTATGGGTCTGTCCTGTGCAGTTCTAGGAGGTCCACCTTCCCAGGCTTCGCCTCCCCTCTTTGGGGAAGAGTAAGTTTATTGCTTACTGCCTGAGGCGCCCCTACCGGGGAATGCCGACGGGGCTGCCCAGGCAATTTTTAATGGCCAGAGTGCTCACCTCTCGGGCGCTGGCTTTTCGAACCCCACTTTCCCGACCAAACCTTGGGTCACATCTTAGTTGTGGGAGTAAGATAAAAACTGGCCTTGTGCCTAACTCCTGGAGAGGAGTAAATAAATACTCTAATTTATTCACTGAAGCTCTTAATTCTTGCATTCTAGGAATAAAATTGCTGTAATAATTTGCAATGTTTACACACTTTTTAATGGAGTCATAATTTTTATTGTTGTAGATAAAGCTGTGTCTATTTGTGCACCTTTTCATCAATGATGCATCAGCATATTAAATTGTTGTTTAAAATTATGCGTTTGATATGCATCAGCATATTTAATTGTTGTTTACAAATTATGCGTTTGATATGCATCAGCATATTTAATTGTTGTTAAAAAATGATGCGTTTGGAATGCATCAGCATATTTAATTGTTGTTAAAAAATGATGCGTTTGGAATGCATCTGCATATTTAATTGTTGTTAAAAAATGATGCGTTTGGAATGCATCAGCATATTTAATTGTTGTTTACAAATTATGCGTTTGATATGCATCAGCATATTTAATTGTTGTTTAAAAATTATGCGTTTGGAATGCATCAGCATATTTAATTGTTGTTTAAAAATTATGCGTTTGGAATGCATCAGCATATTTAATTGTTGTTAAAAAATGATGCGTTTGGCATGCATCAGCATATTTAATTGTTGTTTACAAATTATGCGTTTGATATGCATCAGCATATTTAATTGTTGTTAAAAAATGATGCGTTTGGAATGCATCAGCATATTTAATTGTTGTTTACAAATTATGCGTTTGCTATGCATCAGCATATTTAATTGTTGTTAAAAAATGATGCGTTTGGAATGCATCAGCATATTTAATTGTTGTTTAAAAATTATGCGTTTGATATGCATCACCATATTTAATTGTTGTTAAAAAATTATGCGTTTGATATGCATCAGCATATTTAATTGTTGTTAAAAAATTATGCGTTTGATATGCATCAGCATATTTAATTGTTGTTTAAAAATTATGCGTTTGGCATGCATCAGCATATTTAATTGTTGTTAAAAAATTATGCGTTTGGAATGCATCAGCATATTTAATTGTTGTTTAAAAATGATGCGTTTGGCATGCATCTGCATATTTAATTGTTGTTAAAAAATTATGCATTTGGAATGCATCAGCATATTTAATTGTTGTTAAAAAATGATGCGTTTGGAATGCATCAGCATATTTAATTGGTGTTAAAAAATTATGCGTTTGGCATGCATCAGCATATTAAATTGTTGTTAATAAATGATGCGTTTGGAATGCTTCTGCATATTTTATTGTTGTTAATAAATGATGCGTTTGGAATGCATCTGCATATTTTATTGTTGTAAAACAATAATGCGTTTGGCATGCATCAGCATATTTAATTGTTGTTAAAAAACTATGCGTTTGGCATGCATCAGCATATTTAATTGTTGTTAAAAAATTATGCGTTTAGCATGCATCAGCATATTTAATTGTTGTTAAAAAATTATGCGTTTGGAATGCATCTGCACATTTTATTGTTGTAAAAAAATGATGCGTTTAGAATGCATCAGCATATTTAATTGTTGTTAAAAAATGATGCGTTTGGCATGCATCAGTATATTTAATTGTTGTTTAAAAATTATGCGTTTGGAATGCATCTGCATATTTTATTGTTGTTAAAAATGATGCGTTTGGAATGCATCAGCATATTTTATTGTTGTTAAAAATTATGCGTTTGGCATGCATCAGCATATTTAATTGTTGTTAAAAAATAGTGCGTTTGGAATGCATCAGCATATTTAATTGTTGTAAAAAAAATGATGCGTTTGGCATGCATCAGCATATTTAATTGTTGTTAAAAAATTATGCGTTTGGAATGCATCTGCATATTTTATTGTTGTTAAAAAATTATGCGTTTGGCATGCATCAGCATATTTAATTGTTGTAAAAAAAATGATGCGTTTGGCATGCATCAGCATATTTAATTGTTGTTAAAAAATGATGCGTTTGGAATGCATCAGCATATTTAATTGTTGTTAAAAAATTATGCGTTTAGAATGCATCTGCCTACTTAATTGCTGTTAAAAATTATGCGTTTGGAATGCATCTGCATATTTAATTGTTGTTAAAAAATGATGCGTTTGGAATGCATCTGCATATTTAATTGTTGTTAAAAAATGATGCGTTTGGAATGCATCTGCATATTTAATTGTTGTTAAAAAATGATGCGTTTGGAATGCATCTGCATATTTTATTGTTGTTAAAAATTATGCGTTTGGCATGCATCAGAATATTTAATTGTTGTTTAAAAATTATGCGTTTGGCATGCATCAGCATATTTAATTGTTGTTAAAAAATGATGCGTTTGAATGCATCTGCATATTTTATTGTTGTTAAAAATTATGCGTTTGGCATGCATCAGCATATTTTATTGTTGTTTAAAAATAGTGCGTTTGGAATGCATCAGCATATTTAATTGTTGTTAAAAAATGATGCGTTTGGAATGCATCAGCATATTTAATTGTTGTTAAAAAATGATGCGTTTGGAATGCATCAGCATATTTAATTGTTGTTAAAAAATGATGCGTTTGGAATGCATCAGCATATTTTATTGTTGTTAAAAAATGATGCGTTTGGCATGCATCAGCATATTTAATTGTTGTTAAAAAATTATGCGTTTGGCATGCATCTGCATATTTAATTGTTGTTAAAAATTATGCGTTTGGCAGACATCAGCATATTTTATTGTTGTTAAAAAATGATGCGTTTGGAATGCATCAGCATATTTAATTGTTGTTAAAAAATTATGCGTTTGGCATGCATCAGCATATTTAATTGTTGTTAAAAAATGATGCGTTTGGAATGCATCAGCATATTTAATTGTTGTTAAAAAATGCTGCGTTTGGAATGCATCTGCATATTTAATTGTTGTTAAAAAATGATGCGTTTGGAATGCATCAGCATATTTAATTGTTTTTAAAAAATGATGCGTTTGGAATGCATCAGCATATTTAATTTTTGTTAAAAAATTATGCGTTTGGAATGCATCAGCATATTTTATTGTTGTTAAAAAATTATGCGTTTGGCATGCATCAGCATATTTTATTGTTGTTAAAAAATTATGCGTTTGGCATGCATCTGCATATTTAATTGTTGTTAAAAAATTATGCGTTTGGCATGCATCAGCATATTTTATTGTTGTTAATAAATGATGCGTTTGGAATGCATCTGCATATTTTATTGTTGTTAAAAAATGATGCGTTTGGCATGCATCAGCATATTTAATTTTTGTTAAAAAATGATGCGTTTGGCATGCATCAGCATATTTAATTGTTTTTAAAAAATGATGCGTTTGGCCTGCATCAGCATATTTAATTGTTGTTAAAAAAATCATGCGTTTGGCCTGCATCAGCATATTTAATTGTTGTTAAAAAACATGCGTTTGGCATGCATCAGCATATTTAATTGTTGTTAAAAAATGATGCGTTTGGCATGCATCAGCATATTTAACTGTTGTTAAAAATGATGCGTTTGGCATGCATCAGCATATTTAATTGTTGTTAAAAAATGATGTGTTTGGCATGCATCTGCAAATTTAATTGTTGTTAAAAAAATTAAGCGTTTGGCCTGCATCAGCATATTTAATTGTTGTTAAAAATGATGCGTTTGGCATGCATCAGCATATTTAATTGTTGTTAAAAAATGATGCGTTTGGCATGCATCAGCATATTTAATTGTTGTTAAAAAATTATGCGTTTGGCCTGCATCAGCATATTTAATTGTTGTTAAAAAATATGCGTTTGGCATGCATCAGCATATTTAATTGTTGTTAAAAAATGATGCGTTTGGCATGCATCAGCATATTTAATTGTTGTTAAAAATGATGCGTTTGGCATGCATCAGCATATTTAATTGTTGTTAAAAAATGATGTGTTTGGAATGCATCTGCATATTTTATTGTTGTTAAAAATTATGCGTTTGGCATACATCAGCATATTTAATTGTTGTTAAAAAATGATGCGTTTGGAATGCATCTGCATATTTTATTGTTGTTAAAAATTATGCGTTTGGCATGCATCAGCATCTTTAATTGTTGTTAAAAAATGATGCGTTTGGAATGCATCAGCATATTTAATTGTTGTTAAAAAATGATGCGTTTGGAATGCATCAGCATATTTAATTGTTGTTAAAAAATGATGCGTTTGGAATGCATCAGCATATTTAATTGTTGTTAAAAAATGATGCGTTTGGAATGCATCAGCATATTTAATTGTTGTTAAAAAATTATGCGTTTGGAATGCATCTGCATATTTTATTGTTGTTAACAATTATGCGTTTGGCATGCATCAGCATATTTAATTGTTGTTAAAAAATGATGCGTTTGGAATGCATCAGCATATTTAATTGTTGTTAAAAAATGATGCGTTTGGAATGCATCAGCATATTTAATTGTTGTTAAAAAATGATGCGTTTGGAATGCATCAGCATATTTAATTGTTGTTAAAAAATTATGCGTTTGGAATGCATCAGCATATTTTATTGTTGTTAAAAAATTATGCGTTTGGCATGCATCAGCATATTTTATTGTTGTTAAAAAATTATGCGTTTGGCATGCATCTGCATATTTAATTGTTGTTAAAAAATTATGCGTTTGGCATGCATCAGCATATTTTATTGTTGTTAATAAATGATGCGTTTGGAATGCATCTGCATATTTTATTGTTGTTAAAAAATGATGCGTTTGGCATGCATCAGCATATTTAATTGTTGTTAAAAAATGATGCGTTTGGCATGCATCAGCATATTTAATTGTTTTTAAAAAATGATGCGTTTGGCCTGCATCAGCATATTTAATTGTTGTTAAAAAATCATGCGTTTAGCCTGCATCAGCATATGTAATTGTTGTTAAAAAACATGCGTTTGGCATGCATCAGCATATTTAATTGTTGTTAAAAAATGATGCGTTTGGCATGCATCAGCATATTTTATTGTTGTTAAAAATGATGCGTTTGGCATGCATCAGCATATTTAATTGTTGTTAAAAAATGATGTGTTTGGCATGCATCTGCAAATTTAATTGTTGTTAAAAAAATTAAGCGTTTGGCATGCATCAGCATATTTAATTGTTGTTAAAAATGAGGCGTTTGGCATGCATCAGCATATTTAATTGTTGTTAAAAATGATGCGTTTGGCATGCATCAGCATATTTAATTGTTGTTAAAAAATGATGTGTTTGGCATGCATCTGCAAATTTAATTGTTGTTAAAACAATTAAGCGTTTGGCATGCATCAGCATATTTAATTGTTGTTAAAAATGATGCGTTTGGCATGCATCAGCATATTTAATTGTTGTTAAAAAATGATGCGTTTGGCATGCATCAGCATATTTAATTGTTGTTAAAAATGATGCGTTTGGCATGCATCAGCATATTTAATTGTTTTTAAAAAATGATGCGTTTGGCCTGCATCAGCATATTTAATTGTTGTTAAAAAATGATGCGTTTGGCCTGCATCAGCATATTTAATTGTTGTTAAAAAATGATGTGTTTGGCATGCATCTGCAAATTTAATTGTTGTTAAAAAAATTAAGCGTTTGGCATGCATCAGCATATTTAATTGTTGTTAAAAATGATGCGTTTGGCATGCATCAGCATATTTAATTGTTGTTAAAAAATGATGCGTTTGGCATGCATCAGCATATTTAATTGTTGTTAAAAAATTATGCGTTTGGCCTGCATCAGCATATTTAATTGTTGTTAAAAAATATGCGTTTGGCATGCATCAGCATATTTAATTGTTGTTAAAAAATGATGCGTTTGGCATGCATCAGCATATTTAATTGTTGTTAATAAATGATGTGTTTGGCATGTATCTGCAAATTTAATTGTTGTTAAAATATTATGCGTTTGGCATGCATCTGCATATTTAATTGTTGTTAAAAAATTATGCGTTTGGCATGCATCAGCATATTTTATTGTTGTTAATAAATGATGCGTTTGGAATGCATCTGCATATTTTATTGTTGTTAAAAAATGATGCGTTTGGCATGCATCAGCATATTTAATTTTTGTTAAAAAATGATGCGTTTGGCATGCATCAGCATATTTAATTGTTTTTAAAAAATGATGCGTTTGGCATGCATCAGCATATTTAATTGTTGTTAAAAAATCATGCGTTTGGCCTGCATCAGCATATTTAATTGTTGTTAAAAAACATGCGTTTGGCATGCATCAGCATATTTAATTGTTGTTAAAAAATGATGCGTTTGGCATGCATCAGCATATTTAATTGTTGTTAAAAATGATGCGTTTGGCATGCATCAGCATATTTAATTGTTGTTAAAAAATGATGTGTTTGTGCATGCATCTGCAAATTTAAATGTTGTTAAAAAAATTAAGCGTTTGGCATGCATCAGCATATTTAATTGTTGTTAAAAATGATGCGTTTGGAATGCATCAGCATATTTAATTGTTGTTAAAAAATGATGCGTTTGGCATGCATCAGCATATTTAATTGTTGTTAAAAAATTATGCGTTTGGCATGCATCAGCATATTTAATTGTTGTTAAAAAAATATGCGTTTGGCATGCATCAGCATATTTAATTGTTGTTAAAAATGATGCGTTTGGCATGCATCAGCATATTTAATTGTTGTTAAAAAATGATGTGTTTGGAATGCATCTGCATATTTTATTGTTGTTAAAAATTATGCGTTTGGCATGCATCAGCATATTTAATTGTTGTTAAAAAATGATGCGTTTGGAATGCATCTGCATATTTTATTGTTGTTAAAAATTATGCGTTTAGAATGCATCAGCATATTTAATTGTTGTTAAAAAATGATGCGTTTGGAATGCATCAGCATATTTACTTGTTGTTAAAAAATGATGCGTTTGGAATGCATCAGCATATTTAATTGTTGTTAAAAAATGATGCGTTTGGAATGCATCAGCATATTTAATTGTTGTTAAAAAATGATGCGTTTGGAATGCATCAGCATATTTAATTGTTGTTAAAAAATTATGCGTTTGGAATGCATCTGCATATTTTATTGTTGTTAAAAAATTATGCGTTTGGCATGCATCAGCATATTTAATTGTTGTTAAAAAAATGATGCGTTTGGAATGCATCTGCATATTTTATTGTTGTTAAAAATTATGCGTTTGGCATGCATCAGCATATTTAATTGTTGTTAAAAAATGATGCGTTTGGAATGCATCAGCATATTTAATTGTTGTTAAAAAATGATGCGTTTGGAATGCATCAGCATATTTAATTGTTGTTAAAAAATGATGCGTTTGGAATGCAGCAGCATATTTAATTGTTGTTAAAAAATGATGCGTTTGGAATGCATCAGCATATTTAATTGTTGTTAAAAAATTATGCGTTTGGCATGCATCAGCATATTTAATTGTTTTTAAAAAATGATGCGTTTGGCCTGCATCAGCATATTTTATTGTTGTTAAAAAATCATGCGTTTGGCCTGCATTAGCATATTTAATTGTTGTTAAAAAATATGCGTTTGGCATGCATCAGCATATTTAATTGTTGTTAAAAAATGATGCGTTGGGCATGCATCAGCATATTTAATTGTTGTTAAAAATGATGCGTTTGGCATGCATTAGCATATTTAATTGTTGTTAAAAAAGGATGTGTTTGGCATGCATCTGCAAATTTAATTGTTGTTAAAAAAATTAAGCGTTTGGCATGCATCAGCATATTTAATTGTTGTTAAAAATGATGCGTTTGGCATGCATCAGCATATTTAATTGTTGTTAAAAATGATGCGTTTGGCATGCATCAGCATATTTAATTGTTGTTAAAAAATGATGTGTTTCGCATGCATCTGCATATTTTATTGTTGTTAAAAATTATGCGTTTGGCATGCATCAGCATATTTAATTGTTGTTAAAAAATGATGCGTTTGGAATGCATCTGCATATTTTATTGTTGTTAAAAATTATGCGTTTGGCATGCATCAGCATATTTAATTGTTGTTAAAAAATGATGCGTTTGGAATGCATCAGCATATTTAATTGTTGTTAAAAATGATGCGTTTGGCATGCATCTGCAAATTTAATTGTTGTTAAAAAAATTAAGCGTTTGGCATGCATCAGCATATTTAATTGTTGTTAAAAATGATGCGTTTGGCATGCATCAGCATATTTAATTGTTGTTAAAAAATGATGCGTTTGGCATGCATCAGCATATTTAATTGTTGTTAAAAAATGATGCGTTTGGCATGCATCAGCATATTTAATTGTTGTTAAAAAATATGCGTTTGGCATGCATCAGCATATTTAATTGTTGTTAAAAAATGATGCGTTTGGCATGCATCAGCATATTTAATTGTTGTTAAAAAATGATGTGTTTGGCATGCATCTGCAAATTTAATTGTTGTTAAAAAAATATGCGTTTGCCATGCATCTGCATATTTAATTGTTGTTAAAAAATTATGCGTTTGGCATGCATCTGCATATTTAATTGTTGTTAAAAAATTATTCGTTTGGCATGCATCAGCATATTTTATTGTTGTTAATAAATGATGCGTTTGGAATGCATCTGCATATTTTATTGTTGTTAAAAAATGATGCGTTTGGCATGCATCAGCATATTTAATTTTTGTTAAAAAATGATGCGTTTGGCATGCATCAGCATATTTAATTGTTTTTAAAAAATGATGCGTTTGGCCTGCATCAGCATATTTAATTGTTGTTAAAAATGATGCGTTTGGCCTGCATCAGCATATTTAATTGTTGTTAAAAAACATGCGTTTGGCATGCATCAGCATATTTAATTGTTGTTAAAAAATGATGCGTTTGGCATGCATCAGCATATTAAATTGTTGTTAAAAATGATGCGTTTGCTATGCATCAGCATATTTAATTGTTGTTAAAAAATGATGCGTTTGGAATGCATCTGCATATTTTATTGTTGTTAAAAATTATGCGTTTGGCATGCATCAGCATATTTAATTGTTGTTAAAAAATGATGCGTTTGGAATGCATCAGCTTATTTAATTGTTGTTAAAAAATGTGCGTTTGGAATGCATCAGCATATTTAATTGTTGTTAAAAAATGATGCGTTTGGAATGCATCAGCATATTTAATTGTTGTTAAAAAATTATGCGTTTGGAATGCATCTGCATATTTTATTGTTGTTAAAAAATTATGCGTTTGGCATGCATCAGCATATTTAATTGTTGTTAAAAAAATGATGCGTTTGGAATGCATCTGCATATTGTATTGTTGTTAAAAAATTATGCGTTTGGCATGCATCAGCATATTTAATTGTTGTTAAAAAATGATGCGTTTGGAATGCATCAGCATATTTAATTGTTGTTAAAAAATGATGCGTTTGGAATGCATCAGCATATTTAATTGTTGTTAAAAAATGATGCGTTTGGAATGCAGCAGCATATTTAATTGTTGTAAAAAAATGATGCGTTTGGAATGCATCAGCATATTTAATTGTTGTTAAAAAATTATGCGTTTGGAATGCATCAGCATATTTTATTGTTGTTAAAAAATTATGCGTTTGGCATGCATCAGCATATTTTATTGTTGTTAAAAAATTATGCGTTTGGCATGCATCTGCATATTTAATTGTTGTTAAAAAATTATGCGTTTGGCATGCATCAGCATATTTTATTGTTGTTAATAAATGATGCGTTTGGAATGCATCAGCATATTTTATTGTTGTTAAAAAATGATGCGTTTGGCATGCATCAGCATATTTAATTGTTGTTAAAAAATGATGCGTTTGGCATGCATCAGCATATTTAATTGTTTTTAAAAAATGATGCGTTTGGCCTTCATCAGCATATTTAATTGTTGTTAAAAAATCATGCGTTTGGCCTGCATCAGCATATTTAATTGTTGTTAAAAAACATGCGTTTGGCATGCATCACCATATTTAATTGTTGTTAAAAAATGATGCGTTTGGCATGCATCAGCATATTTAATTGTTGTTAAAAATGATGCGTTTGGCATGCATCAGCATATTTAATTGTTGTTAAAAAATGATGTGTTTGGCATGCATCTGCCAATTTAATTGTTGTTAAAAAAATTAAGCGTTTGGCATGCATCAGCATATTTAATTGTTGTTAAAAATGATGCGTTTGGCATGCATCAGCATATTTAATTGTTGTTAAAAATGATGCGTTTGGCATGCATCAGCATATTTAATTGTTGTTAAAAAATGATGTGTTTGGCATGCATCTGCAAATTTAATTGTTGTTTAAAAATTAAGCGTTTGGCATGCATCAGCATATTTAATTGTTGTTAAAAATGATGCGTTTGGCATGCATCAGCATATTTAATTGTTGTTAAAAAATGATGCGTTAGGCATGCATCAGCATATTTAATTGTTGTTAAAAATGATGCGTTTGGCATGCATCAGCATATTTATTTGTTGTTAAAAAATGATGTGCTTGGCATGCATCTGCAAATTTAATTGTTGTTAAAAAAATTAAGCGTTTGGCATGCATCAGCATATTTAATTGTTGTTAAAAATAATGCGTTTGGCATGCATCAGCATATTTAATCGTTGTTAAAAAATGATGCGTTTGGCATGCATCAGCATATTTAATTGTTGTTAAAAAATTATGCGTTTGGCCTGCATCAGCATATTTAATTGTTGTTAAAAAATATGCGTTTGGCATGCATCAGCATATTTAATTGTTGTTAAAAAATGATGCGTTTGGCATGCATCAGCATATTTAATTGTTGTTAAAAATGATGCGTTTGGCATGCATCAGCATATTTCATTGTTGTTAAAAAATGATGTGTTTGGCATGCATCAGCATATTTAATTGTTGTTAAAAAATTATGCGTTTGGCATGCATCTGCATATTTAATTGTAGTTAAAAAATGATGTGTTTGGCATGCATCAGCATATTTAATTTTTGTAAAAAAATTATGCGTTTGGCCTGCATCAGCATATTTAATTGTTTATAAAAATTATGCGTTTGGAATGCATCAGCATATTTAATTGTAGTTAAAAAATGATGCGTTTGGCATGCATCAGCATATTTAATTGTTGTTAAAAAATTATGCGTTTGGCATGCATCAGCATATTTAATTGTTGTTAAAAAATGATGCGTTTGGCATGCATCAGCATATTTAATTGTTGTTAAAAAATTATGCGTTTGGCATGCATCTGCATATTTAATTGTTGTTAAAAAATTATTCGTTTGGCATGCATCAGCATATTTAATTGTTGTTAAAAAATGATGCGTTTGGCATGCATCAGCATGTTTAATTGGATTTAAAAATGATGCGTTTGGAATGCATAGGCATATTTAATTGTTGTTTAAAAATTATGCGTTTGGCATGCATCAGCATATTTAATTGTTGTTAAAAATGATGCGTTTGGCATGCATCAGCATATTTAATTGTTGTTAAAAAATTATGCGTTTGGCATGCATCAGCATATTTAATTGTTGTTAAAAAATGATGTGTTTGGCATTCATCAGCATATTTAATTGTTGTTAAAAAATGATGTGTTTGGAATGCATCTGCATATTTTATTGTTGTTTAAAATTATGCGTTTGGCATGCATCAGCATATTTAATTGTTGTTAAAAATGATGCGTTTGGAATGCATCTGCATATTTTATTGTTGTTAAAAATTATGCGTTTGGCATGCATCAGCATATTTAATTGTTGTTAAAAAATGATGCGTTTGGAATGCATCAGCATATTTAATTGTTGTTAAAAAATGATGCGTTTGGAATGCATCAGCATATTTAATTGTTGTTAAAAAATTATGCGTTTGGAATGCATCTGCATATTTTATTGTTGTTAAAAAATTATGCGTTTGGCATGCATCAGCATATTTAATTGTTGTCAAAAAAATGATGCGTTCGGAATGCATCTGCATATTTTATTGTTGTTAAAAATTATGCGTTTGGCATGCATCAGCATATTTAATTGTTGTTAAAAAATGATGCGTTTGGAATGCATCAGCATATTTAATTGTTGTTAAAAAATGATGCGTTTGGAATGCATCAGCATATTTAATTGTTGTTAAAAAATGATGCGTTTGGAATGCATCAGCATATTTAATTGTTGTTAAAAAATGATGCGTTTGGAATGCAGCAGCATATTTAATTGTTGTTAAAAAATGATGCGTTTGGAATGCATCAGCATATTTAATTGTTGTTAAAAAATTATGCGTTTGGAATGCATCAGCATATTTTATTGTTGTTAAAAAATTATGCGTTTGGCATGCATCAGCATATTTTATTGTTGTTAAAAAATTATGCGTTTGGCATGCATCTGCATATTTAATTGTTGTTAAAAAATTATGCGTTTGGCATGCATCAGCATATTTTATTGTTGTTAATAAATGCTGCGTTTGGAATGCATCTGCATATTTTATTGTTGTTAAAAAATGATGCGTTTGGCATGCATCAGCATATTTAATTGTTGTTAAAAAATGATGCGTTTGGCATGCATCAGCATATTTAATTGTTTTTAAAAAATGATGCGTTTGGCCTGCATCAGCATATTTAATTGTTGTTAAAAAATCATGCGTTTGGCCTGCATCAGCATATTTAATTGTTGTTAAAAAACATGCGTTTGGCATGCATCACCATATTTAATTGTTGTTAAAAAATGATGCGTATGGCATGCATCAGCATATTTAATTGTTGTTAAAAATGATGCGTTTGGCATGCATCAGCATATTTAATTGTTGTTAAAAAATGATGCGTTTGGCATGCATCTGCAAATTTAATTGTTGTTAAAAAAATTAAGCGTTTGGCATGCATCTGCATATTTTATTGTTGTTAAAAAATTATGCGTTTGGCATGCATCAGCATATTTAATTGTTGTTAAAAAAATGATGCGTTCGGAATGCATCTGCATATTTTATTGTTGTTAAAAATTATGCGTTTGGCATGCATCAGCATATTTAATTGTTGTTAAAAAATGCTGCGTTTGGAATGCATCAGCGTATTTAATTGTTGTTAAAAAATGATGCGTTTGGAATGCATCAGCATATTTAATTGTTGTTAAAAAATGATGCGTTTGGAATGCATCAGCATATTTAATTGTTGTTAAAAAATGATGCGTTTGGAATGCAGCAGCATATTTAATTGTTGTTAAAAAATTATGCGTTTGGAATGCATCAGCATATTTAATTGTTGTTAAAAAATTATGCGTTTGGAATGCATCAGCATATTTTATTGTTGTTAAAAAATTATGCGTTTGGCATGCATCAGCATATTTTATTGTTGTTAAAAAATTATGCGTTTGGCATGCATCTGCATATTTAATTGTTGTTAAAAAATTATGCGTTTGGCATGCATCAGCATATTTTATTGTTGTTAATAAATGCTGCGTTAGGAATGCATCTGCATATTTTATTGTTGTTAAAAAATGATGCGTTTGGCATGCATCAGCATATTTAATTGTTGTTAAAAAATGATGCGTTTGGCATGCATCAGCATATTTAATTGTTTTTAAAAAATGATGCGTTTGACCTGCATCAGCATATTTAATTGTTGTTAAAAAATCATGCGTTTGGCCTGCATCACCATATTTAATTGTTGTTAAAAAACATGCGTTTGGCATGCATCACCATATTTAATTGTTGTTAAAAAATGATGCGTATGGCATGCATCAGCATATTTAATTGTTGTTAAAAATGATGCGTTTGGCATGCATCAGCATATTTAATTGTTGTTAAAAATGATGCGTTTGGCATGCATCAGCATATTTAATTGTTGTTAAAAAATGATGCGTTTGGCATGCATCTGCAAATTTAATTGTTGTTAAAAAAATTAAGCGTTTGGCATGCATCAGCATATTTAATTGTTGTTAAAAATGATGCGTTTGGCATGCATCAGCATATTTAATTGTTGTTAAAAAATGATGCGTTAGGCATGCATCAGCATATTTAATTTTTGTTAAAAATGATGCGTTTGGCATGCATCAGCATATTTATTTGTTGTTAAAAAATGATGTGTTTGGCATGCATCTGCAAATTTAATTGTTGTTAAAAAAATTAAGCGTTTGGCATGCATCAGCATATTTAATTGTTGTTAAAAATGATGCGTTTGGCATGCATCAGCATATTTAATTGTTGTTAAAAAATGATGCGTTTGGCATGCATCAGCATATTTAATTGTTGTTAAAAAATTATGCGTTTGGCCTGCATCAGCATATTTAATTGTTGTTAAAAAATATGCGTTTGGCATGCATCAGCATATTTAATTGTTGTTAAAAAATGATGCGTTTGGCATGCATCAGCATATTTAATTGTTGTTAAAAATGATGCGTTTGGCATGCATCAGCATAGTTCATTGTTGTTAAAAAATGATGTGTTTGGCATGCATCAGCATATTTAATTGTTGTTAAAAAATTATGCGTTTGGCATGCATCTGCATATTTAATTGTAGTTAAAAAATGATGTGTTTGGCATGCATCAGCATATTTAATTTTTGTTAAAAAATTATGCGTTTGGCCTGCATCAGCATATTTAATTGTTTATAAAAATTATGCGTTTGGAATGCATCAGCATATTTAATTGTAGTTAAAAAATGATGCGTTTGGCATGCATCAGCATATTTAATTGTTGTTAAAAAATTATGCGTTTGGCATGCATCAGCATATTTAATTGTTGTTAAAAAATGATGCGTTTGGCATGCATCAGCATATTTAATTGTTGTTAAAAAATTATGCGTTTGGCATGATCTGCATATTTAATTGTTGTTAAAAAATTATGCGTTTGGCATGCATCAGCATATTTAATTGTTGTTAAAAAATGATGCGTTTGGCATGCATCAGCATGTTTAATTAGATTTAAAAATGATGCGTTTGGAATGCATAGGCATATTTAATTGTTGTTTAAAAATTATGCGTTTGGCATGCATCAGCATATTTAATTGTTGTTTAAAAATGATGCGTTTGGCATGCATCAGCATATTTAATTGTTTTTAAAAAATGATGCGTTAGGCATGCATCAGCATATTTAATTTTTGTTAAAAATGATGCGTTTGGCATGCATCAGCATATTTATTTGTTGTTAAAAAATGATGTGTTTGGCATGCATCTGCAAATTTAATTGTTGTTAAAAAAATTAAGCGTTTGGCATGCATCAGCATATTTAATTGTTGTTAAAAATGATGCGTTTGGCATGCATCAGCATATTTAATTGTTGTTAAAAAATGATGCGTTTGGCATGCATCAGCATATTTAATTGTTGTTAAAAAATGATGCGTTTGGCCTGCATCAGCATATTTAATTGTTGTTAAAAAATATGCGTTTGGCATGCATCAGCATATTTAATTGTTGTTAAAAATGATGCGTTTGGCATGCATCAGCATAGTTCATTGTTGTTAAAAAATGATGTGTTTGGCATGAATCAGCATATTTAATTGTTGTTAAAAAATTATGCGTTTGGCATGCATCTGCATATTTAATTGTAGTTAAAAAATGATGTGTTTGGCATGCATCAGCATATTTAATTTTTGTTAAAAAATTATGCGTTTGGCCTGCATCAGCATATTTAATTATTTATAAAAATTATGCGTTTGGAATGCATCAGCATATTTAATTGTAGTTAAAAAATTATGCGTTTGGCATGCATCAGCATATTTAATTGTTGTTAAAAAATTATGCGTTTGGCATGCATCAGCATATTTAATTGTTGTTAAAAAATGATGCGGTTGGGCATGCATCAGCATATTTAATTGTTGTTAAAAAATTATGCGTTTGGCATGATCTGCATATTTAATTGTTGTTAAAAAATTATGCGTTTGGCATGCATCAGCATATTTAATTGTTGTTAAAAAATGATGCGTTTGGCATGCATCAGCATGTTTAATTGGATTTAAAAATGATGCGTTTGGAATGCATAGGCATATTTAATTGTTGTTTAAAAATTATGCGTTTGGCATGCATCAGCATATTTAATTGTTGTTTAAAAATGATGCGTTTGGCATGCATCAGCATATTTAATTGTTGTTAAAAAATTATGTGTTTGGCATGCATCAGCATATTTAATTGTTGTTAAAAAATGATGTGTTTGGCATTCATCAGCATATTTAATTGTTGTTAAAAAATGATGCGTTTGGCATACATCAGAATATTTAATTGTTGTTAAAAAATTATGCGTTTGGCATGCATCTGCATATTTAATTGTTGTTAAAAAATTATGCGTTTGGCATGCATCAGCATATTTAATTGTTGTTAAAAAATGATGCGTTTTGCATGCATCAGCATGTTTAATTGGATTTAAAAATGATGCGTTTGGAATGCATCAGCATATTTAATTGTTGTTTAAAAATTATGCGTTTGGCATGCATCAGCATATTTAATTGTTGTTAAAAATGATGCGTTTAGCATGCATCAGCATATTTAATTGTTGTTTAAAAATGATGCGTTTTGCATGCATCACCATATTTAATTGTTGTTAAAAAATGATGCGTATGGCATGCATCAGCATATTTAATTGTTGTTAAAAATGATGCGTTTGGCATGCATCAGCATATTTAATTGTTGTTAAAAATGATGCGTTTGGCATGCATCAGCATATTTAATTGTTGTTAAAAAATGATGCGTTTGGCATGCATCTGCAAATTTAATTGTTGTTAAAAAAATTAAGCGTTTGGCATGCATCAGCATATTTAATTGTTGTTAAAAATGATGCGTTTGGCATGCATCAGCATATTTAATTGTTGTTAAAAAATGATGCGTTAGGCATGCATCAGCATATTTAATTTTTGTTAAAAATGATGCGTTTGGCATGCATCAGCATATTTATTTGTTGTTAAAAAATGATGTGTTTGGCATGCATCTGCAAATTTAATTGTTGTTAAAAAAATTAAGCGTTTGGCATGCATCAGCATATTTAATTGTTGTTAAAAATGATGCGTTTGGCATGCATCAGCATATTTAATTGTTGTTAAAAAATGATGCGTTTGGCATGCATCAGCATATTTAATTGTTGTTAAAAAATTATGCGTTTGGCCTGCATCAGCATATTTAATTGTTGTTAAAAAATATGCGTTTGGCATGCATCAGCATATTTAATTGTTGTTAAAAATGATGCGTTTGGCATGCATCAGCATAGTTCATTGTTGTTAAAAAATGATGTGTTTGGCATGCATCAGCATATTTAATTGTTGTTAAAAAATTATGCGTTTGGCATGCATCTGCATATTTAATTGTAGTTAAAAAATGATGTGTTTGGCATGCATCAGCATATTTAATTTTTGTTAAAAAATTATGCGTTTGGCCTGCATCAGCATATTTAATTGTTTATAAAAATTATGCGTTTGGAATGCATCAGCATATTTAATTGTAGTTAAAAAATTATGCGTTTGGCATGCATCAGCATATTTAATTGTTGTTAAAAAATTATGCGTTTGGCATGCATCAGCATATTTAATTGTTGTTAAAAAATGATGCGTTTGGCATGCATCAGCATATTTAATTGTTGTTAAAAAATTATGCGTTTGGCATGATCTGCATATTTAATTGTTGTTAAAAAATTATGCGTTTGGCATGCATCAGCATATTTAATTGTTGTTAAAAAATGATGCGTTTGGCATGCATCAGCATGTTTAATTGGATTTAAAAATGATGCGTTTGGAATGCATAGGCATATTTAATTGTTGTTTAAAAATTATGCGTTTGGCATGCATCAGCATATTTAATTGTTGTTTAAAAATGATGCGTTTGGCATGCATCACCATATTTAATTGTTGTTAAAAAATTATGTGTTTGGCATGCATCAGCATATTTAATTGTTGTTAAAAAATGATGTGTTTGGCATTCATCAGCATATTTAATTGTTGTTAAAAAATGATGCGTTTGGCATACATCAGAATATTTAATTGTTGTTAAAAAATTATGCGTTTGGCATGCATCTGCATATTTAATTGTTGTTAAAAAATTATGCGTTTGGCATGCACCAGCATATTTAATTGTTGTTAAAAAATGATGCGTTTTGCATGCATCAGCATGTTTAATTGGATTTAAAAATGATGCGTTTGGAATGCATCAGCATATTTAATTGTTGTTTAAAAATTATGCGTTTGGCATGCATCAGCATATTTAATTGTTGTTAAAAATGATGCGTTTGGCATGCATCAGCATATTAAATTGTTGTTAAAAAATGATGTGTTTGGCATTCATCAGCATATTTAATTGTTGTTAAAAAATGATGCGTTTGGCATGCATCAGCATATTTAATTGTTGTTAAAAAATGATGTGTTTGGCATTCATCAGCATATTTAATTGTTGTTAAAAAATGATGTGTTTGGCATACATCAGCATATTTAATTGTTGTTAAAAATGATGCGTTTGGCATGCATCTGCATATTTAATTGTTGTTAAAAAATGAAGCGTTTGGCATTCATCAGCATATTTAATTGTTGTTAAAAAATGATGCGTTTGTCATGCATCAGCATATTTAATTGTTGTTTAAAAATGAAGCGTTTGTCATGCATCAGCATATTTAATTGTTGTTAAAAAATGATGCGTTTGTCATGCATCAGCATATTTAATTGTTGTTGAAAAATGAAGCGTTTGGCATGCATCTGCATATTTAATTGTTCTTAAAAAATGATGCGTTTGGCATTCATCAGCATATTTAATTGTTGTTAAAAAATGATGCGTTTGTCATGCATCAGCATATTTAATTGTTGTTTAAAAATTATGCGTTTGGCATGCATCTGCATATTTAATTGTTCTTAAAAAATGATGCGTTTGTCATGCATCAGCATATTTAATTGTTGTTAAAAAATGATGCGTTTGTCATGCATCAGCATATTTAATTGTTGTTTAAAAATTATGCGTTTGGCATGCATCTGCATATTTAATTGTTCTTAAAAAATGATGCGTTTGGCATTCATCAGCATATTTAATTGTTGTTAAAAAATGAAGCGTTTGTCATGCATCAGCATATTTAATTGTTGTTAAAAAATGATGCGTTTGTCATGCATCAGCATATTTAATTGTTGTTGAAAAATGAAGCGTTTGTCATGCATCAGCATATTTAATTGCTGTTAAAAAATGATGCGTTTGTCATGCATCAGCATATTTAATTGTTGTTGAAAAATGAAGCGTTTGTCATGCATCAGCATATTTAATTGCTGTTAAAAAATGATGCGTTTGTCATGCATCAGCATATTTAATTGTTGTTAAAAAATGATGCGTTTGGCATTCATCAGCATATTTAATTGTTGTTAAAAAATGAAGCGTTTGTCATGCATCAGCATATTTAATTGTTGTTAAAAAATGAAGCGTTTGTCATGCATCAGCATATTTAATTGTTGTTAAAAAATGAAGCGTTTGTCATGCATCAGCATATTTAATTGTTGTTAAAAAATGATGTGTTTGGCATGCATCAGCATATTTAATTGTTGTTAAAAAATGATGCGTTTGGCATGCATCAGCATATTTAATTGTTGTTTAAAAATGAAGCGTTTGGCATGCATCAGCATATTTAATTGTTGTTAAAAAATGATGCGTTTGGCCTGCATCAGCATATTTAATTGTTGTTTAAAAATGATGCGTTTGGCCTGCATCAGCATATTTAATTGTTGTTTAAAAATGATGCGTTTGGCATGCATCAGCATATTTAATTGTTGTTAAAAAATGATGTGTTTGGCATGCATCAGCATATTTAATTGTTGTTTAAAAATGATGTGTTTGGCATGCATCAGCATATTTAATTGTTGTTAAAAAATGATGTGTTTGGCATGCATCAGCATATTTAATTGTTGTTAAAAAATGATGTGTTTGGCATGCATCAGCATATTTAATTGTTGTTAAAAAATGATGTGTTTGGCATGCATCAGCATATTTAATTGTTGTTAAAAAATGATGTGTTTGGCATGCATCAGCATATTTAATTGTTGTTAAAAAATGATGCGTTTGGCATGCATCAGCATATTTAATTGTTGTTAAAAAATGATGCGTTTGGCCTGCATCAGCATATTTAATTGTTGTTTAAAAATGATGCGTTTGGCATGCATCAGCATATTTAATTGTTGTTAAAAAATGATGCGTTTGTCATGCATCAGCATATTTAATTGTTGTTTAAAAATGATGCGTTTGGCATGCATCAGCATATTTAATTGTTGTTTAAAAATGATGCGTTTGGCATGCATCAGCATGTTTAATTGGATTTAAAAATGATGCGTTTGGAATGCATCAGCATATTTAATTGTTGTTAAAAAATGAAGCGTTTGTCATGCATCAGCATATTTAATTGTTGTTAAAAAATGATGTGTTTGGCATGCATCAGCATATTTAATTGTTGTTAAAAAATGATGCGTTTGGCATGCATCAGCATATTTAATTGTTGTTTAAAAATGAAGCGTTTGGCATGCATCAGCATATTTAATTGTTGTTTAAAAATGATGCGTTTGGCATGCATCAGCATATTTAATTGTTGTTTAAAAATTATGCGTTTGGCATGCATCAGCATATTTAATTGTTGTTTAAAAATGATGCGTTTGGCATGCATCAGCATATTTAATTGTTGTTAAAAAATGAAGCGTTTGGCATGCATCAGCATATTTAATTGTTGTTAAAAAATGATGCGTTTGGCATTCATCAGCATATTTAATTGTTGTTAAAAAATGAAGCGTTTGTCATGCATCAGCATATTTAATTGTTGTTAAAAAATGAAGCGTTTGTCATGCATCAGCATATTTAATTGTTGTTAAAAAATGAAGCGTTTGTCATGCATCAGCATATTTAATTGCTGTTAAAAAATGATGCGTTTGTCATGCATCAGCATATTTAATTGTTGTTAAAAAATGATGTGTTTGGCATGCATCAGCATATTTAATTGTTGTTAAAAAATGAAGCGTTTGTCATGCATCAGCATATTTAATTGTTGTTAAAAAATGATGCGTTTGGCATTCATCAGCATATTTAATTGTTGTTAAAAAATGAAGCGTTTGTCATGCATCAGCATATTTAATTGTTGTTAAAAAATGAAGCGTTTGTCATGCATCAGCATATTTAATTGTTGTTAAAAAATGAAGCGTTTGTCATGCATCAGCATATTTAATTGTTGTTAAAAAATGATGTGTTTGGCATGCATCAGCATATTTAATTGTTGTTAAAAAATGATGTGTTTGGCATGCATCAGCATATTTAATTGTTGTTAAAAAATGAAGCGTTTGTCATGCATCAGCATATTTAATTGTTGTTAAAAAATGATGTGTTTGGAATGCATCAGCATATTTAATTGTTGTTAAAAAATGAAGCGTTTGTCATGCATCAGCATATTTAATTGTTGTTAAAAAATGAAGCGTTTGTCATGCATCAGCATATTTAATTGTTGTTAAAAAATGATGTGTTTGGAATGCATCAGCATATTTAATTGTTGTTAAAAAATGATGCGTTTGGCATGCATCAGCATATTTAATTGTTGTTAAAAAATGATGTGTTTGGCATGCATCAGCATATTTAATTGTTGTTAAAAAATGATGTGTTTGGCATTCATCAGCATATTTAATTGTTGTTAAAAAATGATGCGTTTGGCATACATCAGCATATTTAATTGTTGTTAAAAAATGATGCGTTTGGCATGCATCTGCATATTTAATTGTTGTTAAAAATGATGCGTTTGGCATGCATCAGCATATTTAATTGTTGTTAAAAAATGATGCGTTTGGCATGCATCAGCATGTTTAATTGGATTTAAAAATGATGCGTTTGGAATGCATCAGCATATTTAATTGTTGTTTAAAAATTATGCGTTTGGCATGCATCAGCATATTTAATTGTTGTGTAAAAATTATGCGTTTGGCATGCATCAGCATATTTAATTGTTGTTTAAAAATGATGTGTTTGGCATGCATCAGCATATTTAATTGTTGTTAAAAAATGATGCGTTTGGCATGCATCAGCATGTTTAATTGTTGTTAAAAAATGAAGCGTTTGTCATGCATCAGCATATTTAATTGTTGTTAAAAAATGAAGCGTTTGTCATGCATCAGCATATTTAATTGTTGTTAAAAAATGATGCGTTTGGCATTCATCAGCATATTTAATTGTTGTTAAAAAATGAAGCGTTTGTCATGCATCAGCATATTTAATTGTTGTTAAAAAATGAAGCGTTTGTCATGCATCAGCATATTTAATTGTTGTTAAAAAATGAAGCGTTTGTCATGCATCAGCATATTTAATTGCTGTTAAAAAATGATGCGTTTGTCATGCATCAGCATATTTAATTGTTGTTAAAAAATGATGTGTTTGGCATGCATCAGCATATTTAATTGTTGTTAAAAAATGAAGCGTTTGTCATGCATCAGCATATTTAATTGTTGTTAAAAAATGATGCGTTTGGCATTCATCAGCATATTTAATTGTTGTTAAAAAATGAAGCGTTTGTCATGCATCAGCATATTTAATTGTTGTTAAAAAATGAAGCGTTTGTCATGCATCAGCATATTTAATTGTTGTTAAAAAATGAAGCGTTTGTCATGCATCAGCATATTTAATTGTTGTTAAAAAATGATGTGTTTGGCATGCATCAGCATATTTAATTGTTGTTAAAAAATGATGTGTTTGGCATGCATCAGCATATTTAATTGTTGTTAAAAAATGAAGCGTTTGTCATGCATCAGCATATTTAATTGTTGTTTAAAAATGAAGCGTTTGTCATGCATCAGCATATTTAATTGTTGTTAAAAAATGATGTGTTTGGCATGCATCAGCATATTTAATTGTTGTTAAAAAATGATGTGTTTGGCATGCATCAGCATATTTAATTGTTGTTAAAAAATGAAGCGTTTGTCATGCATCAGCATATTTAATTGTTGTTAAAAAATGAAGCGTTTGTCATGCATCAGCATATTTAATTGTTGTTAAAAAATGATGTGTTTGGAATGCATCAGCATATTTAATTGTTGTTAAAAAATGATGCGTTTGGCATGCATCAGCATATTGAATTGTTGTTAAAAAATGATGTGTTTGGCATGCATCAGCATATTTAATTGTTGTTAAAAAATGATGTGTTTGGCATTCATCAGCATATTTAATTGTTGTTAAAAAATGATGCGTTTGGCATACATCAGCATATTTAATTGTTGTTAAAAAATGATGCGTTTGGCATGCATCTGCATATTTAATTGTTGTTAAAAATGATGCGTTTGGCATGCATCAGCATATTTAATTGTTGTTAAAAAATGATGCGTTTGGCATGCATCAGCATGTTTAATTGGATTTAAAAATGATGCGTTTGGAATGCATCAGCATATTTAATTGTTGTTTAAAAATTATGCGTTTGGCATGCATCAGCATATTTAATTGTTGTGTAAAAATTATGCGTTTGGCATGCATCAGCATATTTAATTGTTGTTTAAAAATGATGTGTTTGGCATGCATCAGCATATTTAATTGTTGTTAAAAAATGATGCGTTTGGCATGCATCAGCATGTTTAATTGGATTTAAAAATGATGCGTTTGGAATGCATCAGCATATTTAATTGTTGTTAAAAATGATGCGTTTGGCATGCATCAGCATATTTAATTGTTGTGTAAAAATTATGCGTTTGGCATGCATCAGCATATTTAATTGTTGTTAAAAAATGATGCGTTTGGCATGCATCAGCATATTTAATTGTTGTTAAAAAATGATGCGTTTGGCATGCATCAGCATATTTAATTGTTGTTAAAAATGATGCGTTTGGAATGCATCAGCATATTTAATTGTTGTTTAAAAATTATGCGTTTGGCATACATCATCATATTTAATTGTTGTTAAAAAATGATGCGTTTGGCATGCATCAGCATATTTAATTGGATTTAAAAATGATGCGTTTGGCATGCATCAGCATATTTTATTGTTGTTAAAAAAATTATGCGTTTGGCATGCATCTGCATATTTAATGGTTGTTTAACAATGATGCGTTTGGCATGCATCAGCATATTTAATTGTTGTTTAAAATTATGCGTTTGGCATGCATCAGCATATTTGATTGTTGTTAAAAATGATGCGTTTGGCATGCATCTGCATATTTAATTGTTGTTAAAAAATGATGCGTTTGGCATGCATCAGCATATTTAATTGTAGTTAAAAAATGATGTGTTTGGCATGCATCAGCATATTTAATTGTTGTTAAAAATTATGCGTTTGGCATGCATCAGCATATTTAATTGTTGTTAAAAATGATGCGTTTGGCATGCATCTGCATATTTAATTGTTGTTAAAAAATTATGCGTTTGGCATGCATCAGCATATTTAATTGTTGTTAAAAAATGATGTGTTTGGCATGCATCAGCATATTTAATTGTTGTTAAAAAATGATGCGTTTGGCATGCATCAGCATATTTAATTGTTGTTAAAAATGATGCGTTTGGCATGCATCTGCATATTTAATTGTTGTTAAAAAATTATGCGTTTGGCATGATCTGCATATTTAATTGTTGTTAAAAAATTATGCGTTTGGCATGCATCAGCATATTTAATTGTTGTTAAAAAATGATGCGTTTGGCATGCATCAGCATGTTTAATTGGATTTAAAAATGATGCGTTTGGAATGCATAGGCATATTTAATTGTTGTTTAAAAATTATGCGTTTGGCATGCATCAGCATATTTAATTGTTGTTTAAAAATGATGCGTTTGGCATGCATCAGCATATTTAATTGTTGTTAAAAAATGATGTGTTTGGCATGCATCAGCATATTTAATTGTTGTTAAAAAATAATGTGTTTGGCATTCATCAGCATATTTAATTGTTGTTAAAAAATGATGCGTTTGGCATACATCAGAATATTTAATTGTTGTTAAAAAATTATGCGTTTGGCATGCATCTGCATATTTAATTGTTGTTAAAAAATTATGCGTTTGGCATGCATCAGCATATTTAATTGTTGTTAAAAAATGATGCGTTTGGCATGCATCGGCATGTTTAATTGGATTTAAAAATGATGCGTTTGGAATGCATCAGCATATTTAATTGTTGTTTAAAAATTATGCGTTTTGCATGCATCAGCATATTTAATTGTTGTTAAAAATGATGCGTTTGGCATGCATCAGCATATTTAATTGTTGTTAAAAAATGATGTGTTTGGCATGCATCAGCATATTTAATTGTTGTTAAAAAATGATGTGTTTGGCATTCATCAGCATATTTAATTGTTGTTAAAAAATGATGCGTTTGGCATACATCAGCATATTTAATTGTTGTTAAAAAATGATGCGTTTGGCATGCATCTGCATATTTAATTGTTGTTAAAAAATTATGCGTTTGGCATGCATCAGCATATTTAATTGTTGTTAAAAAATGATGCGTTTGGCATGCATCAGCATGTTTAATTGGATTTTAAAATGATGCGTTTGGAATGCATCAGCATATTTAATTGTTGTTTAAAAATGATGCGTTTGGCATGCATCAGCATATTAAATTGTTGTTTAAAAATGAAGCGTTTGTCATGCATCATCATATTTAATTGTTGTTAAAAAATTATGCGTTTGGCATGCATCAGCATATTTAATTGTTGTTAAAAAATTATGCGTTTGGCATGCATCAGCATATTTAATTGTTGTTAAAAATGATGCGTTTGTCATGCATCAGCATATTTAATTGTTGTTAAAAAATTATGCGTTTGTCATGCATCAGCATATTTAATTGTTGTTAAAAAATGATGTGTTTGGCATGCATCAGCATATTTAATTGTTGTTAAAAAATGATGCGTTTGGCATGCATCAGCATGTTTAATTGGATTTAAAAATGATGCGTTTGGAATGCATCAGCATATTTAATTGTTGTTTAAAAATTATGCGTTTGGCATGCATCAGCATATTTAATTGTTGTGTAAAAATTATGCGTTTGGCATGCATCAGCATATTTAATTGTTGTTTAAAAATGATGTGTTTGGCATGCATCAGCATAATAATTGTTGTTAAAAAATGATGCGTTTGGCATGCATCAGCATGTTTAATTGGATTTAAAAATGATGCGTTTGGAATGCATCAGCATATTTAATTGTTGTTAAAAATGATGCGTTTGGCATGCATCAGCATATTTAATTGTTGTGTAAAAATTATGCGTTTGGCATGCATCAGCATATTTAATTGTTGTTAAAATATTATGCGTTTGGCATGCATCAGCATATTTAATTGTTGTTAAAAATGATGCGTTTGGAATGCATCAGCATATTTAATTGTTGTTTAAAAATTATGCGTTTGGCATACATCAGCATATTTTATTGTTGTTAAAAAAATTATGCGTTTGGCATGCATCTGCATATTTAATGGTTGTTTAACAATGATGCGTTTGGCATGCATCAGCATATTTAATTGTTGTTTAAAATTATGCGTTTGGCATGCATCAGCATATTTAATTGTTGTTAAAAATGATGCGTTTGGCATGCATCTGCATATTTAATTGTTGTTAAAAAATGATGCGTTTGGCATGCATCAGCATATTTAATTGTAGTTAAAAAATGATGTGTTTGGCATGCATCAGCATGTTTAATTGGATTTAAAAATGATGCGTTTGGAATGCATCAGCATATTTAATGGTTGTTTAACAATGATGCGTTTGGCATGCATCAGCATATTTAATTGTTGTTTAAAATTATGCGTTTGGCATGCATCTGCATATTTAATTGTTGTTAAAAAATTATGCGTTTGGCATGCATCAGCATATTTAATTGTTGTTAAAAAATGATGTGTTTGGCATGCATCAGCATATTTAATTGTTGTTAAAAAATGATGCGTTTGGCATGCATCAGCATATTTAATTGTTGTTAAAAATGATGCGTTTGGCATGCATCTGCATATTTAATTGTTGTTAAAAAATTATGCGTTTGGCATGCATCAGCATATTTAATTGTTGTTAAAAAATGATGTGTTTGGCATGCATCAGCATATTTAATTGTTGTTAAAAAATGATGCGTTTGGCATGCATCAGCATATTTAATTGTTGTTAAAAAATGATGCGTTTGGCATGCATCAGCATATTTAATTGGATTTAAAAATGATGCGTTTGGCATGCATCTGCATATTTAATTGGATTTAAAAATGATGCGTTTGGCATGCATCTGCATATTTAATTGTTGTTAAAAAATGATGCGTTTGGCATGCATCAGCATATTTAATTGTTGTTTAAAAATGATGTGTTTGGCATGCATCAGCATATTTAATTGTTGTTAAAAAATTATGTGTTTGGCATGCATCAGCATATTTAATTGTTGTTAAAAAATGATGCGTTTGGAATGCATCAGCATATTTAATTGTTGTTAAAAAACATGCGTTTGGCATGCATCAGCATATTTAATTGTTGTTAAAAAATGATGTGTTTGGCATGCATCAGCATATTTAATTGTTGTTAAAAAATGATGCGTTTGGCATGCATCTGCATATTTAATTGTTGTTAAAAATGATGCGTTTGGCATGCATCAGCATATTTAATTGTTGTTAAAAAATGATGTGTTTGGCATGCATCAGCATATTTAATTGTTGTTAAAAAATGATGCGTTTGGCATGCATCAGCATATTTAATTGGATTTAAAAATGATGCGTTTGGAATGCATCAGCATATTTAATTGTTGTTTAAAAATTATGCGTTTGGCATGCATCAGCATATTTAATTGTTGTTAAAAAATGATGCGTTTGGCATGCATCAGCATATTTAATTGTTGTTAAAAAATGATGCGTTTGGCATGCATCAGCATATTTAATTTTTGTTAAAAATGATGCGTTTGGAATGCATCAGCATATTTAATTGTTGTTTAAAAATTATGCGTTTGGCATGCATCAGCATATTTAATTGTTGTTAAAAAATGATGCGTTTGGCATGCATCAGCATATTTAATTGTTGTTAAAAAATGATGCGTTTGGCATGCATCAGCATATTTAATTGTTGTTAAAAAAATGATGCGTTTTGGCATGCATCAGCATGTTTAATTGGATTTAAAAATGATGCGTTTGGAATGCATAGGCATATTTAATTGTTGTTTAAAAATGATGCGTTTGGCATGCATCAGCATATTTAATTGTTGTTTAAAAATTATGCGTTTGGCATGCATCAGCATATTTAATTGTTGTTAAAAAATTATGCGTTTGGCATGCATCTGCATATTTAATGGTTGTTTAACAATGATGCGTTTGGCATGCATCAGCATATTTAATTGTTGTTTACAAATTATGCGTTTGGCATGCATCAGCATATTTAATTGTTGTTAAAAATGATGCGTTTGGCATGCATCAGCATATTTAATTGTTGGTAAAAAATGATGTGTTTGGCATGCATCAGCAAATTTAATTGTTGTTAAAAAAATTAAGCGTTTGGCATGCATCAGCATATTTAATTGTTGTTAAAAAATTATGCGTTTGGCATGCATCAGCATTTGTAATTGTTGTTAAATAATTATGCGTTTGGCATGAATCAGCATTTTTTATTGTTGTTAAAAAATTATGGTTTGGCATGCATCAGCATATTTAATTGTTGTTAAAAAATGATGCGTTTGGCATGCATCATCATTTTTATTTGTTGTTAAAAAATGATGCGTTTGGCATGCATCAGCATATTTAATTGTTGTTAAAAAATGATGCGTTTGGCATGCATCAGCATATTTAATTGTTGTTAAAAAATTATGCGTTTGGCATGCATCATCATTTTTAATTGTTGTTGTAAAATTATGCGTTTCGCATGCATCAGCATATTGAATTGTTGTTAAAAATGATGCGTTTGGCATGCATCAGCATATTGAATTGTGGTTAAAAATGATGCGTTTGGTATGCATCAGCATATTTAATTGTTGTTAAAAAATGATGCGTTTGGCATGCATCAGCATATTGAATTGTGGTTAAAAATAATGCGTTTGGCATGCATCAGCATATTTAATTGTTGTTTAAAATGATGCGTTTGGCATGCATCAGCATATTTAATTGTTGTTAAAAAATGATGCGTTTGGTATGCATCAGCATATTTAATTGTTGTTAAAAAATGATGCGTTTGGCATGCATCAGCATATTTAATTGTTGTTTAAAAATGATGCGTTTGGCATGCATCAGCATATTTAATTGTTGTTTAAAATTATGCGTTTAAAATGCATCAGCATATTTAATTGTTGTTAAAAAATGATGCGTTTGGCATGCATACACATATTTAATTGTTGTTAAAAAATGATGCGTTTGGCATGCATCAGCATATTTAATTGTTGTTAAAAAATGATGCGTTTGGCATTCATCAGCATATTTAATTGTTGTTTAAAAATGATGCGTTTGGCATGCATCAGCATATTTAATTGTTGTTAAAAAATGATGCGTTTGG
Organism: Sepiola atlantica; assembly: GCA_963556195.1. NCBI lineage: Eukaryota > Metazoa > Mollusca > Cephalopoda > Sepiida > Sepiolidae > Sepiola > Sepiola atlantica. The sequence continues at coordinate 35,350,796 of OY744552.1, forward strand.
CATTCATCAGCATATTTAATTGTTGTTAAAAAATGATGCGTTTGGCATGCATCAGCATATTTAATTGTTGTTAAAAAATGATGCGTTTGGCATGCATCAGCATATTTAATTGTTGTTAAAAAATGATGCGTTTGGCATTCATCAGCATATTTAATTGTTGTTAAAAAATGATGCGTTTGGCATGCATCAGCATATTTAATTGTTGTTAAAAAATGATGCGTTTGGCATTCATCAGCATATTTAATTGTTGTTTAAAAATTATGCGTTTGGCATTCATCAGCATATTTAATTGTTGTTTAAAAATGATGCGTTTGGCATGCATCAGCATATTTAATTGTTGTTAAAAAATGATGCGTTTGGCATGCATCAGCATATTTAATTGTTGTTAAAAAATGATGCGTTTGGCATGCATCAGCATATTTAATTGTTGTTTAAAAATGATGCGGTTGGCATGCATCAGCATATTTAATTGTTGTTAAAAAATGATGCGTTTGGCATGCATCAGCATATTTAATTGGATTTAAAAATGATGCGTTTGGCATGCATCTGCATATTTAATTGGATTTTGAAAATGATGCGTTTGGCATGCATCTGCATATTTAATTGTTGTTAAAAAATGATGCGTTTGGCATGCATCAGCATATTTAATTGTTGTTTAAAAATGATGTGTTTGGCATGCATCAGCATATTTAATTGTTGTTAAAAAATGATGTCTTTGGCATGCATCAGCATATTTAATTGTTGTTAAAAAATGATGCGTTTAGAATGCATCAGCATATTTAATTGTTGTTAAAAAACATGCGTTTGGCATGCATCAGCATATTTAATTGTTGTTAAAAAATGATGTGTTTGGCATGCATCACCATATTTAATTGTTGTTAAAAAATGATGCGTTTGGCATGCATCTGCATATTTAATTGTTGTTAAAAATGATGCGTTTGGCATGCATCAGCATATTAAATTGTTGTTAAAAAATGATGCGTTTGGCATGCATCAGCATATTTAATTGTTGTTAAAAAATGATGCGTTTGGCATGCATCAGCATATTTAATTGGATTTAAATATGATGCGTTTGGAATGCATCAGCATATTTAATTGTTGTTAAAAAATTATGCGTTTGGCATGCATCAGCATATTTAATTGTTGTTAAAAAATGATGCGTTTGGCATGCATCAGCATATTTAATTGTTGTTAAAAAATGATGCGTTTGGCATGCATCAGCATATTTAATTGTTGTTAAAAATGATGCGTTTGGAATGCATCAGCATATTTAATTGTTGTTTAAAAATTATGCGTTTGGCATGCATCAGCATATTTAATTGTTGTTAAAAAATGATGCGTTTGGCATGCATCAGCATATTTAATTGTTGTTTAAAAATGATGCGTTTGGCATGCATCAGCATATTTAATTGTTGTTAAAAAATGATGCGTTTTGGCATGCATCAGCATGTTTAATTGGATTTAAAAATGATGCGTTTGGAATGCATAGGCATATTTAATTGTTGTTTAAAAATTATGCGTTTGGCATGCATCAGCATATTTAATTGTTGTTTAAAAATGATGCGTTTGGCATGCGTCAGCATATTTAATTGTTGTTAAAAAATTATGCGTTTGGCATGCATCTGCATATTTAATGGTTGTTTAACAATGATGCGTTTGGCATGCATCAGCATATTTAATTGTTGTTTACAAATTATGCGTTTGGCATGCATCAGCATATTTAATTGTTGTTAAAAATGATGCGTTTGGCATGCATCAGCATATTTAATTGTTGGTAAAAAATGATGTGTTTGGCATGCATCAGCAAATTTAATTGTTGTTAAAAAAATTAAGCGTTTGGCATGCATCAGCATATTTAATTGTTGTTAAAAAATTATGCGTTTGGCATGCATCAGCATTTTTAATTGTTGTTAAATAATTATGCGTTTGGCATGAATCAGCATTTTTTATTGTTGTTAAAAAATTATGGTTTGGCATGCATCAGCATATTTAATTGTTGTTAAAAAATGATGCGTTTGGCATGCATCATCATTTTTATTTGTTGTTAAAAAATCATGCGTTTGGCATGCATCAGCATATTTAATTGTTGTTAAAAAATGATGCGTTTGGCATGTATCAGCATATTACATTGTTGTTAAAAAATTATGCGTTTGGCATGCATCATCATTTTTAATTGTTGTTGTAAAATTATGCGTTTGGCATGCATCAGCATATTGAATTGTTGTTAAAAATGATGCGTTTGGCATGCATCAGCATATTGAATTGTGGTTAAAAATGATGCGTTTGGTATGCATCAGCATATTTAATTGTTGTTAAAAAATGATGCGTTTGGCATGCATCAGCATATTGAATTGTGGTTAAAAATGATGCGTTTGGCATGCATCAGCATATTTAATTGTTGTTTAAAATGATGCGTTTGGCATGCATCAGCATATTTAATTGTTGTTAAAAAATGATGCGTTTGGTATGCATCAGCATATTTAATTGTTGTTAAAAAATGATGCGTTTGGCATGCATCAGCATATTTAATTGTTGTTTAAAAATGATGCGTTTGGCATGCATCAGCATATTAAATTGTTGTTTAAAATTATGCGTTTAAAATGCATCAGCATATTTAATTGTTGTTAAAAAATGATGCGTTTGGCATGCATACACATATTTAATTGTTGTTAAAAAATGATGCGTTTGGCATGCATCAGCATATTTAATTGTTGTTAAAAAATGATGCGTTTGGCATTCATCAGCATATTTAATTGTTGTTTAAAAATGATGCGTTTGGCATGCATCAGCATATTTAATTGTTGTTAAAAAATGATGCGTTTGGCATTCATCAGCATATTTAATTGTTGTTAAAAAATGATGCGTTTGGCATGCATCAGCATATTTAATTGTTGTTAAAAAATGATGCGTTTGGCATGCATCAGCATATTTAATTGTTGTTAAAAAATGATGCGTTTGGCATTCATCAGCATATTTAATTGTTGTTAAAAAATGATGCGTTAGGCATTCATCAGCATATTTAATTGTTGTTAAAAAATGATGCGTTTGGAATGCATCAGCATATTTAATTGTTGTTAAAAAATGATGCGTTTGGCATTCATCAGCATATTTAATTGTTGTTTAAAAATGATGCGTTTGGCATGCATCAGCATATTTAATTGTTGTTAAAAAATGATGCGTTTGGCATGCATCAGCATATTTAATTGTTGTTAAATAATGATGCGTTTTGCATTCATCAGCATATTTAATTGTTGTTAAAAAATGATGCGTTTGGCATGCATCAGCATATTTAATTGTTGTTAAAAAATTATGTGTTTGGCATGCATCAGCATATTTAATTGTTGTTAAAAAATGATGCGTTTGGCATGCATCAGCATATTTAATTGTTGTTAAAAAATGATGCGTTTGGCATGCATCAGCATATTTAATTGTTGTTAAAAAATGATGCGTTTGGTATTCATCAGAATATTTAATTGTTGTTAAAAAATGATGCGTTTTGCATGCATCAGCATATTTAATTGTTGTTAAAAAATGATGCGTTTGGCATGCATCAGCATATTTAATTGTTGTTAAAAAATGATGCGTTTGGAATGCATCAGCATATTTAATTGTTGTTAAAAAATGATGCGTTTGGCATGCATCAGCATATTTAATTGTTTTTAAATAATGATGCGTTTGGCATGCATCAGCATATTTAATTGTTGTTAAAAAATGATGCGTTTGTAATGCATCAGCATATTTAACTGTTGTACAAAAATGATGCGTTTGGCATGCATCAGCATATTTAATTGTTGTTAAAAAATGATGCGTTTGGCATGCATCAACATATTTAATAGTTGTTAAAAAATGATGCGTTTGGCATGCATCAGCATATTTAATTGTTGTTAAATAATGATGCGTTTGGCATTCATCAGCATATTTAATGGTTGTTTAATAATGATGCGTTTGGCATGCATCAGCATATTTAATTGTTGTTAAAAAATGATGCGTTTGGCATGCATCAGCATATTTAATTGTTGTTAAAAAATGATGCGTTTGGCATGCATCAGCATCTTTAATTGTTGTTAAAAAGTGATGCGTTTGGCATGCATCAGCATATTTAATTGTTGTTTTAAAATGATGCGTTTGGCATTCATCAGCATATTTAATTGTTGTTAAAAAATGATGCGTTTTGCATGCATCAACATATTTAATTGTTGTTAAAAAATGATGCGTTTGGCATGCATCAGCATATTTAATTGTTGTTAAAAAATGATGCGTTTGGCATTCATCAGCATATTTAATTGTTGTTAAAAAATGATGCGTTTGGCATGCATCAGCATATTAAATTGTTGTTAAAAATTGATGCGTTTGGCATGCATCAGCATATTTAATTGTTGTTAAAAATTGATGCGTTTGGCATGCATCTGCATATTTAATTGTTGTTAAAAAATGATGCGTTTGGCATGCATCTGCATATTTAATTGTTGTTAAAAAATGATGCGTTTGGCATTCATCAGCATATTTAATTGTTGTTAAAAAATGATGCGTTTGGCATGCATCAGCATATTTAATTGTTGTTAAAAAATGATGCGTTTGGCATGCATCTGCATATTTAATTGTTGTTAAAAATGATGCGTTTGGCATGCATCAGCATATTTAATTGTTGTTAAAAATTGATGCGTTTGGCATGCATCAGCATATTTAATTGTTGTTAAAAATTGATGCGTTTGGCATGCATCAGCATATTTAATTGTTGTTAAAAAATGATGCGTTTGGCATGCATCAGCATATTAAATTGTTGTTAAAAAATTATGCGTTTGGCATGCATCAGAATATTTAATTGTTGTTAAAAAATGATGCGTTTGGCATGCATCAGCATATTTAATTGTTGTTAAAAAATGATGCGTTTGGCATGCATCAGCATATTAAATTGTTGTTAAAAATTGATGCGTTTGGCATGCATCAGCATATTAAATTGTTGTTAAAAAATGATGCGTTTGGCCTGCATCAGCATATTAAATTGTTGTTAAAAAATTATGCGTTTGGCATGCATCAGCATATTAAATTGTTGTTAAAAATTGATGCGTTTGGCATGCATCAGCATATTAAATTGTTGTTAAAAAATTATGCGTTTGGCATGCATCAGCATATTAAATTGTTGTTAAAAATTGATGCGTTTGGCATGCATCAGCATATTAAATTGTTGTTAAAAAATTATGCGTTTGGCATGCATCAGCATATTAAATTGTTGTTAAAAATTGATGCGTTTGGCATGCATCAGCATATTAAATTGTTGTTAAAAAATGATGCGTTTGGCATGCATCAGCATATTAAATTGTTGTTAAAAAATGATGCGTTTGGCATGCATCAGCATATTAAATTGTTGTTAAAAAATGATGCGTTTGGCCTGCATCAGCATATTAAATTGTTGTTAAAAAATTATGCGTTTGGCATGCATCAGCATATTAAATTGTTGTTAAAAAATGATGCGTTTGGCATGCATCAGCATATTAAATTGTTGTTAAAAATTGATGCGTTTGGCATGCATCAGCATATTAAATTGTTGTTAAAAATTGATGCGTTTGGCATGCATCAGCATATTAAATTGTTGTTTAAAAATTATGCGTTTGGCATGCATCAGCATATTAAATTGTTGTTAAAAATTGATGCGTTTGGCATGCATCAGCATATTTAATTGTTGTTAAAAAATGATGCGTTTGGCATGCATCAGCATATTAAATTGTTATTAAAAAATTATGCGTTTGGCATGCATCAGCATATTAAATTGTTGTTAAAAATTGATGCGTTTGGCATGCATCAGCATATTAAATTGTTGTTAAAAAATTATGCGTTTGGCATGCATCAGCATATTAAATTGTTGTTAAAAATTGATGCGTTTGGCATGCATCAGCATATTAAATTGTTGTTAAAAATTGATGCGTTTGGCATGCATCAGCATATTAAATTGTTGTTAAAAATTGATGCGTTTGGCATGCATCAGCATATTAAATTGTTGTTAAAAATTGATGCGTTTGGCATGCATCAGCATATTTAATTGTTGTTAAAAAATGATGCGTTTGGCATGCATCAGCATATTTAATTGGATTTAAAAAATTATGCGTTTGGCATGCATCTGCATATTTAATTGTTGTTAAAAATTATGCGTTTAGCATGCATCAGCATATTAAATTGTTGTTAAAAAATGATGCGTTTGGCATGCATCAGCATATTAAATTGTTGTTAAAAATTGATGCGTTTGGCATGCATCAGCATATTAAATTGTTGTTAAAAAATGATGCGTTTGGCATGCATCAGAATATTTAATTGTTGTTAAAAAATGATGCGTTTGGCATGCATCAGCATATTAAATTGTTGTTAAAAATTGATGCGTTTGGCATGCATCAGCATATTAAATTGTTGTTAAAAAATGATGCGTTTGGCATGCATCAGAATATTTAATTGTTGTTAAAAAATGATGCGTTTGGCATGCATCTGCATATTTAATTGTTGTTAAAAATTATGCGTTTAGCATGCATCAGCATATTAAATTGTTGTTAAAAATTATGCGTTTAGCATGCATCAGCATATTAAATTGTTGTTAAAAAATGATGCGTTTGGCATGCATCAGCATATTAAATTGTTGTTAAAAATTGATGCGTTTGGCATGCATCAGCATATTAAATTGTTGTTAAAAAATGATGCGTTTGGCATGCATCAGCATATTAAATTGTTGTTAAAAAATGATGCGTTTGGCATGCATCTGCATATGTAATTGTTGTTAAAAATGATGCGTTTAGCATGCATCAGCATATTAAATTGTTGTTTAAAAATGATGCGTTTGGCATGCATCAGCATATTTAATTGTTGTTAAAAAATGATGCGTTTGGCATGCATCAGCATATTTAATTGTTGTTAAAAAATGATGCGTTTGGCATGCATCAGCATATTTAATTGTTGTTTAAAAATTGATGCGTTTGGCATGCATCAGCATATTTAATTGTTGTTAAAAATGATGCGTTTGGCATGCATCAGCATATTAAATTGTTGTTAAAAAATGATGCGTTTGGCATGCATCAGCATATTAAATTGTTGTTAAAAAATGATGCGTTTGGCCTGCATCAGCATATTAAATTGTTGTTAAAAAATGATGTGTTTGGCATTCATCAGCATATAAAATTGTTGTTAAAAAATGATGCGTTTGGCATGCATCAGCATATTAAATTGTTGTTAAAAAATGATGCGTTTGGCATGCATCAGCATATTTAATTGTTGTTAAAAAATGATGCGTTTGGCATGCATCAGCATATTTAATTGTTCTTAAAAAATGATGCGTTTGGCATGCATCTGCATATTTAATTGTTGTTAAAAAATGATGCGTTTTGCATGCATCAGCATATTTTATTGTTGTTAAAAATGATGCGTTTGGCATGCATCAGCATATTTAATTGTTGTTAAAAAATGATGCGTTTGGCATGCATCAGCATATTAAATTGTTGTTAAAAAATGATGCGTTTGGCATGCATCAGCATATTAAATTGTTGTTAAAAAATGATGCGTTTGGCATGCATCAGCATATTTAATTGTTGTTAAAAAATGATGCGTTTGGCATTCATCAGCATATTTAATTGTTGTTAAAAAATTATGCGTTTGGCATGCATCTGCATATTAAATTGTTGTGCAAAAATGATGCGTTTGGCATGCATCAGCATATTTAATTGTTGTTTAAAAATTATGCGTTTGGCATGCATCAGCATATTAAATTGTTGTTTAAAAATTATGCGTTTGGCATGCATCTGCATATTAAATTGTTGTTAAAAAATGATGCGTTTGGAATGCATCTGCATATTAAATTGTTGTTAAAAAATGATGCGTTTGGTATGCATCTGCATATTAAATTGTTGTGCAAAAATGATGCGTTTGGCATGCATCAGCATATAAAATTGTTGTTAAAAAATGATGCGTTTGGCATGCATCAGCATATTAAATTGTTGTTAAAAAATGATGCGTTTGGCATGCATCAGCATATTTAATTGTTGTTAAAAAATGATGCGTTTGGCATGCATCAGCATATTTAATTGTTCTTAAAAAATGATGCGTTTGGCATGCATCTGCATATTTAATTGTTGTTAAAAAATGATGCGTTTTGCATGCATCAGCATATTTTATTGTTGTTAAAAATGATGCGTTTGGCATGCATCAGCATATTTAATTGTTGTTAAAAAATGATGCGTTTGGCATGCATCAGCATATTAAATTGTTGTTAAAAAATGATGCGTTTGGCATGCATCAGCATATTTAATTGTTGTTAAAAAATGATGCGTTTGGCATGCATCAGCATATTTAATTGTTCTTAAAAAATGATGCGTTTGGCATGCATCTGCATATTTAATTGTTGTTAAAAAATGATGCGTTTGGCATGCATCAGCATATTTAATTGTTGTTAAAAAATTATGCGTTTGGCATGCATCTGCATATTAAATTGTTGTGCAAAAATGATGCGTTTGGCATGCATCAGCATATTTAATTGTTGTTTAAAAATTATGCGTTTGGCATGCATCTGCATATTAAATTGTTGTGCAAAAATGATGCGTTTGATATGCATCAGCATATTAAATTGTTGTTTAAAAATTATGCGTTTGGCATGCATCAGCATATTTAATTGTTGTTAAAAAATGATGCGTTTGGTATGCATCTGCATATTAAATTGTTGTTAAAAAATGATGCGTTTGGAATGCATCTGCATATTAAATTGTTGTTAAAAAATGATGCGTTTGGTATGCATCTGCATATTAAATTGTTGTGCAAAAATGATGCGTTTGGCATGCATCAGCATATAAAATTGTTGTTAAAAAATGATGCGTTTGGAATGCATCTGCATATTAAATTGTTGTTAAAAAATGATGCGTTTGGCATGCATCAGCATATTAAATTGTTGTTTAAAAATTATGCGTTTGGCATGCATCAGCATATTTAATTGTTGTTAAAAAATGATGCGTTTGGTATGCATCTGCATATTAAATTGTTGTTTAAAAATGATGCGTTTGGCATGCATCAGCATATTAAATTGTTGTTTAAAAATGATGCGTTTGGCATGCATCAGCATATTTAATTGTTGTTTAAAAATTATGCGTTTGGTATGCATCTGCATATTAAATTGTTGTCAAAAAATGATGCGTTTGGTATGCATCTGCATATTAAATTGTTGTTTAAAAATGATGCGTTTGGCATGCATCAGCATATTTAATTGTTGTTAAAAAATGATGCGTTTGGTATGCATCTGCATATTAAATTGTTGTCAAAAAATGATGCGTTTGGAATGCATCTGCATATTTACTTGTTGTTAAAAAATGATGCGTTTTGAATGCATCAGCATATTTAATTGTTGTTAAAAATCATGCGTTTGACATGCATCAGCATATTAAATTGTTGTTTAAAAATGATGCGTTCGGCATGCATCAGCATATTTAATTGTTGTTTAAAAATGATGCGTTTGACATGCATATTTAATTGTTGTTAAAAAATGATGCGTTTGGCATGCATCAGCATATTTAATTGTTGTTAAAAAATTATGCGTTTGATATGCATCAGCATATTAAATTGTTGTTTAAAAATGATGCGTTCGGCATGCATCAGCATATTTAATTGTTGTTTAAAGATGATGCGTTTTGCATGCATCAGCATATTTAATTGTTGTTAAAAAATGATGCGTTTGGCATGCATCAGCATATTAAATTGTTGTTTAAAAATGATGCGTTTGGCATGCATCAGCATATTAAATTGTTGTTTAAAAATGATGCGTTTGGCATGCATCTGCATATTAAATTGTTGTGCAAAAATGATGCGTTTGGCATGCATCAGCATATTTAATTGTTGTTTAAAAATTATGCGTTTGGCATGCATCAGCATATTTAATTGTTGTTTAAAAATTATGCGTTTGGCATGCATCAGCATATTAAATTGTTGTTAAAAATTGATGCGTTTGGCATGCATCAGCATATTAAATTGTTGTTAAAAAATTATGCGTTTGGCATGCATCAGCATATTAAATTGTTGTTAAAAATTGATGCGTTTGGCATGCATCAGCATATTAAATTGTTGTTAAAAAATTATGCGTTTGGCATGCATCAGCATATTAAATTGTTGTTAAAAATTGATGCGTTTGGCATGCATCAGCATATTAAATTGTTGTTAAAAAATTATGCGTTTGGCATGCATCAGCATATTAAATTGTTGTTAAAAATTGATGCGTTTGGCATGCATCAGCATATTAAATTGTTGTTAAAAAATTATGCGTTTGGCATGCATCAGCATATTAAATTGTTGTTAAAAATTGATGCGTTTGGCATGCATCAGCATATTAAATTGTTGTTAAAAAATTATGCGTTTGGCATGCATCAGCATATTTAATTGTTGTTAAAAATTGATGCGTTTGGCATGCATCAGCATATTAAATTGTTGTTAAAAAATGATGCGTTTGGCCTGCATCAGCATATTAAATTGTTGTTAAAAAATTATGCGTTTGGCATGCATCAGCATATTAAATTGTTGTTAAAAAATGATGCGTTTGGCATGCATCAGCATATTAAATTGTTGTTAAAAATTGATGCGTTTGGCATGCATCAGCATATTAAATTGTTGTTAAAAATTGATGCGTTTGGCATGCATCAGCATATTAAATTGTTGTTAAAAATTGATGCGTTTGGCATGCATCAGCATATTAAATTGTTGTTAAAAATTGATGCGTTTGGCCTGCATCAGCATATTAAATTGTTGTTAAAAAATTATGCGTTTGGCATGCATCAGCATATTAAATTGTTGTTAAAAATTGATGCGTTTGGCATGCATCAGCATATTAAATTGTTGTTAAAAAATTATGCGTTTGGCCTGCATCAGCATATTAAATTGTTGTTAAAAAATTATGCGTTTGGCATGCATCAGCATATTAAATTGTTGTTAAAAATTGATGCGTTTGGCATGCATCAGCATATTAAATTGTTGTTAAAAAATTATGCGTTTGGCATGCATCAGCATATTAAATTGTTGTTAAAAATTGATGCGTTTGGCATGCATCAGCATATTAAATTGTTGTTAAAAAATTATGCGTTTGGCATGCATCAGCATATTAAATTGTTGTTAAAAATTGATGCGTTTGGCATGCATCAGCATATTAAATTGTTGTTAAAAAATTATGCGTTTGGCATGCATCAGCATATTTAATTGTTATTAAAAATTGATGCGTTTGGCATGCATCAGCATATTAAATTGTTGTTAAAAAATTATGCGTTTGGCATGTATCAGCATATTTAATTGTTATTAAAAAATAGTGCGTTTGGCATGCATCAGCATATTAAATTGTTATTAAAAAATGATGCGTTTGGCCTGCATCAGCATATTAAATTGTTGTTAAAAAATGATGCGTTTGGCATGCATCAGCATATTAAATTGTTGTTAAAAAATGATGCGTTTGGCATGCATCAGCATATTTAATTGTTGTTAAAAAATTATGCGTTTGGCATGCATCAGCATATTAAATTGTTGTTAAAAATTGATGCGTTTGGCATGCATCAGCATATTAAATTGTTGTTAAAAAATGATGCGTTTGGCATGCATCAGCATATTAAATTGTTGTTAAAAAATGATGCGTTTGGCATGCATCAGAATATTTAATTGTTGTTAAAAAATGATGCGTTTGGCATTCATCAGCATATTAAATTGTTGTTAAAAAATGATGCGTTTGGCCTGCATCAGCATATTTAATTGTTGTTAAAAAATGATGCGTTTGGCATGCATCTGCATATTTAATTGTTGTTAAAAATGATGCGTTTGGCATGCATCAGCATATTTAATTGTTGTTAAAAATTGATGCGTTTGGCATGCATCAGCATATTTAATTGTTGTTAAAAATTGATGCGTTTGGCATGCATCAGCATATTTAATTGTTGTTAAAAAATGATGCGTTTGGCATGCATCAGCATATTAAATTGTTGTTAAAAAATTATGCGTTTGGCATGCATCAGCATATTAAATTGTTGTTAAAAAATGATGCGTTTGGCATGCATCAGCATATTAAATTGTTGTTAAAAAATGATGCGTTTGGCATGCATCAGAATATTTAATTGGATTTAAAAATGATGCGTTTGGCCTGCATCAGCATATTTAATTGTTGTTAAAAAATGATGCGTTTGGCATGCATCAGCATATTAAATTGTTGTTAAAAAATTATGCGTTTGGCATGCATCAGCATATTTAATTGTTGTTAAAAAATGATGCGTTTGGCATGCATCAGCATATTAAATTGTTGTTAAAAAATGATGCGTTTGGCATGCATCAGAATATTTAATTGGATTTAAAAATGATGCGTTTGGCCTGCATCAGCATATTTAATTGTTGTTAAAAAATGATGCGTTTGGCATGCATCAGCATATTTAATTGTTGTTAAAAAATTATGCGTTTGGCATGCATCAGCATATTAAATTGTTGTTAAAAAATGATGCGTTTGGCATGCATCAGCATATTTAATTGTTGTTAAAAAATGATGCGTTTGGCATGCATCAGCATATTAAATTGTTGTTAAAAAATGATGCGTTTGGCATGCATCAGCATATTAAATTGTTGTTAAAAAATGATGCGTTTGGCATGCATCAGAATATTTAATTGGATTTAAAAATGATGCGTTTGGTATGCATCAGCGTATTTAATTGTTGTTAAAAAATGATGCGTTTGGCATGCATCAGCATATTAAATTGTTGTTAAAAAATTATGCGTTTGGCATGCATCAGCATATTTAATTGTTGTTAAAAAATGATGCGTTTGGCATGCATCAGCATATTTAATTGTTGTTAAAAAATTATGCGTTTGGCATGCATCAGCATATTAAATTGTTGTTAAAAAATGATGCGTTTGGCATGCATCAGCATATTTAATTGTTGTTAAAAAATGATGCGTTTGGCATGCATCAGCATATTAAATTGTTGTTAAAAAATGATGCGTTTGGCATGCATCAGCATATTAAATTGTTGTTAAAAAATGATGCGTTTGGCATGCATCAGAATATTTAATTGGATTTAAAAATGATGCGTTTGGCCTGCATCAGCATATTTAATTGTTGTTAAAAAATGATGCGTTTGGCATGCATCAGCATATTTAATTGTTGTTAAAAAATGATGCGTTTGGCATGCATCTGCATATTTAATTGTTGTTAAAAATTATGCGTTTAGCATGCATCAGCATATTAAATTGTTGTTAAAAAATGATGCGTTTGGCATGCATCAGCATATTAAATTGTTGTTAAAAAATGATGCGTTTGGCATGCATCAGCATATTAAATTGTTGTTAAAAATTGATGCGTTTGGCATGCATCAGCATATTTAATTGTTGTTAAAAAATGATGCGTTTGGCATGCATCAGCATATTTAATTGTTGTTAAAAAATGATGCGTTTGGCATGCATCTGCATATTTAATTGTTGTTAAAAATTATGCGTTTAGCATGCATCAGCATATTAAATTGTTGTTAAAAAATGATGCGTTTGGCATGCATCAGCATATTAAATTGTTGTTAAAAATTGATGCGTTTGGCATGCATCAGCATATTAAATTGTTGTTAAAAAATGATGCGTTTGGCATGCATCAGAATATTTAATTGTTGTTAAAAAATGATGCGTTTGGCATGCATCAGCATATTAAATTGTTGTTAAAAATTGATGCGTTTGGCATGCATCAGCATATTAAATTGTTGTTAAAAAATGATGCGTTTGGCATGCATCAGAATATTTAATTGTTGTTAAAAAATGATGCGTTTGGCATGCATCTGCATATTTAATTGTTGTTAAAAATTATGCGTTTAGCATGCATCAGCATATTAAATTGTTGTTAAAAATTATGCGTTTAGCATGCATCAGCATATTAAATTGTTGTTAAAAAATGATGCGTTTGGCATGCATCAGCATATTAAATTGTTGTTAAAAATTGATGCGTTTGGCATGCATCAGCATATTAAATTGTTGTTAAAAAATGATGCGTTTGGCATGCATCAGCATATTAAATTGTTGTTAAAAAATGATGCGTTTGGCATGCATCTGCATATGTAATTGTTGTTAAAAATGATGCGTTTAGCATGCATCAGCATATTAAATTGTTGTTTAAAAATGATGCGTTTGGCATGCATCAGCATATTTAATTGTTGTTAAAAAATGATGCGTTTGGCATGCATCAGCATATTTAATTGTTGTTAAAAAATGATGCGTTTGGCATGCATCAGCATATTTAATTGTTGTTTAAAAATTGATGCGTTTGGCATGCATCAGCATATTTAATTGTTGTTAAAAATGATGCGTTTGGCATGCATCAGCATATTAAATTGTTGTTAAAAAATGATGCGTTTGGCATGCATCAGCATATTAAATTGTTGTTAAAAAATGATGCGTTTGGCCTGCATCAGCATATTAAATTGTTGTTAAAAAATGATGTGTTTGGCATTCATCAGCATATAAAATTGTTGTTAAAAAATGATGCGTTTGGCATGCATCAGCATATTAAATTGTTGTTAAAAAATGATGCGTTTGGCATGCATCAGCATATTTAATTGTTGTTAAAAAATGATGCGTTTGGCATGCATCAGCATATTTAATTGTTCTTAAAAAATGATGCGTTTGGCATGCATCTGCATATTTAATTGTTGTTAAAAAATGATGCGTTTTGCATGCATCAGCATATTTTATTGTTGTTAAAAATGATGCGTTTGGCATGCATCAGCATATTTAATTGTTGTTAAAAAATGATGCGTTTGGCATGCATCAGCATATTAAATTGTTGTTAAAAAATGATGCGTTTGGCATGCATCAGCATATTAAATTGTTGTTAAAAAATGATGCGTTTGGCATGCATCAGCATATTTAATTGTTGTTAAAAAATGATGCGTTTGGCATTCATCAGCATATTTAATTGTTGTTAAAAAATTATGCGTTTGGCATGCATCTGCATATTAAATTGTTGTGCAAAAATGATGCGTTTGGCATGCATCAGCATATTTAATTGTTGTTTAAAAATTATGCGTTTGGCATGCATCAGCATATTTAATTGTTGTTTAAAAATTATGCGTTTGGCATGCATCTGCATATTAAATTGTTGTTAAAAAATGATGCGTTTGGAATGCATCTGCATATTAAATTGTTGTTAAAAAATGATGCGTTTGGTATGCATCTGCATATTAAATTGTTGTGCAAAAATGATGCGTTTGGCATGCATCAGCATATAAAATTGTTGTTAAAAAATGATGCGTTTGGCATGCATCAGCATATTAAATTGTTGTTAAAAAATGATGCGTTTGGCATGCATCAGCATATTTAATTGTTGTTAAAAAATGATGCGTTTGGCATGCATCAGCATATTTAATTGTTCTTAAAAAATGATGCGTTTGGCATGCATCTGCATATTTAATTGTTGTTAAAAAATGATGCGTTTTGCATGCATCAGCATATTTTATTGTTGTTAAAAATGATGCGTTTGGCATGCATCAGCATATTTAATTGTTGTTAAAAAATGATGCGTTTGGCATGCATCAGCATATTAAATTGTTGTTAAAAAATGATGCGTTTGGCATGCATCAGCATATTTAATTGTTGTTAAAAAATGATGCGTTTGGCATGCATCAGCATATTTAATTGTTCTTAAAAAATGATGCGTTTGGCATGCATCTGCATATTTAATTGTTGTTAAAAAATGATGCGTTTGGCATGCATCAGCATATTTAATTGTTGTTAAAAAATTATGCGTTTGGCATGCATCTGCATATTAAATTGTTGTGCAAAAATGATGCGTTTGGCATGCATCAGCATATTTAATTGTTGTTTAAAAATTATGCGTTTGGCATGCATCAGCATATTTAATTGTTGTTAAAAAATGATGCGTTTGGTATGCATCTGCATATTAAATTGTTGTTAAAAAATGATGCGTTTGGAATGCATCTGCATATTAAATTGTTGTTAAAAAATGATGCGTTTGGTATGCATCTGCATATTAAATTGTTGTGCAAAAATGATGCGTTTGGCATGCATCAGAATATTTAATTGTTGTTTAAAAATTATGCGTTTGGCATGCATCAGCATATTTAATTGTTGTTAAAAAATGATGCGTTTGGTATGCATCTGCATATTAAATTGTTGTTTAAAAATGATGCGTTTGGCATGCATCAGCATATTAAATTGTTGTTTAAAAATGATGCGTTTGGCATGCATCAGCATATTTAATTGTTGTTTAAAAATTATGCGTTTGGTATGCATCTGCATATTAAATTGTTGTCAAAAAATGATGCGTTTGGTATGCATCTGCATATTAAATTGTTGTTTAAAAATGATGCGTTTGGCATGCATCAGCATATTTAATTGTTGTTAAAAAATGATGCGTTTGGTATGCATCTGCATATTAAATTGTTGTCAAAAAATGATGCGTTTGGAATGCATCTGCATATTTACTTGTTGTTAAAAAATGATGCGTTTTGAATGCATCAGCATATTTAATTGTTGTTAAAAATCATGCGTTTGACATGCATCAGCATATTAAATTGTTGTTTAAAAATGATGCGTTTGGCATGCATCAGCATATTTAATTGTTGTTTAAAAATGATGCGTTTGACATGCATATTTAATTGTTGTTAAAAAATGATGCGTTTGGCATGCATCAGCATATTTAATTGTTGTTAAAAAATTATGCGTTTGATATGCATCAGCATATTAAATTGTTGTTTAAAAATGATGCGTTCGGCATGCATCAGCATATTTAATTGTTGTTTAAAGATGATGCGTTTTGCATGCATCAGCATATTTAATTGTTGTTAAAAAATGATGCGTTTGGCATGCATCAGCATATTAAATTGTTGTTTAAAAATGATGCGTTTGGCATGCATCAGCATATTAAATTGTTGTTTAAAAATGATGCGTTTGGCATGCATCTGCATATTAAATTTTTGTGCAAAAATGATGCGTTTGGCATGCATCAGCATATTTAATTGTTGTTTAAAAATTATGCGTTTGGCATGCATCAGCATATTTAATTGTTGTTTAAAAATTATGCGTTTGGCATGCATCTGCATATTAAATTGTTGTGCAAAAATGATGCGTTTGGCATGCATCAGCATATTAAATTGTTGTTTAAAAATGATGCGTTTGGCATGCATCAGCATATTAAATTGTTGTTTAAAAATTATGCGTTTGGCATGCATCAGCATATTTAATTGTTGTTAAAAAATGATGCGTTTGGTATGCATCTGCATATTAAATTGTTGTCAAAAAATGATGCGTTTGGAATGCATCTGCATATTTACTTGTTGTTAAAAAATGATGCGTTTTGAATGCATCAGCATCTTTAATTGTTGTTAAAAAATGATGCATTTGGCATGCATCAGCATATTTAATTGTTGTTAAAAAATGATGCGTTTGGCATGCATCAGCATATTTAATTGTTGTTAAAAAATGACGCGTTTGGCATGCATCAGCATCTTTAATTGTTGTTAAAAAATGATGCGTTTGGCATGCATCAGCATATTTAATTGTTGTTAAAAAATGATGCGTTTGGCATGCATCAGCATATTTAATTGTTGTTTTAAAATGATGCGTTTGGCATGCATCAGCATATTTAATTGTTGTTAAAAAATGATGCGTTTGGCATGCATCAGCATATTTAATTGTTGTTAAAAAATGATGCGTTTGGCATTCATCAGCATATTTAATTGTTGTTAAAAAATGATGCGTTTGGTATGCATCTGCATATTAAATTGTTGTCAAAAAATGATGCGTTTGGAATGCATCTGCATATTTACTTGTTGTTAAAAAATGATGCGTTTTGAATGCATCAGCATATTTAATTGTTGTTAAAAAATGATGCGTTTGGAATGCATCAGCATATTTAATTGTTGTTAAAAAATGACGCGTTTGGCATGCATCAGCATATTTAATTGTTGTTAAAAAATGATGCGTTTAGCATGCATCAGCATATTTAATTGTTGTTAAAAAATGATGCGTTTGGCATGCATCAGCATATTTAATTGTTGTTAAAAAATGATGCGTTTGGCATGCATCAGCATATTAAATTGTTGTTAAAAAATGATGCGTTTGGCATGCATCAGCATATTTCATTGTTGCTAAAAATGATGCGTTTGGCATGCATCAGCATATTTAATTGTTGTTAAAAAATGATGCGTTTGGCATGCATCAGCATATTTAATTGTTGTTAAAAAATGATGCGTTTGGCATGCATCAGCATATTTAATTGTTGTTAAAAAATGATGCGTTTGGAATGCATCAGCATATTCAATTGTTGTTAAAAATGATGCGTTTGGCATGCATCAGCATATTTAATTGTTGTTAAAAAATGATGCGTTTGGCAAGCATCAGCATATTTTATTGTTGTAAAAATTATGCGTTTGGCATGCATCAGCATATTTAATTGTTGTTAAAAAATGATGCGTTTGGCAAGCATCAGCATATTTTATTGTTGTTAAAAATTATGCGTTTGGCATGCATCAGCATATTTAATTGTTGTTAAAAAATTATGCGTTTGGCATGCATCAGCATATTTAATTGTTGTTAAAAAATGATGCGTTTGGCATGCATCAGCATATTAAATTGTTGTTAAAAATGATGCGTTTGGAATGCATCTGCATATTTAATTGTTGTTAAAAAATGATGCGTTTAGAATGCATCTGCATATTTAATTGTTGTTTAAAAATGAGGCGTTTGGCATGCATCAGCATATTTAATTGTTGTTAAAAAATAGTGCGTTTGGCATGACTCAGCATATTTAATTGTTGTTAAAAAATAGTGCGTTTGGCATGCATCTGCATATTTAATTGTTGTTAAATAATGATGCGTGTGGTATGCATCAGCATATTTAATTGTTGTTAAAAAATGATGCGTTTTGCATGCATCAGCATATTTAATTGTTGTTAAAAAATAGTGCGTTTGGCATGCATCTGCATATTAAATTGTTGTTAAAAAATGATGCGTTTGGCATGCATTATCATATTTAATTGTTGTTTAAAATAATGCATGTGGCATGCATCAACATATTTAATTGTTGTAAAAAAATGACGCGTTGGGCATGCATCTGCATATTTAATTGTTGTTAAAAATGATGCGTTTGGCATGCATCAGCATATTTAATTGTTGTTAAAAAATGATGCGTTTGGCATGCATCAGCATATTTAATTGTTGTTAAAAATCATGCGTTTGGCATGCATCAACATATTTAATTGTTGTTAAAACATAGTGCGTTTGGCATGCATCAGCATATTTAATTGTTGTTAAAAAATGATGCGTTTGGCATGCATCAGCATATTAAATTGTTGTTAAAAAATGATGCGTTTGGAATGCATCAGCATATTCAATTGTTGTTAAAAATGATGCGTTTGGCATGCATCAGCATATTTAATTGTTGTTAAAAAATGATGCGTTTGGCATGCATCAGCATATTAAATTGTTGTTAAAAAATGATGCGTTTGGAATGCATCAGCATATTTAATTGTTGTTAAAAAATGATGCGTTTGGCAAGCATCAGCATATTTTATTGTTGTAAAAATTATGCGTTTGGCATGCATCAGCATATTTAATTGTTGTTAAAAAATGATGCGTTTGGAATGCATCAGCATATTCAATTGTTGTTAAAAATGATGCGTTTGGCATGCATCAGCATATTTAATTGTTGTTAAAAAATGATGCGTTTGGCAAGCATCAGCATATTTTATTGTTGTAAAAATTATGCGTTTGGCATGCATCAGCATATTTAATTGTTGTTAAAAAATGATGCGTTTGGCATGCATCAGCATATTTAATTGTTGTTTAAAAATGATGCGTTTGGCATGCATCAGCATATTTAATTGTTGTTAAAAAATGATGCGTTTGGCATGCATCAGCATATTTAATTGTTGTTAAAAAATGATGCGTTTGGAATGCATCTGCATATTTAATTGTTGTTAAAAAATGATGCGTTTGGAATGCATCAGCATATTTAATTGTTGTTAAAAAATGATGCGTTTGGCATGCATCAGCATATAAAATTGTTGTTAAAAATTGATGCGTTTGGCATGCATCAGCATATTTAATTGTTGTTAAAAAATGATGCGTTTAGCATGCATCAGCATATTTAATTGTTGTTAAAAAATGATGCGTTTGGCATGCATCAGCATATTGAATTGTTGTTAAAAATGATGCGTTTGGAATGCATCAGCATATTGAATTGTTGTTAAAAAATGATGCGTTTAGAATGCATCTGCATATTTAATTGTTGTTTAAAAATTATGCGTTTGGCATGCATCAGCATATTTAATTGTTGTTTAAAAATGATGCGTTTTGCATGCATCAGCATATTTAATTGTTGTTAAAAAATGATGCGTTTTGCATGCATCAGCATATTTAATTGTTGTTAAAAAATGATGCGTTTGGCATGCATCAGCATATAAAATTGTTGTTAAAAATTGATGCGTTTGGCATGCATCAGCATATTTAATTGTTGTTAAAAAATGATGCGTTTGGCATGCATCAGCATATAAAATTGTTGTTAAAAATTATGCGTTTGGCATGCATCAGCATATTTAATTGTTGTTAAAAAATGATGCGTTTGGCATGCATCAGCATATTTAATTGTTGTTAAAAAATGATGCGTTTGGCATGCATCAGTATATTCAATTGTTGTTAAAAAATGATGCGTTTGGCATGCATCAGCATATTGAATTGTTGTTAAAAATGATGCGTTTGGAATGCATCAGCATATTGAATTGTTGTTAAAAAATGATGCGTTTAGAATGCATCTGCATATTTAATTGTTGTTTAAAAATGAGGCGTTTGGCATGCATCAGCATATTTAATTGTTGTTTAAAAATAGTGCGTTTGGCATGACTCAGCATATTTAATTGTTGTTAAAAAATAGTGCGTTTGGCATGCATCTGCATATTTAATTGTTGTTAAATAATGATGCGTGTGGTATGCATCAGCATATTAAATTGTTGTTTAAAAATGAGGCGTTTGGCATGCATCAGCATATTTAATTGTTGTTAAAAAATGATGCGTTTTGCATGCATCAGCATATTTAATTGTTGTTAAAAAATGATACGTTTGGCATGCATCAGCATATTTAATTGTTGTTAAAAAATGGTGCGTTTGGCATGCATTATCATATTTAATTGTTGTTAAAAAATAGTGCGTTTGGCATGCATCTGCATATTTAATTGTTGTTAAAAAATGATGCGTTTGGCATGCATCTGCATATTTAATTGTTGTTAAAAAATAGTGCGTTTGGCATGCATCAGCATATTTAATTGTTGTTAAAAATCATGCGTTTGGCATGCATCAACATATTTAATTGTTGTTAAAACATAGTGCGTTTGGCATGCATCAGCATATTTAATTGTTGTTAAAAAATGATGCGTTTGGCATGCATCAGCATATTAAATTGTTGTTAAAAAATGATGCGTTTGGAATGCATCAGCATATTCAATTGTTGTTAAAAATGATGCGTTTGGCATGCATCAGCATATTTAATTGTTGTTAAAAAATGATGCGTTTGGCATGCATCAGCATATTAAATTGTTGTTAAAAAATGATGCGTTTGGAATGCATCAGCATATTTAATTGTTGTTAAAAAATGATGCGTTTGGCAAGCATCAGCATATTTTATTGTTGTAAAAATTATGCGTTTGGCATGCATCAGCATATTTAATTGTTGTTAAAAAATGATGCGTTTGGAATGCATCAGCATATTCAATTGTTGTTAAAAATGATGCGTTTGGCATGCATCAGCATATTTAATTGTTGTTAAAAAATGATGCGTTTGGCAAGCATCAGCATATTTTATTGTTGTAAAAATTATGCGTTTGGCATGCATCAGCATATTTAATTGTTGTTAAAAAATGATGCGTTTGGCATGCATCAGCATATTTAATTGTTGTTTAAAAATGATGCGTTTGGCATGCATCAGCATATTTAATTGTTGTTAAAAAATGATGCGTTTGGCATGCATCAGCATATTTAATTGTTGTTAAAAAATGATGCGTTTGGAATGCATCTGCATATTTAATTGTTGTTAAAAAATGATGCGTTTGGAATGCATCAGCATATTTAATTGTTGTTAAAAAATGATGCGTTTGGCATGCATCAGCATATAAAATTGTTGTTAAAAATTGATGCGTTTGGCATGCATCAGCATATTTAATTGTTGTTAAAAAATGATGCGTTTAGCATGCATCAGCATATTTAATTGTTGTTAAAAAATGATGCGTTTGGCATGCATCAGCATATTGAATTGTTGTTAAAAATGATGCGTTTGGAATGCATCAGCATATTGAATTGTTGTTAAAAAATGATGCGTTTAGAATGCATCTGCATATTTAATTGTTGTTTAAAAATTATGCGTTTGGCATGCATCAGCATATTTAATTGTTGTTTAAAAATGATGCGTTTTGCATGCATCAGCATATTTAATTGTTGTTAAAAAATGATGCGTTTTGCATGCATCAGCATATTTAATTGTTGTTAAAAAATGATGCGTTTGGCATGCATCAGCATATAAAATTGTTGTTAAAAATTGATGCGTTTGGCATGCATCAGCATATTTAATTGTTGTTAAAAAATGATGCGTTTGGCATGCATCAGCATATAAAATTGTTGTTAAAAATTATGCGTTTGGCATGCATCAGCATATTTAATTGTTGTTAAAAAATGATGCGTTTGGCATGCATCAGCATATTTAATTGTTGTTAAAAAATGATGCGTTTGGCATGCATCAGTATATTCAATTGTTGTTAAAAAATGATGCGTTTGGCATGCATCAGCATATTGAATTGTTGTTAAAAATGATGCGTTTGGAATGCATCAGCATATTGAATTGTTGTTAAAAAATGATGCGTTTAGAATGCATCTGCATATTTAATTGTTGTTTAAAAATGAGGCGTTTGGCATGCATCAGCATATTTAATTGTTGTTTAAAAATAGTGCGTTTGGCATGACTCAGCATATTTAATTGTTGTTAAAAAATAGTGCGTTTGGCATGCATCTGCATATTTAATTGTTGTTAAATAATGATGCGTGTGGTATGCATCAGCATATTAAATTGTTGTTTAAAAATGAGGCGTTTGGCATGCATCAGCATATTTAATTGTTGTTAAAAAATGATGCGTTTTGCATGCATCAGCATATTTAATTGTTGTTAAAAAATGATACGTTTGGCATGCATCAGCATATTTAATTGTTGTTAAAAAATGGTGCGTTTGGCATGCATTATCATATTTAATTGTTGTTAAAAAATAGTGCGTTTGGCATGCATCTGCATATTTAATTGTTGTTAAAAAATGATGCGTTTGGCATGCATCTGCATATTTAATTGTTGTTAAAAAATAGTGCGTTTGGCATGCATCAGCATATTTAATTGTTGTTAAAAAATAGTGCGTTTGGCATGCATCTGCATATTAAATTGTTGTTAAAAAATGATGCGTTTGGCATGCATTATCATATTTAATTGTTGTTTAAAATAATGCATGTGGCATGCATCAACATATTTAATTGTTGTAAAAAAATGACGCGTTGGGCATGCATCTGCATATTTAATTGTTGTTAAAAATGATGCGTTTGGCATGCATCTGCATATTTAATTGTTGTTAAAAATCATGCGTTTGTCATGCATCAGCATATTTAATTGTTGTTAAAAAATGATGCGTTTGGCATGCATCAGCATATTTAATTGTTGTTAAAAATCATGCGTTTGTCATGCATCAGCATATTTAATTGTTGTTAAAAAATGATGCGTTTGGCATGCATCAGCATATTTAATTGTTGTTAAAAATCATGCGTTTGTCATGCATCAGCATATTTAATTGTTGTTAAAAAATGACGCGTTGGGCATGCATCTGCATATTTAATTGTTGTTAAAAATCATGCGTTTGTCATGCATCAGCATATTTAATTGTTGTTAAAAAATGATGCGTTTGGCATGCATCAGCATATTTAATTGTTGTTAAAAATCATGCGTTTGGCATGCATCAGCATATTTAATTGTTGTTAAAACATAGTGCGTTTGGCATGCATCAGCATATTTAATTGTTGTTAAAAAATGATGCGTTAGGCATGCATCTGCATATTTAATTGTTGTTAAAAAATGATGCGTTTGGCATGCATCAGCATATTAAATTGTTGTTAAAAAATGATGCGTTTGGCATGCATCAGCATATTAAATTGTTGTTAAAAAATGATGCGTTTGGTATGCATCAGCATATTAAATTGTTGTTAAAAAATGATGCGTTTGGCATGCATCAGCATATTTAATTGTTGTTAAAAAATGATGCGTTTGGTATGCATCAGCATATTTAATTGTTGTTAAAAAATGATGCGTTTGGCATGCATCAGCATATTAAATTGTTGTTAAAAAATGATGCGTTTGGAATGCATCTGCATATTTAATTGTTGTTAAAAAATGATGCGTTTGGAATGCATCTGCATATTTAATTGTTGTTTAAAAATGATGCGTTTGGCATGCATCAGCATATTTAATTGTTGTTAAAAAATGATGCGTTTGGCATGCATCAGCATATAAAATTGTTGTTAAAAATTGATGCGTTTGGAATGCATCTGCATATTTAATTGTTGTTAAAAAATGATGCGTTTGGCATGCCTCAGCATATTAAATTGTTGTTAAAAAATGATGCGTTTGGCATGCATCAGCATATTTAATTGTTGTTAAAAAATGATGCGTTTGGCAAGCATCAGCATATTTTATTGTTGTTAAAAATTATGCGTTTGGCATGCATCAGCATATTTAATTGTTGTTAAAAAATGATGCGTTTGGCATGCATCAGCATATTTAATTGTTGTTTAAAAATGATGCGTTTGGCATGCATCAGCATATTTAATTGTTGTTAAAAAATGATGCGTTTGGCATGCATCAGCATATTTAATTGTTGTTAAAAAATGATACGTTTGGAATGCATCTGCATATTTAATTGTTGTTAAAAAATGATGCGTTTGGAATGCATCTGCATATTTAATTGTTGTTTAAAAATGATGCGTTTGGCATGCATCAGCATATTTAATTGTTGTTAAAAAATGATGCGTTTGGCATGCATCAGCATATAAAATTTTTGTTAAAAATTGATGCGTTTGGCATGCATCAGCATATTTAATTGTTGTTAAAAAATAGTGCGTTTGGCATGACTCAGCATATTTAATTGTTGTTAAAAAATAGTGCGTTTGGCATGCATCTGCATATTAAATTGTTGTTAAAAAATGATGCGTTTGGCATGCATTATCATATTTAATTGTTGTTAAAAATAATGCATGTGGCATGCATCAACATATTTAATTGTTGTAAAAAAATGACGCGTTGGGCATGCATCTGCATATTTAATTGTTGTTAAAAATGATGCGTTTGGCATGCATCAGCATATTTAATTGTTGTTAAAAAATGATGCGTTTGGCATGCATCAGCATATTTAATTGTTGTTAAAAATCATGCGTTTGGCATGCATCAACATATTTAATTGTTGTTAAAACATAGTGTGTTTGGCATGCATCAGCATATTTAATTGTTGTTAAAAAATAGTGCGTTTGGCATGCATCTGCATATTTAATTGTTGTTAAAAATGATGCGTGTGGTATGCATCTGCATATTTAATTGTTGTTAAAAATGATGCGTTTGGCATGAATCAGCATATTTAATTGTTGTAAAAAATGATGCGTTTGGCATGCATCTGCATATTTAATTGTTGCTAAAAAATGATGCGTTTGGTATGCATCTGCATATTTAATTGTTGTTAAAAATGATGCGTTTGGCATGAATGAGCATATTTAATTGTTGTTAAAAAATTATGCGTTTTGCATGCATCAACATATTTAATTGTTGTTAAAAAATGATGCGTTTGGAATGCATCAGCATATTTAATTGTTGTTTAAAATCATGCGTTTGGCATGCATCAACATATTTAATTGTTCTTAAAAAATAGTGCGTTTGGCATGCATCAGCATATTTAATTGTTGTTAAAAAATAGTGCGTTTGGCATGCATCTGCATATTTAATTGTTGTTAAAAAATTATGCGTGTAGTATGCATCAGCATATTTAATTGTTGTTAAAAAATGATGCGTTTGGCATGCATCAGCATATTTAATTGTTGTTAAAAAATGATGCGTTTGGCATGCATCAGCATATTTAATTGTTGTTTAAAATCATGCGTTTGGCATGCATCAGCATATTAAATTGTTGTTAAAAAATAGTGCGTTTGGCATGCATCTGCATATTTAATTGTTGTTAAAAAATAATGCGTTTGGCATGCATCAGCATATTTAATTGTTGTTAAAAAAATGATGCGTGTGGCATGAATCTGCATATTTAATTGTTGTTAAAAAATGATGCGTTTGGCATGCATCACATATTCAATTGTTGTTAAAAAATGATGCGTTTGGCATGCATCAGCATATTTAATTGTTGTTAAAAAATGATGCGTTTGGCATGCATCACATATTCAATTGTTGTTAAAAATAATGCGTGCGGCATGCATCAACATATTTAATTGTTGTTAAAAAATGATGCGTTTGGCATGCATCAACATATTTAATTGTTGTTAAAAAATAGTGCGTTTGGCATGCATCTGCATATTTAATTGTTGTTAAAAAATAGTGCGCTTGGCATGCATCGGCATATTTAACTGTTGTTAAAAAATGATGCGTTTGGCATGCATCAGCATATTTAATTGTTGTTAAAAAATGATGCGTTTGGAATGCATCAGCATATTTAATTGTTGTTAAAAAATGATGCGTTTCGCATGCATCAGCATATTAAATTGTTGTTAAAAATTATGCCTTTGGCATGCATCAGCATATTTAATTGTTGCTAAAAATTATGCGTTTGGCATGCATCAGCATATTTAATTGTTGTTAAAAAATGATGCGTTTGCCATGCATCAGCATATTTAATTGTTGTTAAAAAATGATGCGTTTGGCATGCATCAGCACATTTAATTGTTGTTAAAAAATCATGCGTTTGGCATGCATCAGCATATTTAATTGTTGTTAAAAATAATGCGTGCGGCATGCATCAACATATTGAATTGTTGTTAAAAAATGATGCTTTTGGCATGCATCAGCATATTTAATTGTTATTAAAAAATTATGCGTGTGGCATGAATCTGCATATTTAATTGTTGTGAAAAAATGATGCGTTTGGCATGCATGAGCATATTTAATTGTTGTTAAAAAATGATGCGTTTGGCATGCATCTGCATATTTAATTGTTGCTAAAAATGATGCGTTTGGCATGCATCAGCATATTTAATTGTTGTTAAAAATTATGCGTTTGGCATGTATCAGCATATTTAATTGTTGTTTAAAATGATGCGTTTGGCATGCATCAGCATATTTAATTGTTGTTAAAAATCATGCGTTTGGCATGCATCAGCATATTCAATTGTTGTTAAAAAATAGTGCGTTTGGCATGCATCAGCATATTTAATTGTTGTTAAAAAATAGTGCGTTTGGCATGCATCAGCATATTGAATTGTTGTTAAAAATAATGCATTTGGCATGCATCAACATATTTAATTTTTTTTTAAAAATGATGCGTGTGGCATGCATCAACATATTTAATTGTAGTTAAAAATGATGCGTTTGGCATGCAGCAGCATATTTAATTGTTGTTAAAAAATGATGCGTTTGGCATGCATCTGCATATTTCAGTGTTGTTAAAAATTATGCGTTTGGCATGCATCTGCATATTTAATTGTTGTTAAAAAATAGTGCGTTTGGCATGCATCAGCATATTTAATTGTTGTTAAAAAATGATGCGTTTGGCATGCATCAGCATATTTTATTGTTTTTAAAAAATTATGCGTGTGGCATGCATCAGCATATTTAATTTTTGTTAAAAAATAGTGCGTTTGGCATGCATTAACATATTTAATTGTTGTTAAAAATGATGCGTTTGGCATGCATCTGCATATTTAATTGTTGTTAAAAAAATGATGCGTTTGGCATGCATCAGCATATTTATTTGTTGTTAAAAAATGATGCGTGTGGCATGCATCAACATATTTAATTGTTGTTAAAAATGATGCGTTTGGCATGCATCAGCATATTTAATTGTTGTTAAAAAATGATGCGTTTGGCATGCATCTGCATATTTAATTGTTGTTAAAAAATGATGCGTTTGGCATGCATCTGCATATTTAATTGTTGTTAAAAAATAGTGCGTTTGGCATGCATCAGCATATTTAATTGTTGTTAAAAATTATGCGTTTGGAATGCATCAGCATATTTAATTGTTGTTAAAAAATGATGCGTTTGGCATGCATCTGCATATTAAATTGTTGTTAAAAAATGATGCGTTTGGCATGCATCAGCATATTTTATTGTTGTTAAAAATGATGCGTTTGGCATGCATCAGCATATTAAATTGTTGTTAAAAAATGATGCGTTTGGCAAGCATCTGCATATTTAATTGTTGTTAAAAAATGATGCGTTTGGCATGCATCTGCATATTTAATTGTTGTTAAAAAATGATGCGTTTGGCATGCATCTGCATATTTAATTGTTGTTAAAAAATAGTGCGTTTGGCATGCATCAGCATATTTAATTGTTGTTAAAAATTATGCGTTTGGAATGCATCAGCATATTTAATTGTTGTTAAAAAATGATGCGTTTGGCATGCATCTGCATATTAAATTGTTGTTAAAAAATGATGCGTTTGGCATGCATCAGCATATTTTATTGTTGTTAAAAATGATGCGTTTGGCATGCATCAGCATATTAAATTGTTGTTAAAAAATGATGCGTTTGGCAAGCATCTGCATATTTAATTGTTGTTAAAAAATGATGCGTTTGGCATGCATCTGCATATTTAATTGTTGTTAAAAAATGATGCGTTTGGCATGCATCTGCATATTTAATTGTTGTTAAAAAATGATGCGTGTGGCATGCATCTGCGTATTTAATTGTTGTTAAAAAAAGAATGCGTGTGGCATGCATCTGCATATTTAATTGTTGTTAAAAAATGAGACGTGTGGCAGGCATCTGCATATTTAATTGTTGTTAAAAAATGATGCGTTTGGCATGCATCAGCATATTCAATTGTTGTTAAAAAATAGTGCGTTTGGCATGCATCAACATATTTAATTGTGGTTAAAAATAATGCGTGCGGCATGCATCAACATATTTAATTGTTGTTAAAAAATGATGCGTGTGGCATGCATCTTCATATTTAATTGTTGTTAAAAAATAGTGCGTTTGGCATGCATCTGCATATTTAATTGTTGTTAAAAAATGATGCGTGTGGCATGCATCTGCATATTTAATTGTTGTTAAAAATGATGCGTGTGGCATGCATCAGCATATTTAATTGTTGTTAATAATCATGCGTTTGGCACGCATCAGCATATTTAATTGTTGTTAAAAATAATGCATGTGGCATTCATCAACATATTTAATTTTTGTTAAAAAATGATGCGTGTGGTATGCATCTGCATATTTAATTGTTATTAAAAAATGATGCGTTTGGCATGCATCTGCATATTTAATTGTTGTTAAAAAATTAGTCGTGTGGCATGCATCTGCATATTTAATTGTTGTTAAAAAAGGATGCGGGTGGCATGCATCTGCATATTTAATTGTTGTTAAAAAATGAGACGTGTGGCATGCATCTGCATATTTAATTGTTGTTAAAAAATGATGCGTTTGGCATGAATCAGCATATTCAATTGTTGTTAAAAAATAGTGCGTTTGGCATGCATCAACATATTTAATTGTTGTTAAAAATAATGCGTGCGGCATGCATCAACATATTTAATTGTTGTTAAAAAATGATGCGTGTGGCATGCATCAGCATATTTAATTGTTGTTAAAAAATAGTGCGTTTGGCATGTATCTGCATATTTAATTGTTGTTAAAAAATGATGCGTGTGGCATGCATCTGCATATTTAATTGTTGTTAAAAAATGATGCGTTTGGCATGCATCAGCATATTTAATTGTTGTTTAAATATGATGCGTGTGGCATGCATCTTCATATTTAATTGTTGTTAAAAAATGATGCGTTTGGCATGAAACTGCATATTTAATTGTTGTTAAAAATGATGCGTGTTGAATTCATCAGCATATTTAATTGTTGTTAATAATCATGCGTTTTGCATGCATCAGCATATTTACTTTTTGTTAAAAAATAATGCGTGTGGCATGCATCTGCATATTTAATTGTTGTTAAAAATAATGCGTGCGGCATGCATCAACATATTTAATTGTTGTTAAAAAATGATGCGTGTGGCATGCATCTTCATATTTAATTGTTGTTAAAAAATAGTGCGTTTGGCATGCATCAGCATATTTAATTGTTGTTAAAAAATGATGCGTTTGGCATGCATCAGCATATTTAATTGTTGTTAAAAAATGATGCGTGTGGCATGCATCAGCATATTTAATTGTTGTTAAAAATAATGCGTGCGGCATGCATCAACATATTTAATTGTTGTTAAAAAATGATGCGTGTGGCATGCATCTTCATATTTAATTGTTGTTAAAAAATAGTGCGTTTGGCATGCATCAGCATATTTAATTGTTGTTAAAAAATGATGCGTTTGGCATGCATCAGCATATTTTATTGTTTTAAAAAAATTATTCGTGTGGCATGCATCAGCATATTTAATTTTTGTTAAAAAATAGTGCGTTTGGCATGCATTAACATATTTAATTGTTGTTAAAAATGATGCGTTTGGCATGCATCTGCATATTTAATTGTTGTTAAAAAAATGATGCGTTTGGCATGCATCAGCATATTTATTTGTTGTTAAAAAATGATGCGTGTGGCATGCATCAACATATTTAATTGTTGTTAAAAATGATGCGTTTGGCATGCATCAGCATATTTAATTGTTGTTAAAAAATGATGCGTTTGGCATGCATCTGCATATTTAATTGTTGTTAAAAAATGATGCGTTTGGCATGCATCTGCATATTTAATTGTTGTTAAAAAATAGTGCGTTTGGCATGCCTCTGCATATTTAATTGTTGTTAAAAAATGATGCGTTTGGCATGCATCAGCATATTTAATTGTTGTTAAAAAATGATGCGTTTGTCATGCATCTGCATATTTAATTGTTGTTAAAAAATAGTACGTTTGGCATGCATCAGCATATTTAATTGTTGTTAAAAATTATGCGTTTGGAATGCATCAGCATATTTAATTGTTGTTAAAAAATGATGCGTTTGGCATGCATCAGCATATTTAATTGTTGTTAAAAAATGATGCGTTTGGCATGCATCTGCATATTAAATTGTTGTTAAAAAATGATGCGTTTGGCATGCATCAGCATATTTAATTGTTGTTAAAAAATGATGCGTTTGGAATGCATCTGCATATTAAATTGTTGTTAAAAAATGATGCGTTTGGCATGCATCAGCATATTTAATTGTTGTTAAAAAATGATGCGTTTGGCATGCATCAGCATATTTAATTGTTGTTAAAAAATGATGCGTTTGGCATGCATCAGCATATTAAATTGTTGTTAAAAAATGATGCGTTTGGAATGCATCTGCATATTTAATTGTTGTTAAAAAATTATGCGTGTGGTATGCATCAGCATATTAAATTGTTGTTAAAAAATGATGCGTTTGGAATGCATCAGCATATTAAATTGTTGTTAAAAAATTATGCGTTTGGCATGCATCTGCATATTTAATTGTTGTTAAAAAATTATGCGTGTGGTATGCATCTGCATATTTAATTGTTGTTAAAAAATGATGCGTTTGGCATGCATCAGCATATTAAATTGTTGTTAAAAAATTATGCGTGTGGTATGCATCTGCATATTTAATTGTTGTTAAAAAATGATGCGTTTGGCATGCATCAGCATATTAAATTGTTGTTAAAAAATGATGCGTTTGGCATGCATCTGCATATTAAATTGTTGTTAAAAAATGATGCGTTTGGCATGCATCAGCATATTTAATTGTTGTTAAAAAATTATGCGTGTGGCATGCATCAGCATATTAAATTTTTGTTAAAAAATAGTGCGTTTGGCATCCATCAACATATTTAATTGTTGTTAAAAAATGATGCGTTTGGCATGCATCTGCATATTTAATTGTTGTTAAAAAATTATGCGTGTGGTATGCATCAGCATATTTAATTGTTGTTAAAAAATGATGCGTTTGGAATGCATCAGCATATTAAATTGTTGTTAAAAAATTATGCGTTTGGCATGCATCAGCATATTTAATTGTTGTTAAAAAATTATGCGTGTGGTATGCATCTGCATATTTAATTGTTGTTAAAAAATGATGCGTTTGGCA
Source organism: Sepiola atlantica (assembly GCA_963556195.1). Lineage (NCBI taxonomy): Eukaryota > Metazoa > Mollusca > Cephalopoda > Sepiida > Sepiolidae > Sepiola > Sepiola atlantica. Next base: position 35,383,082 of record OY744552.1, read on the forward strand.
TGCATCAGCATATTAAATTGTTGTTAAAAAATGATGCGTTTGGCATGCATCTGCATATTAAATTGTTGTTAAAAAATGATGCGTTTGGCATGCATCAGCATATTTAATTGTTGTTAAAAAATTATGCGTGTGGCATGCATCAGCATATTAAATTTTTGTTAAAAAATAGTGCGTTTGGCATCCATCAACATATTTAATTGTTGTTAAAAAATGATGCGTTTGGCATGCATCTGCATATTTAATTGTTGTTAAAAAATTATGCGTGTGGTATGCATCAGCATATTTAATTGTTGTTAAAAAATGATGCGTTTGGAATGCATCAGCATATTAAATTGTTGTTAAAAAATTATGCGTTTGGCATGCATCAGCATATTTAATTGTTGTTAAAAAATTATGCGTGTGGTATGCATCTGCATATTTAATTGTTGTTAAAAAATGATGCGTTTGGCATGCATCAGCATATTAAATTGTTGTTAAAAAATGATGCGTTTGGCATGCATCTGCATATTAAATTGTTGTTAAAAAATGATGCGTTTGGCATGCATCAGCATATTTAATTGTTGTTAAAAAATTATGCGTGTGGTATGCATCTGCATATTTAATTGTTGTTAAAAAATGATGCGTTTGGCATGCATCAGCATATTAAATTGTTGTTAAAAAATTATGCGTTTGGCATGCATCTGCATATTTAATTGTTGTTAAAAAATTATGCGTGTGGTATGCATCTGCATATTTAATTGTTGTTAAAAAATTATGCGTTTGGCATGCATCAGCATATTAAATTGTTGTTAAAAAATTATGCGTGTGGTATGCATCTGCATATTTAATTGTTGTTAAAAAATGATGCGTTTGGCATGCATCAGCATATTAAATTGTTGTTAAAAAATGATGCGTTTGGCATGCATCTGCATATTAAATTGTTGTTAAAAAATGATGCGTTTGGCATGCATCAGCATATTTAATTGTTGTTAAAAAATTATGCGTGTGGCATGCATCAGCATATTAAATTTTTGTTAAAAAATAGTGCGTTTGGCATCCATCAACATATTTAATTGTTGTTAAAAAATTATGCGTTTGGCATGCATCTGCATATTAAATTGTTGTTAAAAAATGATGCGTTTGGCATGCATCAGCATATTTAATTGTTGTTAAAAAATGATGCGTTTGGCATGCATCTGCATATTTAATTGTTGTTAAAAAATGATGCGTGTGGCATGCATCTGCGTATTTAATTGTTGTTAAAAAAAGAATGCGTGTAGCATGCATCTGCATATTTAATTGTTGTTAAAAAATGAGACGTGTGGCAGGCATCTGCATATTTAATTGTTGTTAAAAAATGATGCGTTTGGCATGCATCAGCATATTCAATTGTTGTTAAAAAATAGTGCGTTTGGCATGCATCAACATATTTAATTGTGGTTAAAAATAATGCGTGCGGCATGCATCAACATATTTAATTGTTGTTAAAAAATGATGCGTGTGGCATGCATCTTCATATTTAATTGTTGTTAAAAAATAGTGCGTTTGGCATGCATCTGCATATTTAATTGTTGTTAAAAAATGATGCGTGTGGCATGCATCTGCATATTTAATTGTTGTTAAAAATGATGCGTGTGGCATGCATCAGCATATTTAATTGTTGTTAATAATCATGCGTTTGGCACGCATCAGCATATTTAATTGTTGTTAAAAATAATGCATGTGGCATGCATCAACATATTTAATTTTTGTTAAAAAATGATGCGTGTGGTATGCATCTGCATATTTAATTGTTATTAAAAAATGATGCGTTTGGCATGCATCTGCATATTTAATTGTTGTTAAAAAATGAGTCGTGTGGCATGCATCTGCATATTTAATTGTTGTTAAAAAAGGATGCGGGTGGCATGCATCTGCATATTTAATTGTTGTTAAAAAATGAGACGTGTGGCATGCATCTGCATATTTAATTGTTGTTAAAAAATGATGCGTTTGGCATGCATCAGCATATTCAATTGTTGTTAAAAAATAGTGCGTTTGGCATGCATCAACATATTTAATTGTTGTTAAAAATAATGCATGCGGCATGCATCAACATATTTAATTGTTGTTAAAAAATGATGCGTGTGGCATGCATCTTCATATTTAATTGTTGTTAAAAAATAGTGCGTTTGGCATGCATCTGCATATTTAATTGTTGTTAAAAAATGATGCGTGTGGCATGCATCTGCATATTTAATTGTTGTTAAAATATGATGCGTTTGGCATGCATCAGCATATTTAATTGTTGTTTAAATATGATGCGTGTGGCATGCATCTTCATATTTAATTGTTGTTAAAAAATGATGCGTTTGGCATGAAACTGCATATTTAATTGTTGTTAAAAATGATGCGTGTTGCATTCATCAGCATATTTAATTGTTGTTAATAATCATGCGTTTGGCATGCATTAGCATATTTACTTTTTGTTAAAAAATAATGCGTGTGGCATGCATCTGCATATTTAATTGTTGTTAAAAAATGATGCGTTTGGCATGCATCTGCATATTTAATTGTTGTTAAAAAATGATGCGTTTGGCATGCATCAGCATATTTAATTGTTGTTAAAAATGATGCGTTTGGTATGCATCAGCATATTTAATTGTAGTAAAAAATTATGCGTTTGATATGCATCTGCATATTTAATTGTTGTTAAAAAATGATGCGTTTGGCATGCATCAGCATATTTAATTGTTGTTAAAAAATGATGCGTTTGGCATGCATCTGCATATTTAATTGTTGTTAAGAAATTATTAGTTTGGCATGCATCAGCATATTTAATTTTGCTAAAAATTATGCGTTTGGCATGCATCAGCATATTCAATGGTTGTTAAAAATTATGCGTTTGGCATGCATCAGCATATTTAATTGTTGTTAAAAAATGATGCGTTTGGCATGCATCAGCATATTCAATTGTTGTTAAAAATCATGCGTTTTGCATGCATCAGCATATTTACTTGTTGTTAAAAAATTATAGGTTTGGCATGCATCAGCATAATTAATTGTTGTTAAAAACTGATGCGTTTGGCATGCATCAGTATATTCAATTGTTGTTTAAATTTATGCGTTTCGCATCCATCAGCATATTTAATTGTTGTTAAAAAATGATACGTTTGGCATGCATCAGCATATTTACTTGTTGTTAAAAATTATGCGTTAGGCATGCATCAGCATATTTTATTGTTGTTAAAAATTACGTGTTTGGCAACATCAGCATATTATATTGTTCCTAAACATTATGCGTTTGGCATGCATCAGCATATTTAATTGTTGTTAAAAATTATGCGTTTGGCATGCATCAGCATATTTAATTGTTGTTAAAAATTATTCCTTTGGCATGCATCAGCATATTTCATTGTTGTTAAAAATTATGCGTTTGGCATGCATCAGCATATTGAATTGTTGTTAAAAATTATGCGTTTGGCATGCATCAGCATATTGAATTGTTGTTAAAAATTATGCATTTGGCATGCATCAGCATATTGAATTGTTGCTAAAAATTATGCGTTTGGCATGCATCAGCATACTGAATTGTTGTTAAAAATTATGCGTTTGGCATGCATCAGCATATTTAGTTGTTGCTAAAAATTATGCGTTTGGCATGCATCAGCATATTTAATTGTTGTTAAAAATTATGCGTTTGGCATGCATCAGCATATTGAATTGTTGTTAAAAATTATGCGTTTGGCATGCATCAGCATATTTCATTGTTGCTAAAAATTATGCGTTTGGCATGCATCAGCATATTGAATTGTTGTTAAAAATTATGCGTTTGGCATGCATCAGCATATTTAAATGTTGCTAAAAATTATGCGTTTGGCATGCATCAGGATATTTAATGGTTGTTAAAAATTATGCGTTTGGCATGCATCAGCATATTTCATTGTTGCTAAAAATTATGCGTTTGGCATGCATCAGCATATTGAATTGTTGTTAAAAATTATGCATTTGGCATGCATCAGCATATTGAATTGTTGTTAAAAATCATGCGTTTGGCATGCATCTGCATATAGAATTGTTGTTAAAAATTATGCGTTTGGCATGCATCAGCATATTGACTTGTTGCTAAAAATTATGCGTTTGGCATGCATCAGTATATTTGATTGTTGTTAAAAACTGATGCGTTTGGCATGCATCAGTATATTGAATTATTGTTTAAAATTATGCGTTTGGCATGCATCAGCATATTTACTTGTTGTTAAAAATTATGCGTTTGGCATGCATCAGCATATTGAATTGTTGTTAAAAATTATGCGTTTGTCATGCATCAGCATATTGAATTGTTGTTAAAAATTATGCGTTTGGCATGCATCAGCATATTTAAATGTTGCTAAAAATTATGCGTTTGGCATGCATCAGCATATTTACTTGTTGCTAAAAATTATGCGTTTGGCATGCATCAGCATATTTAATTGTGGTTAAAAACTGATGCGTTTGGCATGCATCAGTATATTGAATTGTTGTTAAAAATTATTCCTTTCTCATGCATCAGCATATTTAATTGTTGTTAAAAATTATGCGTTTGGCATGCATCAGCATATTGAATTGTCGCTAAAACATTATGCGTTTGGCATGCATCAGCATATTTAATTGTTCCTAAACATTATGCGTTTGGCATGCATTAGCATATTGAATTGTTGTTAAAAATTATGCATTTGGCATGCATCAGCATATTTAATTGTTGTTAAAAATTATGCGTTTGGCATGCATCAGCATATGGAATTGTAGTTAAAAATTATGCATTTGGCATGCATCAGCATATTGAATTGTTGCTAAAAATTATGCGTTTGGCATGCATCAGCATACTAAATTGTTGTTAAAAATTATGCGTTTGGCATGCATCAGCATATTTAGTTGTTGCTAAACATTATGCCTTTGGCATGCATCAGGATATTTAATGGTTGTTAAAAATTATGCGTTTGGCATGCATCAGCATATTAAGTTGTTGCTAAACATTATGCCTTTGGCATGCATCAGCATATTTCATTGTTGCTAAACATTATGCGTTTGGCATGCATCAGCATATTGAATTGTTGTTAAAAATTATGCGTTTGGCATGGATCAGCATATTGACTTGTTGCTAAAAATTATGCGTTTGGCATGCATCAGCATATTTGATTGTTGTTAAAAACTGATGCGTTTGGCATGCATCAGTATATTGAATTATTGTTTAAAATTATGCGTTTGGCATGCATCAGCATATTTACTTGTTGTTAAAAATTATGCGTTTGGCATGCATCAGCATATTTATCTGTTGTTAAAAATTATGCGTTTGGCATGCATCAGCATATTGAATTGTTGTTAAAAATTATGCGTTTGCCATGCATCAGCATATTTAAGTGTTGCTAAAAATTATGCGTTTGGCATGCATCAGCATATTTACTTGTTGCTAAAAATTATGCGTTTGGCATGCATAAGCATATTTAATTGTTGTTAAAAACTGATGCGTTTGGCATGCATCAGTATATTTAATTGTTGTTAAAAATTATTCCTTTGGCATGCATCAGCATATTTAATTGTTGTTAAAAATTATGCGTTTGGCATGCATCAGCATATTGAATTGTCGCTAAAACATTATGCGTTTGGCATGCATCAGCATATTTAATTGTTCCTAAACATTATGCGTTTGGCATGCATTAGCATATTGAATTGTTGTTAAAAATTATGCATTTGGCATGCATCAGCATATTTAATTGTTGTTAAAAATTATGCGTTTGGCATGCATCAGCATATTGAATTGTTGTTAAAAATTATGCATTTGGCATGCATCAGCATATTGAATTGTTGCTAAAAATTATGCGTTTGGCATGCATCAGCATACTGAATTAATGTTAAAAATTATGCGTTTGGCATGCATCAGCATACTGAATTAATGTTAAAAATTATGCATTTGGCATGCATCAGCATATTTAGTTGTTGCTAAAAATTATGCGTTTGGCATGCATCAGGATATTTAATGGTTGTTAAAAATTATGCGTTTGGCATGCATCAGCATATTTCATTGTTGCTAAAAATTATGCGTTTGGCATGCATCAGCGTATTTAATTGTTGTTAAAAATCATGCGTTTGGCATGCATCTGCATATTGAATTGTTGTTAAAAATTATGCGTTTGGCATGCATCAGCATATTGACTTGTTGCTAAAAATTATGCGTTTGGCATGCATCAGCATATTTGATTGTTGTTAAAAACTGATGCGTTTGGCATGGATCAGTATATTGAATTATTGTTTAAAATTATGCGTTTGGCATGCATCAGCATATTTACTTGTTGTTAAAAATTATGCATTTGGCATGCATCAGCATATTGAATTGTTGTTAAAAATTATGCATTTGGCATGCATCAGCATATTGAATTGTTGTTAAAAATTATGCGTTTGGCATGCATCAGCATATTTAAATGTTGCTAAAAATTATGCGTTTGGCATGCATCAGCATATTTACTTGTTGCTAAAAATTATGCGTTTGGCATGCATCAGCATATTTAATTGTTGTTAAAAACTGATGCGTTTTGCATGCATCAGTATATTGAATTGTTGTTTAAAATTATGCGTTTGGCATGCATCAGCATATTTACTTGTTGTTAAAAATTATGCGTTTGGCATGCATCAGCATATTGAATTGTTGTTAAAAATTATGCGTTTGGCATGCATCAGCATATTGAATTGTTGTTAAAAATTATGCGTTTGGCATGCATCAGCATATTTAAATGTTGCTAAAAATTATGCGTTTGGCATGCATCAGCATATTTAATTGTTGTTTAAAATTATGCGTTTGGCATGCATCAGCATATTTAATTGTTGTTGAAAAATGATGCGTTTGGCATGCATCAGCATATTTAATTGTTGCTAAAAATTATGCGTTTGGCATGCATCAGGATATTTAATAGTTGTTAAAAATTATGCGTTTGGCATGCATCAGCATATTTCATTGTTGCTAAAAATGATGCGTTTGGCATGCATCAGCATATTGAATTGTTGTTAAAAATTATGCGTTTGGCATGCATCAGCATATTTAATTGTTGTTAAAAATCATGCGTTTGGCATGCATCTGCATATTGAATTGTTGTTAAAAATTATGCGTTTGGCATGCATCAGCATATTGACTTGTTGCTAAAAATTAAGCGTTTGGCATGCATCAGCATATTTGATTGTTGTTAAAAACTGATGCGTTTGGCATGCATCAGTATATTGAATTATTGTTTAAAATTATGCGTTTGGCATGCATCAGCATATTTACTTGTTGTTAAAAATTATGCGTTTGGCATGCATCAGCATATTGAATTGTTGTAACATTATGCGTTTGGCATGCATCAGCATATTTACTTGTTGTTAAAAATTATGCGTTTGGCATGCATCAGCATATTTAAATGTTGCTAAAAATTATGCGTTTGGCATGCATCAGCATATTTACTTGTTGCTAAAAATTATGCGTTTGGCATGCATCAGCATATTTAATTGTTGTTAAAAACTGATGCGTTTGGCATGCATCAGTATATTGAATTGTTGTTTAAAATTATGCGTTTGGCATGCATCAGCATATTTACTTGTTGTTAAAAATCATTCCTTTGGCATGCATCAGCATATTTAATTGTTGTTAAAAAATTATGCGTTTGGCATGCATCAGCATATTGAACTGTCGCTAAAACATTATGCGTTTGGCATGCATCAGCATATTTAATTTTTCCTAAACATTATGCGTTTGGCATGCATTAGCATATTGAATTGTTGTTAAAAATTATGCATTTGGCATGCATCAGCATATTTAATTGTTGTTAAAAATTATGCGTTTGGCATGCATCAGCATATTGAATTGTTGTTAAAAATTATGCGTTTGGCATGCATCAGCATATTTCATTGTTGCTAAAAATTATGCGTTTGGCATGCATCAGCATATTTAATTGTTGTTAAAAATTATGCGTTTGGCATGCATCAGCGTATTTAATTGTTGTTAAAAATCATGCGTTTGGCATGCATCTGCATATTGAATTGTTGTTAAAAATTATGCGTTTGGCATGCATCAGCATATTTAAATGTTGCTAAAAATAATGCGTTTGGCATGCATCAGCATATTTACTTGTTGCTAAAAATTATGCGTTTGGCATGCATCAGCATATTTAATTGTTGTTAAAAACTGATTCGTTTGGCATGCATCAGTATATTGAATTGTTGTTTAAAATTATGCGTTTGGCATGCATCAGCATATTTACTTGTTGTTAAAAATTATGCGTTTGGCATGCATCAGCATATTGAATTGTTGTTAAAAATTATGCGTTTGGCATGCATCAGCATATTGAATTGTTGTTAAAAATTATGCGTTTGGCATGCATCAGCATATTTAAATGTTGCTAAAAATTATGCGTTTGGCATGCATCAGCATATTTAATTGTTGTTAAAAATTATGCGTTTGGCATGCATCAGCATATTTAATTGTTGTTAAAAAATGATGCGTTTGGCATGCATCAGCATATTTAATTGTTGTTAAAAAATAATGCGTTTTGCATGCATCAGCATATTTCATTGTTGCTAAAAATGATGCGTTTGGCATGCATCAGCATATTTAATTGTTGTTAAAAAATGATGCGTTTGGCATGCATCAGCATATTTAATTGTAGTTAAAAAATATGCATTAGGCAATCATCAGCATATTTAATTGTAGTTAAAAATTATGCGTTTGGCATGCATCAGCATATTTAATTGTTGTTAAAAATCATGCGTTTGGCACGCATCTGCATATTGAATTGTTGTTAAAAATTATGCGTTTGGCATGCATCAGCATATTGACTTGTTGCTAAAAATTATGCGTTTGGCATGCATCAGCATATTTGATTGTTGTTAAAAACTGATGCGTTTGGCATGCATCAGTATATTGAATTATTGTTTTAAATTATGCGTTTGGCATGCATCAGCATATTTACTTGTTAAAAATTATGCGTTTGGCATGCATCAGCATATTGAATTGTTGTTAAAAATTATGCGTTTGGCATGCATCAGCATATTTAGTTGTTGCTAAAAATTATGCGTTTTGCATGCATCAGGATATTTAATGGTTGTTAAAAATTATGCGTTTGGCATGCATCAGCATATCTCATTGTTGTTAAAAATTATGCGTTTGGCATGCATTAGCATATTGAATTGTTGTTAAAAATTATGCGTTTGGCATGCATCAGCGTATTTAATTGTTGTTAAAAATCATGCGTTTGGCATGCATCTGCATATTGAATTGTTGTTAAAAATTATGCGTTTGGCATGCATCAGCATATTGACTTCTTGCTAAAAATTATGCGTTTGGCATGCATCAGCATATTTGATTGTTGTTAAAAACTGATGCGTTTGGCATGCATCAGTATATTTAATTATTGTTTAAAATTATGCGTTTGGCATGCATCAGCATATTTACTTGTTGTTAAAAATTATGCGTTTGGCATGCATCAGCATATTGAATTGTTGTTAAGAATTATGCGTTTGGCATGCATCAGCATATTGAATTGTTGTTAAAAATTATGCGTTTGGCATGCATCAGCATATTTAAATGTTGCTAAAAATTATGCGTGGTGCATGCATCAGCATATTTACTTGTTGCTAAAAATTATGCGTTTGGCATGCATCAGCATATTTAATTGTTGTTAAAAAATGATGCGTTTGGCATGCATCAGCATATTTAATTGTTGTTAAAAAATAATGCGTTTGGCATGCATCAGCATATTTCATTGTTGCTAAAAATTATGCGTTTGGCATGCATCAGCATATTTAATTGTTGTTAAAAAATGATGCGTTTGGCATGCATCAGCATATTTAATTGTAGTTAAAAAATATGCATTTGGCAATCATCACCATATTTAATTGTAGTTAAAAATTATGCGTTTGGCATGCATCAGCATATTTAATTGTTGCTAAAAATTAGTCGTTTGGCATGCATCAGCATATTTAATTGTTGTTAAAAATTATGCGTTTGGCATGCATCAGCATATTGAATTGTTGTTAAAAATTATGCGTTTGGCATGCATCAGCATATTTAATTGTTGTTAAAAATTATGCGTTTGGCATGCATCAGCATATTTCATTGTTGCTAAAAATTATGCGTTTGGCATGCATCAGCATATTTAATTGTTGTTAAAAAATGATGCGTTTGGCATGCATCAGCATATTTAATTGTAGTTAAAAAATATGCATTTGGCAATCATCAGCATATTTAATTGTAGTTAAAAATTATGCGTTTGGCATGCATCAGCATATTTAATTGTTGCTAAAAATTATGCGTTTGGCATGCATCAGCATATTTAATTGTTGTTAAAAATTATGCGTTTGGCATGCATCAGCATATTGAATTGTTGTTAAAAATTATGCGTTTGGCATGCATCAGCATATTTAATTGTTGTTAAAAATTATGCGTTTGGCATGCATCAGCATATTTATATGTTGTTAAAAATTATGCGTTTGGCATGCATGAGCATATTTAATTGTTGTTAAATATTATGTGTTTGGCATGCATCAGCATATTTACTTGTTGTTAAAAATTATGCGTTTGGCATGCATCAGTATATTTAATTGTTGTTAAAAATTATTCCTTTGGCATGCATCAGCATATTTAATTGTTGTTAAAAATTATGCGTATGGCATGCATCAGCATATTGAATTGTCGCTAAAACATTATGCGTTTGGCATGCATCAGCATATTTAATTGTTCCTAAACATTATGCGTTTGGCATGCATCAGCATATTTAGTTGTTGCTAAAAATTATGCGTTTGGCATGCATCAGGATATTTAATGGTTGTTAAAAATTATGCGTTTGGCATGCATCAGCATATTTCATTGTTGCTAAAAATTATGCGTTTGGCATGCATTAGCATATTGAATTGTTGTTAAAAATTATGCGTTTGGCATGCATCAGCGTATTTAATTGTTGTTAAAAATCATGCGTTTGGCATGCATCTGCATATTGAATTGTTGTTAAAAATTATGCGTTTGGCATGCATCAGCATATTGACTTCTTGCTAAAAATTATGCGTTTGGCATGCATCAGCATATTTGATTGTTGTTAAAAACTGATGCGTTTGGCATGCATCAGTATATTGAATTATTGTTTAAAATTATGCGTTTGGCATGCATCAGCATATTTACTTGTTGTTAAAAATTATGCGTTTGGCATGCATCAGCATATTGAATTGTTGTTAAAAATTATGCGTTTGGCATGCATCAGCATATTGAATTGTTGTTAAAAATTATGCGTTTGGCATGCATCAGCATATTTAAATGTTGCTAAAAATTATGCGTTTGGCATGCATCAGCATATTTACTTGTTGCTAAAAATTATGCGTTTGGCATGCATCAGCATATTTAATTGTTGTTAAAAACTGATGCGTTTGGCATGCATCAGTATATTGATTTGTTGTTTAAAATTATGCGTTTGGCATGCATCAGCATATTTACTTGTTGTTAAAAATTATGCGTTTGGCATGCATCAGCATATTGAATTGTTGTTAAAAATTATGCGTTTGGCATGCATCAGCATATGGAATTGTTGTTAAAAATTATGCGTTTGGCATGCATCAGCATATTTACTTGTTGCTAAAAATTATGCGTTTGGCATGCATCAGCATATTTAATTGTTGTTAAAAATTATGCGTTTGGGATGCATCAGCATATTTAATTGTTGTTAAAAAATGATGCGTTTGGCATGCGTCAGCATATTTAAGTGTTGTTAAAAAATAATGCGTTTGGCATGCATCAGCATATTTCATTGTTGCTAAAAATTATGCGTTTGGCATGCATCAGCATATTTAATTGTTGTTAAAAAATGATGCGTTTGGCATGCATCAGCATATTTAATTGTAGTTAAAAAATATGCATTTGGCAATCATCAGCATATTTAATTGTAGTTAAAAATTATGCGTTTGGCATGCATCAGCATATTTAATTGTTGCTAAAAATTATGCGTTTGGCATGCATCAGCATATTTAATTGTTGTTAAAAATTATGCGTTTGGCATGCATCAGCATATTGAATTGTTGTTAAAAATTATGCGTTTGGCATGCATCAGCATATTTAATTGTTGTTAAAAATTATGCGTTTGGCATGCATCAGCATATTTATATGTTGTTAAAAATTATGCGTTTGGCATGCATCAGCATATTGAATTGTTGTTAAAAATTATGTGTTTGGCATGCATCAGCATATTTACTTGTTGTTAAAAATTATGCGTTTGGCATGCATCAGTATATTTAATTGTTGTTAAAAATTATTCCTTTGGCATGCATCAGCATATTTAATTGTTGTTAAAAATTATGCGTTTGGCATGCATCAGCATATTGAATTGTCGCTAAAACATTATGCGTTTGGCATGCATCAGCATATTTAATTGTTCCTAAACATTATGCGTTTGGCATGCATCAGCATATTTCATTGTTGCTAAAAATTATGCGTTTGGCATGCATCAGCATATTGAATTGTTGTTAAAAATTATGCGTTTGGCATGCATCAGCGTATTTAATTGTTATTAAAAATCATGCGTTTGGCATGCATCTGCATATTGAATTGTTGTTAAAAATTATGCGTTTGGCATGCATCAGCATATTGACTTCTTGCTAAAAATTATGCGTTTGGCATGCATCAGCATATTTGATTGTTGTTAAAAACTGATGCGTTTGGCATGCATCAGTATATTGAATTATTGTTTAAAATTATGCGTTTGGCATGCATCAGCATATTTACTTGTTGTTAAAAATTATGCGTTTGGCATGCATCAGCATATTGAATTGTTGTTAAAAATTATGCGTTTGGCATGCATCAGCATATTGAATTGTTGTTAAAAATTATGCGTTTGGCATGCATCAGCATATTTAAATGTTGCTAAAAATTATGCGTTTCGCATGCATCAGCATATTTACTTGTTGCTAAAAATTATGCGTTTGGCATGCATCAGCATATTTAATTGTTGTTAAAAACTGATGCGTTTGGCATGCATCAGTATATTGAATTGTTGTTTAAAATTATGCGTTTGGCATGCATCAGCATATTTACTTGTTGTTAAAAATTATGCGTTTGGCATGCATCAGCATATTGAATTGTTGTTAAAAATTATGCGTTTGGCATGCATCAGCATATTGAATTGTTGTTAAAAATTATGCGTTTGGCATGCATCAGCATATTTACTTGTTGCTAAAAATTATGCGTTTGGCATGCATCAGCATATTTAATTGTTGTTAAAAATTATGCGTTTGGGATGCATCAGCATATTTAATTGTTGTTAAAAAATGATGCGTTTGGCAATCATCAGCATATTTAATTGTTGTTAAAAAATAATGCGTTTGGCATGCATCAGCATATTTCATTGTTACTAAAAATTATGCGTTTGGCATGCATCAGCATATTTAATTGTTGTTAAAAAATGATGCGTTTGGCATGCATCAGCATATTTAATCGTAGTTAAAAAATATGCATTTGGCAATCATCAGCACATTTAATTGTAGTTAAAAATTATGCGTTTGGCATGCATCAGCATATTTAATTGTTGCTAAAAATTATGCGTTTGGCATGCATCAGCATATTTAATTGTTGTTAAAAATTATGCGTTTGGCATGCATCAGCATATTGAATTGTTGTTAAAAATTATGCGTTTGGCATGCATCAGCATATTTAATTGTTGTTAAAAATTATGCGTTTGGCATGCATCAGCATATTTATATGTTGTTAAAAATTATGCGTTTGGCATGCATCAGCATATTGAATTGTTGTTAAAAATTATGTGTTTGGCATGCATCAGCATATTTACTTGTTGTTAAAAATTATGCGTTTGGCATGCATCAGTATATTTAATTGTGGTTAAAAATTATTCCTTTGGCATGCATCAGCATATTTAATTGTTGTTAAAAATTATGCGTTTGGCATGCATCAGCATATTGAATTGTAGTTTAAAAATGAGGCGTTTGGCATGCATCAGCATATTTAATTGTAGTTAAAAAATGATGCGTTTAGCATGCATCAGCATATTTAATTGTTGTTTAAAAATGATGCGTTTGGCATGCATCAGCATATTTAATTGTTGTTAAAAAATTATGCGTTTGGCATGCATCAGCATATTTAATTGTTGTTAAAAATGATGCGTTTGGCATGCATCAGCATATTTAATTGTTGTTTAAAAATGATGCGTTTGGCATGCATCTGCATATTTAATTGTTGTTTAAAAATGATGCGTTTGGCATGCATCAGCATATTTTATTGTAGTAAAAAAATTATGCGTTTGGCATGCATCAGCATATTTAATTGTTGTTAAAAAATGATGCGTTGGGCATGCATCAGCATATTTAATTGTTGTTTAAAAATGATGCGTTTGGCATGCATCAGCATCTTTAATTGTTGTTTTAAAATGATACGTTTGGCATGCATCAGCATATTTAATTGTTGTTAAAAATGATACGTTTGGCATGCATCAGCATATTTAATTGTTGTTAAAAATTATGCGTTTGGCATGCATCAGCATATTTAATTGTTGTTTAAAAATGATGCGTTTGGCATGCATCAGCATATTTAATTGTTGTTAAAAAATGATGCGTTTGGCATGCATCAGCATATTAAATTGTTGTTAAAAAATTATGCGTTTGGCATGCATCAGCATATTTAATTGTTGTTAAAAAATGATGCGTTTGACATGCATCAGCATATTTAATTGTTGTTAAAAAATTATGCGTTTGGCATGCATCAGCATATTTCATTGTTGTTAAAAAATGATGCGTTTGGCATGCATCAGCATATTTAATTGTTGTTAAAAAATGATGCGTTTGGCATGCATCAGCATATTTAATTGTTATTAAAAAATGATGCGTTTGGCATGCATCAGCATATTTAATTGTTGTTAAAAAATTATGCGTTTGGCATGCATCAGCATATTTAATTGTTGTTAAAAAATTATGCGTTTGGCATGCATCAGCATATTTAATTGTTGTTTAAAAATTATGCGTTTGGCATGCATCAGCATATTTAATTGTTGTTAAAAAATGATGCGTTGGGCATGCATCAGCATATTTAATTGTTGTTTAAAAATGATGCGTTTGGCATGCATCAGCATCTTTAATTGTTGTTTTAAAATGATACGTTTGGCATGCATCAGCATATTTAATTGTTGTTAAAAATGATACGTTTGGCATGCATCAGCATATTTAATTGTTGTTAAAAATGATGCGTTTGGCATGCATCAGCATATTTAATTGTTGTTTAAAAATGATGCGTTTGGCATGCATCAGCATATTTAATTGTTGTTAAAAAATGATGCGTTTGGCATGCATCAGCATATTAAATTGTTGTTAAAAAATTATGCGTTTGGCATGCATCAGCATATTTAATTGTTGTTAAAAAATGATGCGTTTGACATGCATCAGCATATTTAATTGTTGTTAAAAAATTATGCGTTTGGCATGCATCAGCATATTTCATTGTTGTTAAAAAATGATGCGTTTGGCATGCATCAGCATATTTAATTGTTGTTAAAAAATGATGCGTTTGGCATGCATCAGCATATTTAATTGTTATTAAAAAATGATGCGTTTGGCATGCATCAGCATATTTAATTGTTGTTAAAAAATTATGCGTTTGGCATGCATCAGCATATTTAATTGTTGTTAAAAAATTATGCGTTTGGCATGCATCAGCATATTTAATTGTTGTTTAAAAATTATGCGTTTGGCATGCATCAGCATATTTAATTGTTGTTAAAAAATGATGCGTTTGATATGCATCAGCATATTTAATTGTTGTTAAAAAATGATGCGTTTGGCATGCATCAGCATATTTAATTGTTGTTAAAAAATGATGCGTTTGGCATGCATCAGCATATTTAATTGTTGTTTAAAAATGATGCGTTTGGCATGCATCAGCATATTTAATTGTTGTTAAAAAATGATGCGTTTGGCATGCATCAGCATATTTAATTGTTGTTAAAAAATGATGCGTTTGGCATGCATCAGCATATTTAATTGTTGTTAAAAAATGATGCGTTTGGCATGCATCAGCATATTTAATTGTTGTTAAAAAATGATGCGTTTGGCATGCATCAGCATATTTAATTGTTGTTAAAAAATGATGCGTTTGGCATGCATCAGCATATTTAATTGTTTTTAAAAAATGATGCGTTTGGCATGCATCAGCATATTTAATTGTTGTTAAAAAAATGATGCGTTTAGCATGCATCAGCATATTTAATTGTTGTTAAAAAATGATGCGTTTGGCATGCATCAGCATATTTAATTGTTGTTAAAAAAATGATGCGTTTGGCATGCATCAGCATATTTAATTGTTGTTAAAAAATGATGCGTTTTGCATGCATCAGCATATTTAATTGTTGTTAAAAATGATGCGTTTGGCATGCATCAGCATATTTAATTGTTGTTAAAAATGATGCGTTTGGCATGCATCAGCATATTTAATTGTTGTTAAAAAATTGTATTCATCGATGGTTAGCTTAAAGCCGTATTCTTGAATTGGTCCCCCGATTTATAAAATCGGGGAACTTATGTTTTGAGGCATGTCCGTCTGTCCGTCCGTCTGTCCGTCCGTCCGTCCGGATTTTTCTCCGCAACCATAGATTGAATTTCTCTAAAGTTTTGCATGAAGTTGTAACTTTGGTCAGGTTAGAAAGTTACATTCTCCGATTTAAAAAAAAAAATCCGGTTAGCCACCCTCCCCCAGGTGTCAAAAGGCACCGAAGTGTCACAAAATGGTATTTGTTACCTCATAACTTTTCATCCATCAATTCACTTTCTCTGAAACTTGGCCAAAATGTGGAGGCAATTGTTCCTAATAGAAAATAAGTATCGCTGACCTTGGAAACAATCTGGTTCGCGCGCCCAGGGGGTCAAAAGCCCCCAAAATGGCAAAAAATTACCCTTTACTCCCATAACGTTTGATCCATCCATTCAATTCTTCTGAAACTTGGCCAAAATGTAGAGGCAATTGTTTAGGATATAAAATTAGCACCATTGACTTCAGAAAAGTTCTGGTTCGCGCTCCCAGAGGGTCAAAGGTGGGTCAAAAATGCCTCAAATAGCCCAAATTTATTGCATTTTACACTCGCTACATCGAGTCACATACAGAGGGGGACCACGCACGCGCGGCTTGTTTTTTAATACTCTTTTCATATATTTAATGTGTTGTTTTGGATTTTCGCTTTTTATTAAAATGTCGTCAAGATAAGCGACTGCAAAATTCAAAGCATTCAAGATGGCGTCCATTATTTGATTATTAAAACTTTTTTGCCCTTGAGCACATTCGTAAACCTTCAGAAAAAAATGTCGGAAAAATTGATTTGAGTTCCTTTTTCTGCATTATTTGAAGCTGTGTTTATGCTTATAGAAACTTATTCATTTTTAGGTCCTATAATCTAAATGAACCCATCCAACCGGTTTTGAATAGGTTCCGCGATAGATCAATGACGAAAGCTTTCAGTTTTTATTTTTGTTCCTAAATGGCATTCACATAAAACTTAATCTTTATCGGTTATTCCGCTAGCAATCTGTTTCCACGTAATTATCATCGGTTAATTTATCTATTATCGTCATGTCAAACATTTTGTATCATTTATATTTACAATCTATATGTTTATCGCGGTAGATGCGTCTTCTATTTTGTAGAGTTAATCGTATTTTTACATTTCAGATTCTTTTTCTTTCTGTTTTCATTTTTACAATGTGCAAAACTTGTGTCCTTTACTATGTCAATTATGACACTTTTATTTTTTAAATGAACAATTTATATATTTGACCGCATCAATAAAAAGAAAATGATTTAATCCTTTTTCTTTTCTTTTGACTGAGTTTATGTGTGAATATCTCTTTCAACAATCTTGGCAGTGAATTTATTATTTGTAGACATTCTTCCACTATATTTTGCAATGTTAATTCAGAATCTCGTTCTAGTTTTGAAAGTAGACGTGATCTTATTTCAGTGTCTCTCGGAGACGTAAGACCTTACACAGATATGAGACATTTTCGTAAGTTGGTTGAGTTTTTCACATTCCTTATTCACTTCACTTGCAAATATAATAAAATCTTCAGAATCCATTTTGATTAGATTAATGCATTACCAACGTGCGTTAAAAAATGAACTCCATTTTCCAAAAATCGTGGTTAATAGCAACATTTTATCGTGAAACGAAATATTTTCTGTAGTTTTTGGTAGTATATAATGTTGGGATTAAAAATCCCTATGTAAGAAAAGATCCACTTCAAAGTCAATACCCTGAAAGGGGCCGAGGCAGCAGTTGGGGGTGGGTTGCAAAAGGAATTGCTCCCTTAGCGACCCAACCAAAAGGTCCGGTAACAATATGTAATGGGGCAGAGAACGGATTTCTCTGCAGGAGTAACGATCCAGTGTCTGGTCTATAGTGAGTCGAATTCTGTACTAATTCTGGTCTCCTCCAAGCTCTGGAACACAATAACACTTCAGCTCTCATCAACTGGACCGAACACAGCTGAACACTCTTATCAGCTGAACCTGTTCACTCTGAACACAACAACTGAGCACCCCGGTGAGAGGTAGAACCTCTATTTATAGGTTTGTAACAACCTGCCACCCCCATCTTAACACATATAAATATCAGGTCTTTATCTGTGCTCTTATTGGCTTTCCCCACCCCACTTGAAGGTCGGCAACAGCAACGGTATGTAGCACTTTCTTTTTTTTTTCTTACAATAATTAGCATACTTTTCCTGTTCAATAGCTCCGAATTGTCGAAACAATTGTCGAACTGTTTCTCGTCCGACCATGTAGAACAATCTTTTCTTAAAGATTTCCTCGTATCTTCGAAATTATTCTGCAAATATGGCGTCTTTTTCTGGTGCGTACCTATTCTCCAATTGAGTTAGTTACAGACTCACGGGAACAAGAATTACAGTCACATTCGTCACATTCTATCGACAACTTTTCTAATAGTCTTGTAAAAGATTTTTCCTGACATTCGAAATTATTTCGGTGCTGTTTTTCGAGTCTTTTCATATCTTGACTGGGTTTTTTTTTCCTCTCGATGACTTGAATACGCTGTTTATCTTCTTGGTTTAAAACTTTCGACATAAAACTTTTAAAGTCATCCATAATTTTCTTGTTCTTTATCGTGATAATACCGCATAGGTAAATACAAACTTCCTCGCTCATCGCCAATCTTTTGTATCGTACACCAACAGTTAATATAAGTAAATACATTCGAACACAAGGTTAAGAAATAACCTTTATGTTTGTTATTCTCGGTCTCACATGAAACATAACAATTAAAAATATATACTATTTATAGTCCTTTTCGGATTTCGATCATTATTGTCATGAAGGGTATTATCACTCTACAGCAAATACTGATTGGTGAAATAGTTCTATATCAAATGGAGATTGATGTATAAGTTTTATGTCATAGTTCTATTTCATATGGATATTGGTATAATCGTTCTGTATCAAATGGGAACTGGCATAATAGTTCTATATCAAATGGAGAGAGATGGTATCGATCTATATCAAATGGGGACTAGTGTAATAGTTCTATATCAAATCGGGACTAGTGTAATAGTTCTATATCAAATGGAGAGAGATGGTATCGATCTATATCAAATGGGGACTAGTGTAATAGTTCTATATCAAATGGGGACTAGTGTAATAGTTCTATATCAAATGGAGAGAGATGGTATCGATCTATATCAAATGGGGACTAGTGTAATAGTTCTATATCAAATGGGGACTAGTGTAATAGTTCTATATCAAATGGAGAGAGATGGTATCGATCTATATCAAATGGGGACTAGTGTAATAGTTCTATATCAAATGGGGACTAGTGTAATAGTTCTATATCAAATGGAGAGAGATGGTATCGATCTATATCAAATGGGGACTAGTGTAATAGTTCTATATCAAATGGGGACTAGTGTAATAGTTCTATATCAAATAGAGAGAGATGGTATCGATCAATATCAAATGGGGACTAGTGTAATGGTTCTATATCAAATGGGGACTAGTGTAATAGTTCTATATCAAATGGAGAGAGATGGTATCGATCTATATCAAATGGGGACTAGTGTAATAGTTCTATATCAAATGGGGACTAGTGTAATAGTTCTATATCAAATGGAGAGAGATGGTATCGATCTATATCAAATGGGGACTAGTGTAATGGTTCTATATCAAATGGGGACTAGTGTAATAGTTCTATATCAAATGGAGAGAGATGGTATCGATCTATATCAAATGGGGACTAGTGTAATAGTTCTATATCAAATGGGGACTAGTGTAATAGTTCTATATCAAATGGAGCAAGACAGGAAGCGGAAGCACCTCACTATGCTTCCGGTTTTGACGTCACTTTTTGCTAAATGATGCTATGGTGTAATTTGTATCTACCCTATTTCGGGAATAGATGGACTCTTCCAGACACTATTAATAGAGTCGTACTAAGTGTTGTGGCAGTTTTGGTGGCAGTCATAGCTACAGTATTAGATGCAGACTTTCTGTAACATACTATTTCTCTACTTCTGTAAATACACTTCTTTGAATATACCACCGTGTTTTCTTAATTGTTATTGGCCGTTCAAGTTCACAACATTGGCGACGAGGATCGAAATCTATATCCCACAACACTGGAGACAAGTTACTCAGACTTATTCGAACCAACATTTTTTTCAAACGTCTATCGCACAACTCTGGCGACAAAAAAAATCGGATTTATTCGGACACAAGAATATCCCAGACTTATGTTACGCACAACACTGGCAACGGAAACTCGGAACAATTGGAATGTTGGATTTTTACAAAAAAAAAAACGACTTTAATAGTATGCTCTGAATAGTTGTTAACAAATATGACGAGTGTCATAGTTCTATTTCCTATGGATATTGGTATAATCATTCTATATCAAATGGAGACTGGCATAATAGTTCTATATCAAATGGAGCAAGACAGGAAGCGGAAGCAACCCCACTATGCTTTTTTACGTCACTTTTCACGAATCGACTATCTACAGTGGCCGCGAGAAGAATAGATACCCCCTCAATTGTATCAGGGGCCGTGACGAAAAAATCTCAGTGGAGGAGTAAAGAAAGGGCCAACTGTACGATTATATAATCACTGGTGTAACAATTTTATATCAAATTGCGATTGGTGTAATCGTTGGATATCAAATAAGAACTGCTCTAATAGTGCTTTATCAGATGGAGACTGAAGTAATAGTTTTATATCAAATGGAGACTTGCATAATAATTATTTATCAAATTGAGTTAGGTGTGATAGTTGTATATAAAATAGAGATTTGTGATATCGATCTATATCAAATGAAGACTGGTCTAGTAATATTTCTATATCAAATCGTGGGTGCTGTAATAGTTCTATATCTAATGGAGACTCGTGTAATAATACTATATCGTGTGTAGATTGGTATAAGCGTATTATATCAAATGACAACTGGTATGATAGTTTTTTTATCTAATCATGACTGGTGTAATAATTTTATATGAAACGGACACAAGTGTACTAATGCTATATCAAATGGACATTGTTGCAATCGTTATATATCGATTATGTAAATAGCTCTATCATATTAAAGCTGATTTCATATTTCTTTATCAAACGGGGACTGGAGTAAAAGTTTTATATCAAATAGGAACTGAGGTAAATTGTTTATATCAAATGGGGACTGAGGTAAAAGTTTTATATCAAACGGGGACTGGAGTAAAAGTTTTATATCAAATGGGAACTGAGGTAAAGTTTTATATCAAATGGGAACTGAGGTAAAAGTGTTATATCAAATGGGAACTGAGGTAAAAGTTTTATATCAAATGGGAATTGAGGTAAAAGTTTTATATCAAATGGGAATTGAGGTAAAAGTTTTATATTAAATGGAA
Source organism: Sepiola atlantica (assembly GCA_963556195.1). NCBI lineage: Eukaryota > Metazoa > Mollusca > Cephalopoda > Sepiida > Sepiolidae > Sepiola > Sepiola atlantica. The sequence continues at coordinate 35,404,961 of OY744552.1, forward strand.
CTGAGGTAAAAGTTTTATATTAAATGGAACTGAGGTAAAAGTTTTATATCAAATGGGAATTGAGGTAAAATTTTTATATTAAATGGAACTGAGGTAAAAGTTTTATATCAAATGGGAATTGAGGTAAAAGTTTTATATTAAATAGGAACTGAGGTAAAAGTTTTATATCAAATGGGGACTGAGGTAAAAGTTTTATATTAAATAGGAACTGAGGTAAAAGTTTTATATCAAATGGGGACTGAGGTAAAAGTTTTATATTAAATGGGAACTGAGGTAAAAGTTTTATATCAAATGGGAACTTAGGTAAAAGTTTTATATTAAATAAGAACTGAGGTAAAATTTTTATATCAAATGGGAATTGAGGTAAAAGTTTTATATTAAATAGGAACTGAGGTAAAAGTTTTATATCAAATGGGGACTGAGGTAAAAGTTTTATATCAACTGGGAACTGAGGTAAAAGTTTTATATTAAATGGAACTGAGGTAAAAGTTTTATATTAAATGGGAACTGAGGTAAAAGTTTTATATTAAATAGGAACTGAGGTAAAAGTTTTATATCAAATGGGAACTGAGGTAAAAGTTTTATATCAAATAGGAACTGAGGTAAAAGTTTTGTATCAAATGGGAACTGAGGTAAAAGTTTTATATTAAATAGGAACTGAGGTAAAAGTTTTATATCAAATGGGAACTGAGGTAAAGGTTTTATATCAAATGGGAACTGAGGTAAAAGTTTTATATCAAATGGGAACTGAGGTAAAAGTTTTATATTAAATAGGAACTGAGGTAAAAGTTTTATATCAAATGGGAACTGAGGTAAAAGTTTTATATCAAATGGGAACTGAGGTAAAAGTTTTATATCAAATGGGAACTGAGGTAAAGGTTTTATATCAAATGGAAATTGAGGTAAAAGTTTTATATCAAATGAGAACTGAGGTAAAAGTTTTATATCAAATGGGAACTGAGGTAAAAGTTTTATATCAAATGGGAACTGAGGTAAAGGTTTTATATCAAATGAGAACTGAGGTAAAAGTTTTATATCAAATGGGAACTGAGGTAAAAGTTTTATATCAAATGGGAACTGAGGTAAAAGTTTTATATTAAATAGGAACTGAGGTAAAAGTTTTATATCAAATGGGAACTGAGGTAAAGGTTTTATATCAAATGGGAACTGAGGTAAAAGTTTTATATCAAATAGGAACTAGGGTAAAAAGTATTTATCAAGTATTTTAAAGGGTTTTAGAGGCATAATATGGGCAAACCCCGATTTCAAAATTCAAATAATTCAGATTTGCATTAAATTAAATCTATGGTCACCAATTAAACAAGATTCCTTGAATTTCAATTTCTTAAGATTCCTTAAGCTTAAGCCCTAAATTTTAGAAATTTTTTAGAACCTAAATCATTCAATGGATTTTGATCAAAATTAGAATAAGGATTCCAGACATAACGTTTAGTATCATTATATCTTGGTTTTAATTTACGTAAGAGGACATAAAAGTGGTGCAAAACTGTTCTATTCGAGGAATTACTTTTACCCGTCCTGGAATGAGCATTCTTCTCGTTTTTATGGAATTGAGTAAGATTTGTCTATCAAACAGAGACGTGGGTATTCCATGCGATATAAAACTATTACAATATTACAATCTTATTGATATCAAATTGTTACTATTTGATAAAAAAATATTATAAACGTCTCCATTTTATAGAGAACTCTTACACCAATCTCCTTTCGACATATTGCTATTAAACCAATAGTACCTATATTACATTCTATATAACATTTATATGACACTAATTATCATATAAAACTATTTCATATTATATTCTATATAACATTTATATGACACTAATTATCATATAAAACTATTTCATATTATATTCTATGTAACATTTATATGACACTAATTATCATATAAAACTATTTCATATTATATTCTATATAACATTTATATGACACTAATTATCATATAAAACTATTTCATATTATATTCTATATAACATTTATATGACACTAATTATCATATAAAACTATTTCATATTATATTCTATGTAACATTTATATGACACTAATTATCATATAAAACTATTTCATATTATATTCTATATAACATTTATATGACACTAATTATCATATAAAACTATTTCATATTATATTCTATGTAACATTTATATGACACTAATTATCATATAAAACTATTTCATATTATATTCTATGTAACATTTATATGACACTAATTATCATATAAAACTATTTCATATTATATTCTATGTAACATTTATATGACACTAATTATCATATAAAACTATTTCATATTATATTCTATATAACATTTATATGACACTAATTATCATATAAAACTATTTCATATTATATTCTATGTAACATTTATATGACACTAATTATCATATAAAACTATTTCATATTATATTCTATGTAACATTTATATGACACTAATTATCATATAAAACTATTTCATATTATATTCTATATAACATTTATATGACACTAATTATCATATAAAACTATTTCATATTATATTCTATGTAACATTTATATGACACTAATTATCATATAAAACTATTTCATATTATATTCTATGTAACATTTATATGACACTAATTATCATATAAAACTATTTCATATTATATTCTATATAACATTTATATGACACTAATTATCATATAAAACTATTTCATATTATATTCTATGTAACATTTATATGACACTAATTATCATATAAAACTATTTCATATTATATTCTATGTAACATTTATATGACACTAATTATCATATAAAACTATTTCATATTATATTCTATATAACATTTATATGACACTAATTATCATATAAAACTATTTCATATTATATTCTATGTAACATTTATATGACACTAATTAGCATATAAAACTATTTCATATTACATTCTATATAACTTTTATATGACACTAATTAGCATATAAAACTATTTCATATTATATTATATGTTGCCACATCACTTAATACGTCCTGGACTAAACTAATGAAATAACTTTTCGGCAAAATTCGACTTTATTCATCAACGTAGTCTCCCTCTAGGGCGATACAATGATTCCAACGTTTTTCTAACAATTTGATGTTTTTGTTTTTTTTGTATAACGATTTGTTTTTGGCATCAAAATACACCTCAGTTTCCAATATCACTTCTTCATTCGGGCTACAGCTCTTTCTCTGGGGCATTCTTTTGAGGTCTGCAAACAGCCAGTAATCACTGGGGAGCAGATATGGAAACTAGTGTGGGTGCGGAAGTAATTCGAAGTGCAATCCATGTAGTTTTACTATTGTTGCGATAAACTTGTGACATGGTGCATTTTCGTGGTGAACTTTTCTTCTTATATTTGTGCACGTTTTTTTTTTTTTTAGAGTTAGGATTAGGGTTAGGGTTAGCATTTTTGTTCCTTCAAACACACCAATAATGCTATATAATATTTACTATTGATGGTTCTACCTTTCACATGGTAATCTATAAACAAAATAATTTACGCATCCTAAAATATGGAGGCCAAAACCTTGCCTGCTGATGTCTGCGTCTTTGTAAGTTATTGCTTTACTTGAACAGTATTTTTCCCATCAGAAAGAAATGCTTTATCAATACACAAGAATGAGATTTTTCCATTGTTTTGAAAATTTGCAACGGTAGCTTCACTGAAATAAGTACAATTCGTAAACTAATAATCCGACTGACTCAAATTTTGACAGATCATATAAATTTCTTATTAGTGGCGCCATCGGCGCTCTTGTATAAGCAGTGACCGATCTGAGGGAGACAACTCTACTTTACCCAGCCGCCGCCATTCCGAACTCGACAAGGGAGACAACTTTGACACAAAGTTTACAAACCCTACAACAATTAATAAAAAACACGCTACGATTCTGAAATGCGCCCAAAACAACTCCTAAATGCGCTCAAAACAACCTTCAAACAATTAATTTAAAACCCGTAACATTTTTTTTTATTAATTGTTATAAAGTATATACAATTTGTGGCATGTAAATAAAAGTGCTTAAAAGTTATTTTGAACGCATTTAAAACCCGTAACATTTTTTTATTAATTGTCACAAAGTGTATACAATTTGCGGCATGTAAATAAAAGTGATTAAAAGTGCATTTAAAACCCGTAACATGTTTTTGTTTTTTTATTAATTGTTTAAAAGTTACTCTGAACGCATTCAAAAGCTATTTCTAACGCATTAATTGTTATAAAGGGTTTGTAAAATGTGTGTCAAAGTTGCCGAAGTGTGGGCGAGTTCGGAATGGCGGCGGCTGGGTAAGGTAGAGTTGTCGCCCTCAGATCGGTCACTGCTTATACAAGTGCGCCCGTTATCAGCCATCTCCCCTTTTTTTCAGATAAAATCGCCCGCTTGTCGAAAATGCGAAACTTAATTTTTTAAATTACAATTTGTTTTATTAATTTAAAGAATTATTTTTACGGGAAGAAAAAAGAGACAACTTATTTTGAAACGATTTAAATTGTAATAATAAATTAAATTGTAAAAAAATGGTTAAAACTTTCGTTTTATTTGTTTAAAAGAAAATATTTAGCTGATAATTATTTTTACGGTAAGAAGAAAGATAATATTTGTTTTAAAAAGATATGAATTGGTTAAATTTACTAAAGATAAATAAGAGACATTTTCGTTTTATTTATTTTATTTAAATATTAACTGACAATAACAATTATTGGTGTTTATTGCGGCAGATGAAAATTCATCTCTAATTTAGAAGAGTCTGTTGAAAGGGGAGATAATTCGAACTGTTTTTTTTTTGTTGTAACCATAACCCATAAGGAAAAACCAAAGAATTAATCAAATAAAAAAATTTTATTAAGGGTACTTATCCAGTTTACAGACCGGACTGAAATAATAACGTTATAATTTAGAAAGCCATTCTTAACATGGGGAGGTGAAGGTATATTAACTATTCTGTTTATTAAATTGTTAGGTGAAAGTACAGAATAGTTAATCAACCCCACCTCCCCATGTTAAGAATGGCTTTCTAAATTATAACGTTATTATTTCAGCCCGGTCCGTAAACTGCATAAGTACCCTTTTTATTTATTTTCTTACTAATTCTCTGGATTTTCCTCATCGGTTATGGTTACAAAAAAAAAAAACAGTTCGAATTATCTCCCCTTTCAACTGACTCTTCTAAAATGAAAATTGTATCTGCCCCAATAATAAAAAAGCAACCAATTATTTTTTATGGAAGAAAAAAAGAGAAACATTTTTTCTTAATATCATTAGACCTTTCATAAATGAATTATTTAAAACGAAATATCAGCTTGAACAGTAAATTATTCAGATAGATGAAGAAAAAAAGTCTGGAATTTCCATGGGACCTTCCCGCTTTTATTACATTATTACTGGTCCCAAACTAATACACAGATCATCTCCATTTTATTTCTCACTACATCAGAGTATTTATTTGTCCCGAAATGGTAAAATTCAAGATGGTCGCCACCAAAATCCAAATTCGTGAGCATAAGAATAAACCCCAAATTACTAAGTCAAAAAGGTAGAGAAGAAATCATTGAAGCTGAAATAACAACATAATAACATAAAGATAACAACAATAACATAACATAACAACATAAAAATAATAACATAACATAACAACATAACAACAATAACATAACATAACAACATAACAACAATAACATAACATAACAACATAACAACAATAACATAACAACATAAAAATAATAACATAACAACATAAAAATAATAACATAACATAACAACATAAAAATAATAACATAACATAACAACATAAAAATAATAACATAACATAACAACATAACAACAATAACATAACATAACAACATAACAACAATAACATAACATAACATAACAACATAACAACAATAACATAACAACATAAAAATAATAACATAACAACATAAAAATAATAATTATGCAGATAGATGAAGAAAAAAAGTCTGGAATTTCCATGGGACCTTCCCGCTTTTATTACATTATTACTGGTCCCAAGCTAATACACAGATCATCTCCATTTTATAGATAACACTAGTCTGTATTAAGTATAGAAAACCCACAAGCATAAACTACTCTATTGATTCATAATAAACTTCAAACAGACAAAAAATGGAAACGAAAATAAGTGAAGGTAAAACGAACGTGTTCTCAATTACCCCCACTCCTACGTCACTTCTCTCGTCCTGCGACAGGTTTCTATTGGCAACTGTCAGTTTGTCTCCAATACAAACTTTAGTTATAATTAAAGAATCCTTACTATATATTTACTAGCAGGGCTACCCGACGTCGCCCGAGGTTCCAATTTTCATAAATTATTATGTAGATTACAGAATAAAAAATTAAAACTAAAACTAAACAATTTTCTTAATGATGTAATTTGAAATGTCAAAGTTCATTTGGGGCTAAAATCAGAGTATAAATAATTATGCTCCGGGTGTGGTTCGAACTGACAGCATCTGTTTCTAATGCGGTGTGCTAACCCATTGACCCAGGACAGCAGTACAAAATATTGAAACTGTTTAGTATATAAACCACATCTGTTGTTGTTATTTTTCTCACACACACACACCTCTCTCTCTCTCTCTCTCTCTCTCTCTCTCTCTCTCTCTCTCTCTCTCTCTCTCTCTCTCTCTCTGTGTTTCTTTCTATTTCTCTTATTAACTCTAGAGTTAAATTTAGGTCAGAGGTGAGAGAGAATAGAAATTAACGATACGATGTATATGGAAAAATATTATCTTGTTTAATTTCTTCCCAGTGTTATGGGTGTCTGGCGTAGTAGATGTAACTAAGATGTAAGTATTCCTCCACCTTTTTATATTTATGACTAATAAAAATAAAATATCGATAACGATTAAATATTAAAATCGATCAAATCGATTGACAATATTTGTTGTATTTGATACATAAGCTGACGAAACAGATTGCCTTATTTACCTTTTGTGTATTGAGCTATTCCGCTCAATGAAATAGGGGAAACTTGACTTTATTTGACGTATAAGATACTTGCGATTAAAAAAAACTTAGCTTCCTAATCGATTGAGACTATAATTAATAAGTATAACAAGAACCGATTCATTCTTAAGGTGATTCATTTAATCTGCACGTTTAGCAATGGAAATGATATATGAGTCGAATGTAAGTTAAAGGCGAGGGAGAACAGTAGCCAATAAAAGGGTATATATAGAAAAAACTTTATTTTGTTTGATTTTTCCTGGTGTTATGGATGGCAGGCGTTGTACATGTGACTGTGAGGGTAATTACTCCTCCGCTTCAGTCTATTTAGGACTAATCAACATAAAATATCCCTAACGACTAAATATTAAAATCGATGAAATAGATTGAAAATAATATTTTCTTTGCAAGAGCACAGTCTAATATTTGGCATGTAAGTCTTACGAAACAGGGTGTTTTATCTAAATTTTGTTAAAAAAAAAGCTATTCTGGTCAACGAAATAGAGGAACATCTGACTTTACTTTATCTATAAGATACATTGTATTACAAAAAAAGACTTCAAAATAAATCGACTGATAATAATTAATAATCATAACAAGAATGGATTCATTCTTAAGATACGTCCATTGAATCCATTCTTAAGATACGTCCATTCAATCTCTTCTTAAGATACGTCCATTCAATCTCTTCTTAAGATACGTCCATTCAATCTCTTCTTAAGATACGTCCATTCAATCTCTTCTTAAGATACGTCCATTCAATCTCTTCGTAAGATACGTCCATTCAATCCATTCTTAAGATACGTTCATTCAATCTCTTCTTAAGATACGTCCATTCAATCTCTTCTAAGGATGCGTCCATTCAATCTCTTCTTAAGATACGTCCATTCAATCTCTTCTTAAGATGCGTCCGTTCAATCTCTTCTTAAGATACGTCCATTCAATCTCTTCGTAAGATACGTCCATTCAATCCATTCTTAAGATACGTTCATTCAATCTCTTCTTAAGATACGTCCATTCAATCTCTTCTAAGGATGCGTCCATTCAATCTCTTCTTAAGATGCGTCCATTCAATCTCTTCGTAAGATACGTCTATTCAATCCATTTTTAAGATACGTCCATTCAATCTCTTCTTAAGATACGTCCATTCAATCTCTTCTTAAGATACGTCCATTCAATCTCTTCTTAAGATGCGTCCGTTCAATCTCTTCTTAAGATACGTCCATTCAATCCATTCTTAAGATACGGCCATTCAATCCATTCTTAAGATACGTCCATTCAATCTGCGCGTTTAGCGATGCAAATGCTATTTTCAAACTTTAACTTGTAGCACGGGGCGTTGGGCATCAGCCACTTCAAGTTTTTGCAAAAGTTTGATTTTTAGTACTATTTTCAAGCCTAAGAAACAATTGTGGTCCGAGTGGACAAAGATCACATGGAGTCTTCATATATTCCCGCTATTTTCCAAGATGGCCACCATGAGTACATTTAGTTCCACTTCAGTTTTTGGAAAAAAATTAGGTTTTGGTAACAGGTCGAAGCTTAGGGTCTAAGTAACAATTTTTGTCCGAGTCTTTGTGGAGTATGTATACATTCCCGCCATTTTCCAATATGGCTTTCATCAAAATGTGATAATGTCAATAGGTCGGAAACTATTCAACCTAGAAACATGAATTTGGTGTCTATACCTAGGTTTTCATGGCCAAGGAATCAGATAATACCATTTCTCACTACATCAGAGTATTTATTTGTCCCGAAATGGTAAAATTCAAGATGGTCGCCACCAAAATCCAAATTTGTGAGCATAAGAATAAACCCCAAATTACTAAGTCAAAAAGGTAGAGAAGAAATCATTGAAGCTGAAATAACAACATAATAACATAAAGATAACAACAATAACATAACATAACAACATAAAAATAATAACATAATGTTACAATACTGTAGGGCCCCATTATGCAAGGCACAGTAGGTTAACTAGTATCAAATAGCTAATTTTGTTATTGAAAAATAAGTTTTGTTTCTGGACTCAGAAGTGAGTTCAGAGAAGTGTTTGATCCAAGAATAGTCATAATAAATTTAGACACCTGACGTGACCTTTGAGTCAGAGATCAGAGTGAGTCGTTTTTGCCCCCATCTCGAGCGTGGGAATGATGATTACGTCACCACAGAGAACAAGAACTTAGCTTTTTAGAATCAGTCTGAGCTTAGAGGCGATACCGTTCAGACCGGGTGCGAGCATGTAGCCGTCAAACTGGTAAGGCCCCGTTCTGGGAGGGCAGAAGATATCCCAAAAGGAAAGAAGATAGCCGAAGTATGAGAGAGTCGAAACCGGAATCCCCCTGACAGCAAACGAACCAAGAAGTAAGAATTGTGTGAGAATAAAGAAACTTGTGTGAAATTTCCCTTCAAGAAAATTCGTGTCTCGTGTGTTCATTCTGTCTGAGACAGACCTCTTCCTTCGATCAAGACGACACAGCCAGCGAAGACTAGACGAATCACAGGCCAAAGAAGAGAACAGAAGATAAGGTAAACTTTGAGATTTATTTGAGAACTTTTTAGAGACTTTAAGATACGTATAAATGAACAGAGGCCGTAATTGAAAAAGGCTTGAGATGCCGTGAACAGATTCGTGGTTTTAAAAAGGCCTGAAGGGCCGTAAATTGATACGTGAAGATTTAAGACTGTGGTTACGAAACGTATAGAGTAAAATGATATGAGTAGACATGTAGCGTGTATCGTAACAATAACAACATGAAAATAATAACATAACAACATGAAAATAATAACATAACATAACAACATAACAACAATAACATAACAACATGAAAATAATAACATAACATAACAACATAACAACAATAACATAACATGAAAATAATAACATAACATAACAACATAACAACAATAACATAACAACATAACAACAATAACATAACAACATAAAAATAATAACATAACAACATAAAAACAATAACATAACAACATAAAAATAATAACATAACAACATAAAAATAATAACATAACAACATAAAAATAATAACAATATAAATAACGATAAATAGTATAGTAATTCACATTATATGTAACACATCACTCAATAAGTGTCGGGCCTGACTGATGGTGCCACTAATTAAAAAAATCCATATAATTTGTATAAAGTATTAACCTTCAAATTGAACGTGTTAACATTTGAGCCCAATCGAATTATAAGTTTATGAATTATAGTTATTTAAGTGAAGCTACTGTTGCAAATTTTCAAAACAGCGGGAAAATCGGAACTTCGTGTATTACTTTCTGATGTGAGAAATACTATTCAAGCAAAGCAATGGCTTGGTAAATGTTATTCGGACTCTGTTCCGTCGGAAACAATGGTTTAGATGTGGTATGCTGACTTTTAACGTGGTCGTACAGACACAAATGATGCTGTACGCTCAGGTCGCCCAAATTCGGCAGTTGTCCCGGTAAACATTTTAAAATATCCATAATCTCGTTTTGACCGATCGTAAATTCAAGTTGTGTGAGATAGCAGAGCAGTGGAAGATATCAGAAGACTGTATTCAGTATTTTGCATAAATATTTGTCAATAAGAAAGCTGTGTTCAAAGTGGGTGTTGCGTTTGCTCACAGTCGATAAGAAAAACACATCGACGGTTAAGGGCGTTGTTTTAATACAACAAATAGAAGTTTTTGTGTCAATATGTCACATATGGACGAAACATAGATCCAGCACTTTACCCCGAAGTCAAATCGGCAGTCAACTGAGTGAACAGCAGCAGATGAAACCCATCCAAAGCGACAAAAGATGCAAACATCAACAGGCAAGGTTTTGGCCTCCGGATTTTGGGATGTGCAAGGTATTTTGTTCATCAATTACCTTGAGAAAAAGAACCATCAATAGTGAATATTATATCGCATTATTGGTGCGTTTGAAGGAAGAAATCGCCCAAAAAGATAGAAATCGCCCAAAAAAGTAGAAATCGCCAAAAATCGGCCACAAATGAAGAAGAATCAAAGAACTAAGACAACGCAACAGTCGATCGCAACGATGTTAAAACCACATGAATTACACTTCGAATTGCTTCCGCACCCACCCTAGTCTCCATACGTGATCTCCAGTGACTACTGGCTATTTGCAGACCTCAAAAAGATGCGCCCAACAACAAAAAAAAGATTTAACACCAATGAAGAAGTAACATCAGAAACGGAGGCGTGTTTTAAACCAAAAACAAATCATTCTAAAAAAAATAAATCGAATTGTTAGAGAAGCGTTGGGGTCAGTGTATCACTTTAGAAGGAGACTATGTTGATGAATAAAGTTGAATTTTGCCTAAAAGCTGTTGTTTTATTAGTTAGGCTCGAGGCTTTTTCAGTCAAGTATTAGTTCGAAAGTTAAAATGAAGTAGCCACATCCAGGCGGCGATTGAGTAAAACGAAGGGGTTGTTTCCCACGGGCGAAAGAATACGCTACCCAGGCGAACACTTTTTTTAGATTCGGCTCCAAGAGAAAGCAGGTCGTCTTTGTTGTTCGTTTAAACAATTTTCTTTAGCCCCGCAAGTACCAACGAGGTAAATGATTAAAGTTTAAAAAGTTTGAATTTAAGTTTTACATTTTTTGTTCAGTTGTTTCATAACAGATTAAGACCCAAATTCCCATTTGCAGCATAAAGTCTATTGTTTTTATAGATAAGAAATAATTTGTGCTTTTAAATATAAATTAACTTTTGGTTAATAGAAAAATATTCTATTTTGTCAATCCTAATTTCCCTTTTTGGCGGCTCCTATTCCATGGCCACCTGGTGATCCTTTTGATCCAAGTTGGCTCCGGTGTCGCTGAAGTATGTAGATCTGTTGATTATTATAGATTCTGCGTCTCTCTTTTGGCAAAAAGTTTGCCTTTTACATCCTTGTAGAATAAAAGACGATATCAAATGAAAGAATTGCAAAGTTTATCCATACAAAATTAATTAATTTTATTCGCCAACTTGTTAAGACAATAAAGTTTACAGAGTTCAATGAACAATAAATACAGGGTGGGCAAAAATAAGGGTCCTATTTTTTAAAATTCATAACTTTTTTATTTATTGATTTTTTTTTTTTTTTTTTTTTTAGAATAAGTAAAGGACCCCTTCCGAAGCAAGCATGAGCCGTATTAGCCCTAAGGAACGTACCCTCATGTAGAAAACATTATTTTTGCTTAAAAAACTCAAAACAGTGTAACAAACAATACTTTAGTTTTTGTAAGTTTTAAGAAGTGTTTTTCGGCTAAAATTTGTTTTGTTTATTTCAAAACATCTCGGAAGGGTCAGTCTACACACACATAAAGTTTGGTGAGTTTAACTTTTATTTTGTGGAAGTTATTCAAATTCAAGTTATTCAAATTTAAAGATAGGACCCTTATTTTGGCCCACCCTGTATTTCTGATGAAATAGATTTTTTTTGGTGTGAGAAGAAATTGATTTGGATTTATTAGGTAGTTAAAATAAAACAACCTACCCGAATGCAAACTAATGGAAAATAAAAAGTTGAAACAATGAAGGGGGCATTCTAGGGGATCGGGGGCGGGGGTAGTTCTCATTGGCTGATGCCTGCTGACTTGTCTTTAAAAAAAAGGTCGAAGATTATAAAAAAGTGAGAAACATTTGCAATGTCGACGTGTGTAGCTAAAAGTTTTTAAGGCGGCGACCTAGCGCATCCGGAGTCAGGTCAGCATTGCTGTCTGAGCCGATAAGATGCTAAACCCGAAATCAGCAATGAAGACCGTGCATCACTGAAGACCAATCTTAATGCATCTAAAAAAAATGTGTTTTACGATGGAGTACACATGTTTGTTTCGAACTGGGGATTGGAGATTTTGTCAAATGAAAAGTCGATACATAAATACAACATATCTGCCGCTGCTACTTTTGAACATTCTATGTACATTTTATTTATGTTTTTATATCATACCTTTGTATTAAATTGCAGTTTCCACAGCTGCATGTGGCCATTCGAGCAATTCAATAACCTTAACCATAATTCACACAGGCTGTCGGGTTCACGGAGGCTAAAGAATCACGTGTAATTTCCCAAAGGCGAACAATTTTCCCAGAAAAATTATACATTTTTCCCAGAAAAATTGTACATTTTTCGGAAGATACATTTTTATTGAGATTTCGTTAATAGACAATTAAGAGACGGAAGTAAAAGCTGTATTGATTTTATAAACAAAACAAAAGTAAACGTCAAACAAAACAAAAGTAAACGAAAGTAAATGATGGTAAAACGAAAGTGTTTTCTAATAGCTCTCACCCTAACCCTAACCCTCTAACCTTAACTCTAACCCCCTAACCCTAACCCTAACCCTCTAACCTTAAACCCTAACCCTAACCCTAACCCTCTAACCTTAAACCCTAACCCTAACCCTAACCCTCTAACCTTAAACCCTAACCCTAACCCTAACCCTCTAACCTTAACTCTAACCCCCTAACCCTAACCCTAACCCTCTAACCTTAAACCCTAACCCCCTAACCCTAACCCTAATCCTCTAACCTTAAACCCTAATCCCCTAACATAACCCTAACCCTCTAACCTTTAACCCTAACCCCCTAGCCCTAACCCTAACCCTCTAACCTTAAACCCTAACCCTAACCCTAACCCTCTAACCTTAACTCTAACCCCCTAACCCTAACCCTCTAACCTTTAACCCTAACCCCCTAACCCTAACCCTAACCCTACTCCAAATCACTCGTCCTGCAACATGTTTCTATTGGCAACTATCAGTTTGTTCCCAATACAAACCGTTATTATAATTTTTATTTAAATCCCTTCTATATTATATCCTAGCAGGGCTAGCCGGCATCGCCCGGTGTCCTAATTTCCGTAAATTACATAGATTACACAAAAAATGTAAAAGTAAAAGGAAACAATCTACTTAATATTATAATTTGAAATATTTTAGTTCATTCTAGGACAAAATCAAAATAAACATAATTGTGTTCCGAATGTAGGTCATAGATGAAGGAGAACAGTAGCCAATGAAACGGTGTATGTGGAAAAACGTTATCTTGTTTCATTTTTACCCGGTGTTATTGATGGCAGGCGTAGTAGATATGACTGCGACAGTAATTACGCCCCCGCTTTTGTTTATTTATTAATAATAAAAATAAAGGATCTATAACGATTAAATATTAAAATTATAATATTATATAATATTAGATTGAAAATAATATTTTCTTTGCAAGAACACGGGCCAATATTTGGCATATAGGTATGACGAAACAGAGTGTTTATGTAAATTTTGTTAAGAAAAAAGCTATTCCAGTCAACGAAATAGGGGAAGATCTTACTTTACTTTATCTATAAGATACATTAGATTTATAAAAATCGAATGATAATAATTAATAATCAAAATAACAATATATTATTAAGATCGGAATTCAGAAAACTCTTAGTAGAAAATACCAAAATCTTAGAATTTAGTACTAACAAACAAAAACTCCATATATTAGAAGCCCTATATATAAAAACAAAAAAAAACTAATTAATAGAATTAACTTTAATATCAGTAATAATATTCTAAAATGTTTATAGCGCTAATATAGTTTCGTACTTAGTACATCATTTCCCGCCAAAAACCTTCTATAAATACTAACACATGGTCTATACCTGATTAACCTCATTCCCCCGAAGATGGACCTAGATGAGTCCGAAAGTACTTTGGAGACAAATCCAAACTATGGCAAATTCATCAGCCAATTCCCCTCCGAAACTAAGATCCTGATTCGGACTATTGAAAGGATCTACCAAAGGATATCTAGACATGAGTTGTCTCTTATATTCAGCATATATATATATATATATATATATATATATATATATATATATATATATATATATATACATATATATATATACATATATATATATATATATATACATATATATATATATATATATATATATACATATATATATATACATATATATATACATATATATATATATACATATATATATACATATATATATATATATACATATATATATATATATATATATATACATATATATATATATACATATATATATACATATATATATATATATACATATATATATATATACATATATATATACATATATATATATATATACATATATATATATATACATATATATATATATATACATATATATATATATACATATATATATATATACATATATATATATATACATATATATATATATACATATATATATATATACATATATATATATATATACATATATATATATATACATATATATATATATACATATATATATATATATACATATATATATACATATATATATATACATATATATATATATATACATATATATATATACATATATATATATATATATATACATATATATATATACATATATATATATATATACATATATATATATATATATATATATATACATATACATATATATATACATATATATATATATATACATATATATATATATATATATATACATATATATATACATATATATATATATATATACATATATATATATATATATATATATATATATATATATATATATATATATATATATATATATATAGTAATAAGTAGTAAGACTACACATTTAAAATAGGAGTTGGTTTAAGTCTCTTAATATTTATACTACAATTGTCCGCAAGGACCAATGGCTAAACGGATATAAGTGCTAAGTAATAATGAATTCTAAGTGACAGGAAGTTGAAAGTACTAAGAATACAATGAAGAATAACTTAAAACTTCTACCGGGTTTGACGGAACGAGAACAATCTACCCCCGTGGATTAAATAAAGGGTTCCGTTCGAAATTTTGTACAAATACCGGAGTTCGACATAAATATACGCGAGTTCTACAAGAAGCTCCTGAAGAAGGTCGGAAATTACATCGGCCGAAAAATCGCCCCCCCCCCCCCCCCTTCCAGAGCCGAGCAAATGATTCACTAAGTTGCACAAAGGCGATCGTAAAATAGTATTGGTCGTCCGCTGGGGAGTGGCCGAGGAGATAAAAGACCAGACATAGGATTTCCGGTATGACTAAATATATTTAGGAATTGACGAGTTTGAGTTAGTGTGACAGTTGGCGACTCGGAGAGAAAACGATTAGATCCGAGCAGATCGTGCAGAACCTGTGTTCTTTCTTGTGAACCAGTGTTTGCACTCTCGGCGATCGTTAGTGAAATAGATGACATGACCAGAACGAGAACGGAAGATGAAGACGAACAACAGAAAACCATGGCACACACAACGTTGGGGTCGACGATCGTTGAGAGGACAGCATGTGGTCTTACAATACTGCCACGTTGACACGGTGAGGAAAGGTGGGACTTAAGGGGGGCACAATGTACTGTTGAAATGAATCAGGCTACGTGAAGGGACTGGTCTATGCTCCCCTTCCTGCAAACCTAGAGGAACTCAAGCAGAGAATCATGGAAATTACTTCAGACAAACGATTGGGTGAGTGGATGATGCAATCTCGACAGTCTTCTGTGAAAGCTTGGATCAACAAAATACGTTTTTAAGATGGGATAATACAACATATAATACTTAAGCCATGCTATTTAAAAATAACACTCTCTCTCTCTCTTTCTCTCTCTCTCTCTCTCTTTCTCTCTCTCTCTCTCTTTCTCTCTCTCTCTCTCTTTCTCTCCTCTTTTTGACTTTGCAGCACTGGGCGATCAATTTGAAACCGATTGAATAAACCATTCCTCTTCTTTAAGATGTATCGAATTAATTAATTAATTTCAGACTGATTGATAGGCATACAATGGCTTTGATTGCAGCTACGAATTTGTCCTCACTCTGCCAGAATAGCTACACATGCGACCGACAAGAAGAGAAGGTATGATTTTAATAACTTCAATTGATTGAACAATTGATGAAAATTAATTTATAAGTAAACGAGAAGAATACCTGACCTATGACAAGTAAAATTAATTCCCCAAACAGAACAGTTTTCACCACTTTTATGTCCCCTTACGAAGATTAAAATCGACATATAATTTTAGTAAACTTTATGTCTAGAATCTTTTTGTCCAATTTTGATCAAAATCCATTACATGATTTTGATTCTAAAATTATCTAATATTTAATGCTTAAGCTTAAGAGATCTTAAGAAGAAATTGAAATTCAAGGAACCTTGTTTAATTAGTGTCTAATGACGATGGATTAAAATTAATACAAATCTGAAATGTTTTAATTTTCAAATTCGAGGCTGTGCTCATATTATAACGTCGAAAAAAACCTTTAAAATACTCCAAAAAGACTAAAATTTGGGGAATAGTTATTAATTGATGTCTAATCCCTATTGTAAAAATTTCACAAAAATCGAAGGTTTTCACAAAGGGCTTCCACCCCCTTTTTACTCCATTTGCATTAAACTAAATATAGCTCACATTACCCACGCTTATGTCTAGTAGTTTTGTTGAAAGATTTTTTACAAAATTCCTAGTTTTTATAGGAAACTAGAAGAATACCCGTGCCTGGTTGGGTAAAATTAATTCCCCAAACAGAACAGTTTTGCACCACTTTTATGCCACCCCCTTACTAAGATAAAAATCAGCATATAATGGTATTAAATATAATCTTTTTTCTATCAAATCCATTACATGAATTTGATTCGTGAAAATGTCTCAAATTTAAGCTTAAGGGGTCTTAAGAAGAAATTGAGATTCAAGGAATCTTGCTTAATTGGTGTCTAATGACGATGGATCAAATTTGATGCAAATCTGAAATGTTTTAATTTTCAAGTGCGAGGCTGTACCCATATTATACTGTCTAAAAAAAACTTTAAAACACTCCAAAAAGACTAAAATTTAGGGAATATTTATTAATTGATGTCTAATCCCCATATTATACTGTCTAAAAAAAACTTTAAAACACTCCAAAAAGACTAAAATTTAGGGAATATTTATTAATTGATGTCTAATCCCCATTGTTAAAATTTCACAAAAATCGATGGTATCCGAATTTTCACAAAGAGCTTCCACCCTTCTTACAAAGACGGGAGGGGAAGCCGTACGTGAAAGCATTTACATAAAACAAAATTAAACTAAATATAGCCCACATTATACTTACGCCTAGCATTTGTTTTTCAAAATTCATAATGATCGGTTAATTAGTTTAGGAATGAATCCTATGCATAGAAATATATAAACATATACACATATATCTAAGTGAATAAAACGAACGTTTTTTTTCACATATCCGAACTATATTAACATTCAAACGGTTTATTTATTATCTCCTCATTGTTTTTTTTGTTTTTGTTTTTTTTTGGGGGGGGGTCCAGTATAGTGTATGTTCGTTCCTCACGATACCATGCTCCCAGGATTACCTTCTCCTTATTTATTTTTTAGGGGGGAGTGTATTATCTATTCTGTTGTCATTATATCGTGCTCCCAAGCACTCCTACTTGGGGTGGGGAGGTAGTGTTCTTTCATCATGATATAATCCTCTCTATCATTACATCCTCTTTAGAGGTCAGTGTATGTAGTTCGTTCATCATGATATAATCCTCTCATTCATTACATCCTCTTTAGAGGTCAGTGTATATAGTTCTTTTATCATGACATAATCATCTTAGCATTACCGATTCCTAAGAGGTCAGTGTATGTAATTCGTTCGTCATGATATCATCCTCTCCTTAGAGGTCAGTGTATGTAGTTCATTCATCATGATATAATCCTCTCCTTAGAGGTCAGTGTATGTAGTTCATTCATCATGATATCATCCTCTCCTTAGAGGTCAGTGTATGTAGTTCATTTATCATGATATCATCCTCTCCTTAGAGGTCAGTGTATGTAGTTCATTTATCATGATATCATCCTCTCCTTAGAGGTCAGTGTATGTAGTTCATTCATCATGATATCATCCTCTCCTTAGAGGTCAGTGTATGTAGTTCATTCATCATGATATCATCCTCTCCTTAGAGGTCAGTGCATGTAGTTCATTCATCATGATATCATCCTCTCCTTAGAGGTCAGTGTATGTAGTTCATTTATCATGATATCATCCTCTCCTTAGAGGTCAGTGTATGTAGTTCATTCATCATGATATCATCCTCTCCTTAGAGGTCAGTGTATGTAGTTCATTCATCATGATATCATCCTCTCCTTAGAGGTCAGTGTATGTAGTTCATTCATCATGATATCATCCTCTCCTTAGAGGTCAGTGTATGTAGTTCATTTATCATGATATCATCCTCTCCTTAGAGGTCAGTGTATGTAGTTCATTCATCATGATATCATCCTCTCCTTAGAGGTCAGTGTATGTAGTTCATTCATCATGATATCATCCTCTCCTTAGAGGTCAGTGTATGTAGTTCATTCATCATGATATCATCCTCTCCTTAGAGGTCAGTGTATGTAGTTCATTTATCATGATATCATCCTCTCCTTAGAGGTCAGTGTATGTAGTTCATTCATCATGATATCATCCTCTCCTTAGAGGTCAGTGTATGTAGTTAATTTATCATGATATCATCCTCTCCTTAGAGGTCAGTGTATGTAGTTCATTCATCATGATATCATCCTCTCCTTAGAGGTCAGTGTATGTAGTTCATTTATCATGATATCATCCTCTCCTTAGAGGTCAGTGTATGTAGTTCATTCATCATGATATCATCCTCTCCTTAGAGGTCAGTGTATGTAGTTCATTCATCATGATATCATCCTCTCCTTAGAGGTCAGTGTATGTAGTTCATTCATCATAATATCATCCTCTCCTTAGAGGTCAGTGTATGTAGTTAATTTATCATGATATCATCCTCTCCTTAGAGGTCAGTGTATGTAGTTCATTCATCATGATATCATCCTCTCCTTAGAGGTCAGTGTATGTAGTTCATTCATCATGATATCATCCTCTCCTTAGAGGTCAGTGTATGTAGTTAATTTATCATGATATCATCCTCTCCTTAGAGGTCAGTGTATGTAGTTCATTCATCATGATATCATCCTCTCCTTAGAGGTCAGTGTATGTAGTTCATTCATCATGATATAATCCTCTCCTTAGAGGTCAGTGTATGTAGTTCATTTATCATGATATCATCCTCTCCTTAGAGGTCAGTGTATGTAGTTCATTCATCATGATATCATCCTCTCCTTAGAGGTCAGTGTATGTAGTTAATTTATCATGATATCATCCTCTCCTTAGAGGTCAGTGTATGTAGTTCATTCATCATGATATCATCCTCTCCTTAGAGGTCAGTGTATGTAGTTCATTCATCATGATATCATCCTCTCCTTAGAGGTCAGTGTATGTAGTTCATTCATCATGATATCATCCTCTCCTTAGAGGTCAGTGTATGTAGTTCATTTATCATGATATCATCCTCTCCTTAGAGGTCAGTGTATGTAGTTCATTCATCATGATATCATCCTCTCCTTAGAGGTCAGTGTATGTAGTTCATTCATCATGATATCATCCTCTCCTTAGAGGTCAGTGTATGTAGTTCATTCATCATGATATCATCCTCTCCTTAGAGGTCAGTGTATGTAGTTAATTTATCATGATATCATCCTCTCCTTAGAGGTCAGTGTATGTAGTTCATTCATCATGATATCATCCTCTCCTTAGAGGTCAGTGTATGTAGTTCATTTATCATGATATCATCCTCTCCTTAGAGGTCAGTGTATGTAGTTCATTCATCATGATATCATCCTCTCCTTAGAGGTCAGTGTATGTAGTTCATTCATCATGATATCATCCCCTCTTTAGAGGTCAGTGTATGTAGTTCATTCATCATGATATCATCCTCTCCTTAGAGGTCAGTGTATGTAGTTCATTTATCATGATATCATCCTCTCCTTAGAGGTCAGTGTATGTAGTTCATTCATCATGATATCATCCTCTCCTTAGAGGTCAGTGTATGTAGTTCATTTATCATGATATCATCGTCTAACTCATTACCTCCTCTGTAGAGGTCAGTGTATGTAGTTCATTTATCATGATATCATCCTCTCCTTAGAGGTCAGTGTATGTAGTTCATTCATCATGATATCATCCTCTCCTTAGAGGTCAGTGTATGTAGTTCATTCATCATGATATCATCCCCTCTTTAGAGGTCAGTGTATGTAGTTCATTCATCATGATATCATCCTCTCCTTAGAGGTCAGTGTATGTAGTTCATTTATCATGATATCATCCTCTCCTTAGAGGTCAGTGTATGTAGTTCATTCATCATGATATCATCCTCTCCTTAGAGGTCAGTGTATGTAGTTCATTCATCATGATATCATCCTCTCCTTAGAGGTCAGTGTATGTAGTTCATTCATCATGATATCATCCTCTCCTTAGAGGTCAGTGTATGTAGTTCATTTATCATGATATCATCCTCTCCTTAGAGGTCAGTGTATGTAGTTCATTCATCATGATATCATCCTCTCCTTAGAGGTCAGTGTATGTAGTTCATTCATCATGATATCATCCTCTCCTTAGAGGTCAGTGTATGTAGTTCATTTATCATGATATCATCCTCTCCTTAGAGGTCAGTGTATGTAGTTCATTCATCATGATATCATCGTCTCACTCATTACCTCCTCTGTAGAGGTCAGTGTATGTAGTTCGTTCATCATGACATAATCCTCTCAGTCGGGCAATAGTATGCGACCGAAAGATCATATATTTGCTGGTAACTTTATATAAATAGAAATGATTTGACTATTCATTAATATTGTAATTATGAAATATGCAAGGGCACTAAAATAGTCTGAATAAATTATATCGAACCAAAACATGTGTAGCTTCAGGTAAAGAACATTATACAAAAATTTACTAGCCAAAAAATACTGAAGAATATTAAACACTCCACATAAAATTGAAAATTACTGCTATGTTCTGTTACACTTTGTAACGACCGAAAAGTACTTTTCAATATTTGAACTTTCACTCTCATCTTTCTCAGCATCGTGATTGAGGATGAAGCCACAAAACCTTTGCATCCAATCTCTGTAGGTAGAATATTTATTATTTCATCTTAGTTGTGTTTACTTAGTACTATTCTATTTGAATTTAGTCAGGTGACACCGACAAACCACGGGTACGTGGGTTGATTTTGCACACTAGGATTTTTCTTAATATGTCAATTGGTTTCTTTGGTGTCAGTTTTTCCTTTTATTCAAATTTTTCCTCGTCTTTTTTCCAGGTTTTCAGAACTGTTCATAGAGCTTCTACAAGTATTAATATTGGATCAAAGAGGACATGATGTTAATATTGCGGTTTAAACATAGGGCAGCCAATCTCAATCTAGTACGAAAAATAAATTGGAAATAAAATATGGACTGTTTGTCAGTGATGCACACCTCTGGATTCTCCAAGATTTTGGATCTCATGTGCATCAGATCTCACGAGGGGAATCCAACCCGATTATACATCAGTGAAGAAGAAATCTTTCTAGACAAGGAAAATTTTTATTTTTGTCCCAATCCAGAGTACCCCCTTTTGGGGAGCTAGATTTTCACCACACCAAAAACCGACCTTATGTCTAACTCTGCCCTCGTGAGGAAGCAAGTAAATAGGCATTAATAACCAATGGAAATAATTCACGAGGCACCGCGCCCCCCCCCCTTGTTTATCGAGTCCCTTAATTGTTGCAATTTATGTTTGCTTGAATTTCTTTCTTTCAAAAGCTTCAGCTGCATTTTTCGATATTTCTCAAGGTAATAATTAACTTACTTTTTGATATCGACCACATTATTGATTATTTCTGTTATTGATTATTTCTGTTATTGATTATTTGTGTTATTGATTATTTCTGTTATTGATTATTTGTGTTATTGATTATTTCTCTTATTGATTATTTGTTATTGATTATTTCTGTTATTGATTATTTCTGTTATTGATTATTTCTCTTATTGATTATTTCTCTTATTGATTATTTGTTATTGATTATTTCTGTTATTGATTATTTCTGTTATTGATTATTTCTCTTATTGATTATTTGTTATTGATTATTTCTGTTATTGATTATTTCTGTTATTGATTATTTCTGTTATTGATTATTTCTCTTATTGATTATTTCTGTTATTGATTATTTCTGTTATTGATTATTTCTGTTATTGATTATTTCTCTTATTGATTATTGTAATCCATCTATTATACTAAATCTGAGTTAATCAACGTTTGTTTCTTTAAGGCTTTTTTCCTACGCATGATGTTTGGACAATCGATGGCATAACTTTGGGATTATGTTCTATATGTGTAAAGGATCTCCTTTGTGTGTGTGGGGGGGGTGCTTTTCTAATAGCAGTTTATTACTAATCAAATTTCCTTAGTTGTTCATTTCTTCCCCTGCCTGGTCTTTGGTTTGTGCTGATCATATTTACTTACCTCGAATTATTTGGTCCATTGTATTCTGTTACCTGAAATAAAAAATGGTCAACATTCACAGGAAGCCAATCAAGTCCTGTATGTTGGCTCTCAAAGGAGCCACTTATGATTATGGTACTCAGATCTTTCTTCTAAGACCCACGGCTTTTATATTTATTTAGTTTCATTTTTTCATGATTTTGTTGGTGTATGTGGCAACACAAGGCGCAAGCTTATTATATATGTGATCCTGTTAAAGGGATAGCGTTTATAGACCATTGAAACAAATCCTGATCAACATTATTTAATGTAAAAATTTAACATGCACGATGATGTGTGTGATAGTGCAGCACTGTTATTTCTATGTATGGGATAGGTAAACACTAATTTTACCTGTGACGCGGGATCACAGGTAAAATTAGCCTGAGCCTGATGTGGCCACATACACCAACAAAAGCATGGAAAAAATGACATCAAACAAATATAAAAGCTATGCGGCTCAGAAGAAAGATCTGAAAGTCATGATCAACAGGGGCTTCTTTGATAGAAAACATGGGGAACCCGGTTGGCATCCTGCGAATATTGGCCCTTCTCATTTCAAGTAATAGAATACAACAAACCAAATACAGGTTTTGATCAGCAAAAACAAAACAAAAAACACATAAATCCCAATAGTATTAGTGCATGATATAATCGATTTTAACTCGGCTTTGTCGATTCCATCACCTGCGGTGGTATCCATTAGACAAACCATGCACACCATTTAATTAAGAAAGTGTATATGAATACAAGATGTTTGAAAAATCGATTGCATAACTGTGGGATTATGTCCTACATGTGTAAATAATTAAAAGTGTTCCTATAAACATAGGTCTGGAAACACTCAGAGTTAGTCTATAACTCAGCAATAAAGCCTTTTCGGACCTGTATGCACATATAGAACATAATCCCTAAGTTATGCCATCGATTTCCCATTTATATACTTTAATCACACAAAATAACTCTTAAAATATTCCTTGTTTCTTATTTTTGAGATGAGGATTGATAATTTATATCATTTGGATTATTTCGACTACTGTTCTCATTCCGTTGAACTCGGGCAGAAGTCTTAAGAAATTATGGCTGACGGAACGAGAGCAATCTACCTCCATGGAGTAAATAAAGGGTACCGTTTGAAATTCAATACAGATTCCTTAGTTCGACATAAAGATTCCCCGAGTTTGGCAAAATACACCTAGACGGTTGGAGGTTACATCGGCCGAAACGTTGTAAGAATAAAATTCAAGATGAAAACAGTAGTCCAAATAATACAAAATATTCCTTAGTTTTGTGATTGAGTTATATTTTTTTAAATTTCATTTTAATTATTCTAATTAGTGGCATTAAAAAAGTATGGAGTGCCAACAATGCACATTACTACAAAACCTGCAGACTGAAGTCTAATAAGACCAAAATGTGAGATGAGGCACAATAACTCTGACGAAGAACTCGATATCACAATCATCGAGAATTGAGATGAACACCAAGTAGTCTTCATGAAACTTCAACATTTCACCTGGACTTGCGTGTCAAGTTATGAGCACTGATTTTGTGTGACATGGATCTCCTACCACAACCGAACACTGAACATGGTTTTACAGGAGATTAAGCACCATCAAAATTGTCTCCTAAACTTGTACAATCACGCAGTGTTGAATAGATGAGCATAAACCCACAAGTATATAAAACGGGTAGTTGAGAAAAACAGGAAATGAAAGTTCAATTAGGGTCAATTTGCTGAACTAGTGGTTAGGATTACTAGACTATGGGAATTAATAGAAACGGATATGATGTCACATTGTAACAATATCGTTGGCCGGGGTTAGGAACGGGACAAAATGTGCTCGTGCTTACCACCCATGAGCAATCATCGTTTGGACGAAAGTCACTGCCGGAGAGTGTGACTTGGTGATCTGCACCGTGAAAACGTTTTTGGAAGGACTCTTATGGTCCTGGTACGGTACCAATCTCACAGAGTGGCAACAATAGGCACAACCCCTTAATGAAGGGGTTATTCATACCCGTTTGTCTGGCTGGATGGGTCTGTCTGTTGGCTGTTTAATCAGCATCAGTAATTCTCTCCAGAGGATTAATTATCAGCTGGCTGGGCTGCAATAAAAGGCTTTCTGTAATAATCAAACCATTTTTACTTTTAGATATAAAAATATATTTATTTTTGCGGAAGAATTAACATATTTAAAAAAAAAAACGAATTTGAGTTGAGTTTGGCGAGCATGTTAAAACATGCGTCTTGTCTCGTGCTGATTCAAAAGCCGACTGTTTCTTCAATCTCTTTGCGCGCACGAGAGAGAGAGGGAGAGAGAGTGGGGGAGAGAGCCCGAAAAAGAAGGGAAACACAGAAAATTTCAGTGATGCTGTCAGTCCCGACATGCGACAGCCAATTTGACCTTTCGAATTTTGAATGCACTACACACCCTCGATTTATAAACATCTTTTCAGGTTCCTCAATTGACTTTATAAAGTTACGTTAATCAAATACACCCACTGAGATACCTTATGCAAGCAGCTGTGATTGCACATTACAATAATATCATTTCTTTTTCAAATTCTCCCAATCTTATCAAAAACATAATTATGGAAAATGTTATATACATGAACAATGGTTTAAATGATTTAAGATAGTCCTATTTCAACCTACCCAGAACTCTCACACACAGCTTTTAGCCTCCCCTGTAGAACAACAGCCCACATTGTACCTGTTTTCCTATCTAACTGACTGACCAACATTCTACCTTTCATACTAAGTCTAATCTATGACTCCAACCAAATGGGAGGTGAATATACCTCTGTGTCTCAAGGCAGATCCATCTCCCATTTTGGCTTATCTGCTTATATACTTACCTCCTAATCTTGCACAACAACTTTACCATTTTTTACCCTTCTTTCTTACTATTCGCATATGTCTGTATAAATACTTTGTTTTACTTGTACTCTCCGTTTTCTCCTGTGAAAGCCATAATAAATCTATTGCAAAATACCGATCTCCTCAAGTTGATTTTTATATGTCCTCTATAGATGTCTCTTTTTCCATTCTAATTTTGTCTATATATTCTGTCGTTTTATCTTGTAAACATGCAACAAGCGGCATGTTTAGTGGGTTGCATAGGTGCAATGCATGCAAATAACAAATTTGCTGCGAGTGAGAAATAACTAAGAAAAAAAGAAATCACCCTAGATATGGGAAATATCTCTGATTTTGGATTTAGCCACCAAGAATTCGATTTGTTCACGTGAGAAAATAATGTTCCTTCAGATACAAGGTTCCCTGCTTTGATTATGACCCACTTGAGTTTTGCCAAAAATAATGGTCGGCAAGATACAGGACTCCCTAGGAATGAGCTTTTTTATGTCCATAGAAAAGGCTGGCCATTACTTCAAGTGGTCATTCTGGGGTGGTCCCGGTGATATCTATATGGATATTCTAGTAGAGGGGCAGAGGGGGTGAATAAGCCTTCTGGGTGTCTCACAGTTAGTTGGGTTTGTGTTCCTTTCAGAGATGGGCCTTTGGGCTCTAAGCGATTGAACTTGTGTTTTAATTTAGTCATTTGCAGGAATTCTCATTTGCAGGAATTCTCATTTGCAGGAATTCTCATTTGCAACTCTGTTGTTCAGTAGAAGAAAACGAGTATCATTGTACCCCCCCCCCCTCAAAAAAATAAAACTTTGTTACTTCTTTTAAACTCAAGTTGTGATTTTATTTGGAGGGAGAATTATTCTGTTACAGCACTGACTGGGACCACATTGACACTGCGACCAATGTCGGAATCGAACAACAACTTTGGACCAGAACAACGAGTGGACGATCATAGCCTCTGCAGTGCAGGGTATGCACACAGACTCATGTGCATAATATCACACACACACACACGTGCATAATCTCACACAGACACAAGTGCATAGTCTCTCTCTCACACACACATACATGCATACAGTGAACCTCCGCTATTCACAGGTTCACCATTTGCGGTTTCACCAATTCGCGGATTTTCAGCATAAGCATTGACTTAACATTTTCTTCATAAATTCGCTAGAACTTACAAATAAGATAATAATTTAAGTCCAACTGCGTCCAATATAACAAAAAACGCTAATTATTCAATTGGATTCATATTAAATGCGGCTCATACAAAAGCATTACTTGGCCTTTTGGCTAAGATCAAAGTGTAGTATCTGTTCCGATGGATACTACATCCCATAAACTGATATTGTCTTGGTCTTCGGGGCTTGATTTACGCCGGTCTATGGGTCTGTCCTGTGCAGTTCTAGGAGGTCCACCCTCCCAGGCTTTGCCTCCCCTCTTTGGGGAGGAGTAAGTTTATTGCTTACTGCCTGAGGCGCCCCTACCGGGGAATGCCGACAAGGCTGCCCAGGCAATTTTTAATGGTCAGAGTGCTCACTTTCTCGGGTGCTGGCTTTTCAAACCCCACTTTCCCGACCCGACCTTGGGTCACATCTTACTTGCGGGAGTAAAATAAAACTGGCCTTGTGCCTAACCTCCTGGAGAGGAGGTAAATAAATACAAAATCATTAGTATTCCAAATTTTCGCGTTTTTAAGAAACTGAATTTTTTTTTTTAAATCCATCAACTTGCAAGCAGAAAGGGTTAATCTACACTAATTTGGTGGCTTTCATGCCAAAGAAAATACATACTAATGTACAAAAACCTGATTTTTAGTTAACTTTGAGCATCAAAATCTATTCGCAGATTTTCACTATTGTCGTGTGTCTGGAACGTAACCATTGCAAACAGTGAGGGCCTACTGCATATATATATTTTTCTTAACTTTTATTCACCACAAACAAGCCTATTACCACTGAAACGTTAGAGGCTGAGAGGCTACTGTGGTTAGGGGCAGATTTATAGGGTGCATTCTAAGTGGGCAGCAAGATGTTTGTTCACATTACATTTAAATTTCTACATGTTTGTACTGACAGAAAAATAGAGTAGGAAGGGATATTCAAAAGGTCAGCAGTCCGAGAAAGAAGTTATTAGAGTAAAAATTCTTCCAGCATCTCGGGACTTCTACAGTGAAGGGGTGGGATTTAGCAGCTGGTTGGGTGGGTCAAGTGTATTTTCATTAAGGGAATACACGTGCAGTAAGTTCCTTGGAGAAAAACAAAATACAGTGAGGGACCTATAAGGTTGGAAAGTCTTTTTTTTTTTCTTTTTTTTTTTAACATAGTTCACCCCAAACAGGGCAGGCCGCCACTGTAGACGTAAGGGGCTACTGAGAAAAAAAAAAAGGGGAGAAGGTTGGGGGGGGGTCAACTTAAATTGGAATCTGCGCAGCGAGATGTCTGTTTACATTAGTTTTAAATTTCTGCATGTCTGTACTGTCGGGGAAACAGGGGGCAGGAAGGGAAAGAAGCTATTTGAGTAGAAGGCTCTCCGACATCTGGGGGCCTCCACAGTGAATTAATGAGATTTAGTTGATTGTCGAGTTAGTCTAGTGAATTTACGTCGAGGGAGCACCAGAGTATTGATTTACTCCTCTCCAGGAGTTAGGCACAAGGCCAGTTTTTATCTTACTCCCACAAGTAAGATGTGACCCAAGGTCGGGTCGGGAAAGTGGGATTTAAAAATTGCCTGGGCAGCCCCGTCGGCATTCCCCGGTAGGGGCGCCTCAGGCAGTAAGCAATAAACTTACTCCTCCCCAAAGAGGGGAGGCGAAGCCTGGGAGGGTGGACCTCCTAGAACTGCACAGGACAGACCCATAGACCGGCGTAAATCAAGCCCCGAAGGCCAAGACAATACCGGTCTATGGGGTGCAGTATCCATCGGAACAGATACTACACTTTGATCTTAGCCAAAAGGCCAAGAAAGTAGCCAATTCATCGGAGCATAATCCATTGAAGTATTTGTAAAACAAGCACAAGGATGCTACATTGCGGAGATGGAACAGGGACTGGAGCTTGGTTGACAGTGAGGGACTTATTAGGTTGGCGATTCTTTTTTGGACCTTGTAAAGGAGGGAGAGACTAGTAGATGATGCACCAACCCAGATGTGGCAACTTTACACCCTGTCCAAGAGGGAGAGGCTAGTGGTTGGTGCAGCAGCCCAGAAGTGGCAGCAATACTCCATGCACGGGTGAATGGTGGCTCTTATAGAGACATAGGATACTGACAGGTGCGAGAAGTTTTCTAGAGAGGTAGAAGGAGCCTACCTTCTTGCATCAGCCTTGACAACATGTACTTATTTAATTTCATGTTGCCCGAAAATGTCAGATCGAGAAGTTTGAAGATTGGACTCCCAGGAAACATTCTATCGGCCATGACAATCGGTGGTTGGAAAAATTTCTTATTGTTGGCAGTATTAACTGTGACCATAATTTTTGGCCCCATTTTGAGGTCATAACACATCACTCAATAAGTCCCGGGCCTAATTAATAAAACAACAACTTTTTAGCAAAATTCGACTTTATTCATCAAGATAATCTCCTGATATTGATTCCAACACTTCTCTAACTATTTGATGCTGTGAGGCTTTTTTTTTTGTAGAACGGTTTATCTTTGGCCTAAAAATATGCCTCAGTTTCACTTCTTCATTGGAGTCAAATCTGTTTGCCTGGAGCATTCTTTTGAGGTCTGCAAACAGCCAGTAGTCACTGGGGGCAGATCTAGAGAATAGGGCGGGTGTGGAATCAATTTGAAATTCAATTCATGTAGTTTAGCCATCAGCTTATCATACGGTGCATTGTCTTGGTGAAAGAGCACTTTATTCTTCATTTGTGGCCGTTTTCTTGGTGATATCTTCTCTCAAATGCATCAATAATGCTATATAATATTCGCTATTGGTGGTTCTTCCTTTCTCAAGGTAATCAATAGTAGTTTTTTTTTAAATACCTGTGGGGGCTCTGAAATACCTGACTAGTACACAGGCGCAGAATTACCCCTCTCGGTGTGATTGACCCGTAGACTGTGTCAGGTCATTAATCTAGAAGAAGGAAAACTGTGATATAAAAACTGTGCTACTGACTACTTACGTCTTGGCAGTAAACCGTTGGGGGATAGAGGCCTCCTTAGGCCTAATCAACAAACTTCTTAGAGCTGAAGTCTCGAACAAAATATCCGGATTGCAAACCTAAAATGGTTTAAGGAGTAGATGTGCTCTGCCTATCACCTGGTATGTGCGCTCCTTCTTTGTCTATTAGCTAGGCGCAGGGGTACTAGCGCAGGTACACCTCAAAGACACCAAGTGCTTGGCCTTGTTTCCTAACTAGGACAATGAATGCTGTCTCTCATTCTCTCTATCTGGGCAACTTGGGGGAAATTTTTTCGTCACTAAATCTCACATGACTAGTCTGGGTCGCTCTTGTTCCGATAGGTTGAGGGTACAGGTTAGACAGCTTGTCTGGCTGCTGTTTCCAACTCTTATGTCGTGCTAAAAACGACTGCTTCATCAACAGTTGTATAATATCGTGGGTAACTGTATGTGCCATGTCACACATAGAAAGGGACTTTACAGTTATCACCGGTGGGCTTTCCCGAGGCCACAACCCCCATGGATCAAGTCTCGACTAATGGTCTGATTGTGCGAGTTTATTGGCATCAAACAAGCACCCACTTTGTCCTCTCCACTTGTCATTTTGGTATTAGATAAAGAAAAAGACACAAACCTAAACCAGACACCTACCAAAAACATCTTCACCTCTGTCCTTGAGGCTAGCATTCACAAATATCCGGGAACTTAGAACCAACATTAATGACATAGAAACTTTTCTCCTAATAAACTCCCCGGATATCCTAGCACTAAGTGAAACAAACCTACAATCCTCAATCTCCTCACACCATTTTGACATGACTGACTACCTCACACTCTACTGTAAAACCTCTGACAAACATATGCATGAGCTAGGAGATTATGTTTGGAACACCCTCCCCTTGACTAGAGAACATAGGCTAGAATCAGATGATCAAGCCTACATGTGCTTTAGATTAACCTTATAGCATAGTGTTAGTGACTTATATTTCTTATACCGTTCTCCTTTGACCCAGGATTGTACCCTGCTTAACTCTGTCTCTAAAAGCATAGATATAACACTCTCACTTGACTCGAGTGCCCAAATACATGTATTTGGGGATTTTAATGTACATCACCATTACTGGCTTGGATTCTCCAACTATATAGATGCAGCTGATAACTCCATGTATAGTTTCTCCATAGTGCACTCACTCTCACAGACTGTCACTTTCCCGATCCGCCTGATTGTGTGGACCAGCAAGCCTCACTTCTTGACCTGTTCTTGGCCTCTCTGCCTGAGACTTGTGCGATGAATGCCCATAGCCCACTCAGAAACATTGATCACCTTGTGGTAATGATTGATATCACCCTAAAATCTCGTCCTAAAGCCATTGCTCAAAAACGACGACGGGCTGATTGGGAATCCATCAGAGATCACATGAGTGACGCCCCATGGAGTGAAACATTTTCTCTCCCTGCTAATTAGTGCGCAAATGAGTTAACTGAATGGGTCAAAGCAGGCATTGAAGCACATGTCCTCATGCGAAAATTCTACAGCAAGCCCACTCTACACAATGGCTCACCTCGAAATGTGCAGCTGCTATTGTTCAGAAGCAGCAAGCATTCTGACGATTCAATCGCCACAAGTCAACTAAAAATAGACAAAAACTTATAGTATCAAGAGATCATTGTAAGATGAAGCAAAGAGAAGACAGAGATGACCAAAAAACGCATTCAGTCACAGAAACTAGGTACTCATGATTTCTGGAAAATCTTCAATAATGTGGTGAACAATGGGCAATCGACAATTCTCCTGCTATCCAATCACAATGATGTCGTTTGTACAGCAACTAATAAGGCTAAACTACTTGTGCAGTGTTTCGCCTTAAACTCCATTTTGGACTCTGCAAACCACTCCCTTCCAAATTTCCCACTGCGGGCTGAAGTACCACTTGATAACACCATCTTATGTCCAAGACATCATAAAAAAACCTTGACACCTTCAAAGCATGTAGGCCTGATCTTATACTAGTAATAGTAATAAATAAATGCTCTGCTGAGCTGGCCCCTGTCCTCTCCAAACTCTATAACAAATGCCTTGCTAAATCTTGCTTCCCTGATCGCTGGAAAAATTATGGAGATACAATTTACCCTCAGAATTATCACTCCATCAGTCTACTCCTGCTCTTTGCTAAAATCTTTGAATCCTTAATCAATCTAGTGATGGTCCGTCACCTCGTTAATGCTAAACTTCTTTCTGACCATCAGTATGGATTTAGGCAAGCACGGTCTACTGCAGAAGGCAGGTGAAGCTAGGGCGGTAGTGCTTGATATATCCAAAGGCTTTGACAAGGTCTGGCATAAAGGTCTGCTCATAAAAATTCACTCATATGGTATTACTGGACGAATATTTAATATAATTAGATCCTTCAAGATCAAAGTGTGGTATCTGTTCCGATGGATACTGCACCCTATACTGGTGCTGTCTTGGCCTTTGGGTCTTGATTTTCACCGGTCAATGGGTCTGTCCTGTGCAGTTCTGGGACGTCCACCTTCCCAGCTTTGCCTCCCCTCTTTGGGGAGGAGTAGGTTTATTGCTTGCTGTCTGAGATGCCTCTACCGGGGAATGCCGACGGGGCTGCCCAGGCAATTTTTAAACCCCACTTTCCCGACCCGACCTTGGGTCACATCTTGCTTGTGGGAGTAAGATAAAAACTGGCCTTGTGCCTAACTCCTGGAGAGGAGCAAATCAATATCCAACAGAAAGATCCAGGTTGTCCTCAATGGGCGTTCATCCAAACTACATGACAATGCAGGTGTATCCCAGGGATCGATCCTTGGACCTCTACTGTTCCTGATTTTCATAAATGACCTCCCTGATTACATTATGTCTGAGATGAGTATATTTGCTGACAATACCACACTCTACTCTCTACATGTGGTAAAATGGATGCGCACATATTCAAAGCAATGACTGAACCCTTAGAAAGTGACCTCCATTCTGCAGAGGAATGGGGTCATAAATGGATGGTAACATATAATACTGCTAAGACAGAGCTCCTTTCCTTCAACAACTACAAGAAATCTTTCAACCACCGATTACCATGACAAATAACACCCTACCTGAGAGTTTAACATTCAAACTCCTCGGCCTTACATTCACAGGTAACATGAATTGGAACAAATACATAGAAGACATTGTCAAGGCTGCTGCAAAGAAAGTGGGCTCCCTCTGCCGATCTAGAAAACTTCTCACACCTGACAGTATCCTGTACTTCTACAATACCACCATCCACCCATATATGGAGTATTGTTGTCACATCTGGGCTGGTGAACCATCTACTAGTCTCTTCCTCTTAGAAAGGTAAAAAAAAAGTCACTAATCTAATAGGTCCCTTACTATCCATTAAGCTGCAGCCATTGTCCCATCACTGCAATGTTGCATCCCTGTGCTTGTTTTACAAGTACTTCAATGGAATGTGCTCCGAGGAACTTGCTGCTCTGGTGGCCCCCTCGATGTAAATACACTTTAACAACTAGACAATCAGCTAAATCCCATCTATTCAATGTGGAGGTCCCCAGATGTCGGAGAGCCTTCTACTCCAGTAGCTTATTCTCTCGTGCTGCCGGCCTTTTGGAACTCCATCCTTGCTCTCTTTTTCCCCCCGACTCTACCGACAGGCAGAAATTTAAAACTAATATGAACAAGGATCTTGCTGCACAGCTCCCAATTTAGGATGACCCCCCAAATCTTTAACCCAAATTCTCAGTAGCCGCTTATGTCTACAGTGGCAACTTGCCTTGTTTGGGGTGAACTAAGTTAAAAAAATTTTTAAATACACAAAATACAGACGACAAAACCTTGCCTGCTGATGTTTGCACCTTTCTTTGCTTTGGACAGCTTTCACCTACTGTTGCTCATTCAGTTGACTGCCGATTTGACTCCAGAGTGAAGTGGTGGATCCAGGTTTCATCCATTGTAACATTGATGCAAAAACTCCTTTTTGTTGCGTTGAAACTGTTGGAAAAACACACGCTGAATTGTCAACGTATTGTTTTTGATTGACTGTGAGCAAACACGGCATCTACTTTTAACATAGCTTTCTTGTCAACAAATGTTCATGCAAAATGGTGAATGCGCTTTCGCTTTCTGCTATCTTTAACTCCTCTGCTATCTCACGCAACTTCGATTAACGATCGGCATAAAACAAGTTTGATTTTTTTTTGTTTTCCAGGACAACTGCCGAAATTGGGCAACCTGAACGTCTAGCATCATTTGTGTCTGTACAATCATGTTTAAAGTCAGTATACAACCTCTTAACCGTTGTTTCCAACAAAGCAGAGTCCGAATAACACTTATCAAGCCACTGATTTGCTGGAACAGAATGTTTTTCAATCAGAAAGTAATATTTTATCAACACATGAAATTCAGATTTTTCATTGTTTTGAACATTTGGAAACTACTAATCCGATTGGGCTCAAATATTGACACGTTTCATTTTTAAGGTTAGTACTTTAACAAAATCATTGATTTATTATTAGTAGCACCCAGAGCTTATTGAGTTTATATATATATATATATATATATATATTTTATCATTATACACACACTAGCAACATATCCTCCAAATGCAAATATTTATTATTTTGGAGAAGTTATTTGACTGTTCTTGTTTTTTTAATTTTTTTCTCAATTTATCCCAAATTGTTAACTGTGCTTAATTTACAATGGTCATTTTATGTACATTGTTTATAAATATTGTTATTGTTTATAAATATTGTGTTATTGTGAATTAATATCATCACTAATTGTTGCTGCGTGAATCTTACACTTTTTATACAAGCAGGGTTCTTAGATTTGAAAAGGTTATTAATTAATGAACATTAATAAAAATTAATAAACCTTCCAAAGAATTCACCTATTTTTACAGAAAAATTAGCCGGAAAGTGCACCTCTCACGGCCAGTTAAAATCATCATCATCATCTTCACTTTAAGTCTGTTTTACATGCTGGCATGCGTTGAATGGCTTTAAGAAATTGTCTTCCAAAGTAACCTATCTCTGACCAGGTTTTTATTTATCTCTCAGATCTATTATTATCACTTCCTCCAGTTTTTCCTTGGCCTTCCCCTGTAGAACAAACCTGCTACCTCAACTGTTCTACATCTACTAACCCAAGAACCTTCATCCATTCTTTCAAAGTAGCCATACAATTGAAGTCTACTCTTCTGCAAACATTTCCCCATACTGTCCAGATTTAATCTTCCTCTGAGATCACCAGAACTAAGCCTGTCTTTAAGACTCGTGTGACACATCAATCCTATCTTTCTCACATCATTTCTCTCCATGCAACACATGTCAACCCACACTGGCCAGGTTTCACTTCTATGCATCAACACTGTACAGATGCCTGATAGAAACTTCCCTTGGTCAACAAAAATGCAACTATAAAATTTTAAAATAAACAAAATGCTTTTCATAGCATGAACGTATTGTAATTCTGAACATTTTATCGTCCAGAAATTGATTGAATAAAAAAATATTTAGAATTTTTTTTTTTTATCTGCCATGCTTGCGTTCATTACTTCGTCCGTCTTTGCAGACTCACTTCCCACATGTGTGCACATCCGTTTTGTTAGCAATTTCTCCCAACAATTTTCTCTAATTAATCTGATCAATTCTCTAGAGAAAAGATGGCGTTATCATGCCCCGTTTACAACTCAGCACTCCTAGTAACAAAACTTCAGGCGGCTATCCAGGACTACGACAAGCAGCAACTCCCAATCCTGCCCGAAACACTCTACTCATCATCATCCACTGCAGAAGCTTTGCCTCCCCCCCCCCCTCTAAGGTTCAACCATTCCTCACTGTGGTAGGGATCGTGGCAGTGTGGTAGTATGAGAGATATACCATCTAGAAACTCTGGTTCCTAGTAAGGCCCCCCCCCCAATGGTGGGTATGTTTGGCACCTAGAGGTGTTATGGTCGCAACCCAGCTAACAAGGTTCTGGCAAAAATCCAGGAGTCGGCATCTTCTGGTCGTCTCTGCCTCTGCATGTGGCAAGCAAAGACGTGTCAGATGCGGAACCACAAATCACTGGATTCAGAGAGACAATGTTGCTTCTGTGCCATTCCTATGTGTTTTGGGCCAAACCTTTCCTAACTTCGCATGCAACCGCTGAACCTTGTTGCTCTTTGTGTTGGGGCAAAAACCTGCAAGATTGCAGGTTAATAAATGGGTGCAACCAACGAGGATTTCATGCAGACCAGATAATCCTGAGGCACGATCTTCATTAGTTCGATGCAGAAGGCTGACCCGCTTAATAATAGCAATAGCAGTGATTCCAGATGACATACCAACATTACGAAGAGAAATCATCATCATCCACTGCAGCAGCCCTACTCATAATGATTCAGTGAATCATAAAACACAAGTAAAGAGACGCATTCATTTCCCCAAAATAAAATCACTTTTTATTATCTTTTTTTACAGATGAGTTTGTCTACTTTTTTTAACTTAAATTCACCCCAAACAAGGGGGCACACAGCCACTGAGACGTAAGGGGCTGCTGTGAATTAAGGGCCAGAAATTATAGGGAGAATCCTAAGCGAGGAGTTATGTAGCAAGATATTTGTTCATATTACACTTAAATTTCTGCATGTCGTACAGTCAGGGAAACAGGGAACAGGGAGGGAGTTCCAAAGGTTGGGAGATCAGGGAAAGAAGCTATTAGAGTAGAAAGCCCTCCGGCATCATAAGACCTCAAAAGTGAAAGGATGGGATTTAACTTAACTGATTGTCGAGTTGGTAGAGTGTATTTACGTCGAGGGGCCACCAAAGCAGCAAGTTCCTCGGAGCACATTCCATTGAAGTACTTGTAAAACAAGCATAGGGATGCAACATTGTGGCGATGGGACAGGAGCTGAAACTTGGTGGATAGTGAGGGACCTATTAGATTAGTGACTTTTTTGGGGATCTTGTCTAAGAGGGAGAGACTAGCGGTAGATGCACCAGCCCAAATGTGACAATACTCCATACATGGGCGGATGGTGGCTTTGTAGAGATATAGAATACTGTGAGGTGTGAAAGATTTTCTAGCACGGTAGAAGGCACCCACTTTCCTTGCAGCAGCATTGGTAGTATCTTCTATGTATCTGTTCCAATTCATGTTACCTGTGAATGTTAAGCTGAGGAGTTTGAATGTCGGACTCTCAGATAGGGTGCTATTAGCCATGGTAATCGGTGGTTAAAAGGGTTTCTTGTAGTTGTTAAAGAAAAAGAGGCATTAAATTTAACCTTATATTTATGTCCCTATTCAACTACAGACTGGAGGTCATTTTCTAAGGATTCAGCCATTGCATCGGACATGTGCACTTCCGTTTTACCCACATGACGAGAGTAGAGCGTGGTGTCATCAGCAAATATACCCATATTTCATCACACCCTCGACTTACTTTTACTTGTGACGAGAGATGTGATGCACTAGACAACCAACCTGTGTCGATCTCATCTGTACCACCCCCACTACACTTCCAATGTTTATCCTTTTTAAATTGAGAAAATTATAAAATTACTTTGATGCACAGTCAAAGTTTTGGTATAGTTCGGTGTCATGAAATTTCATGCGTTGTCTTCAAGGAATTCAAGAAACCTGTATGTGTAACAACCCTAACCTCTACAAGAATGAATCATAAATAACAACTCATTTGAATGAAGAATTTTATTTTAATACATAAATAAAAAAACAAATTAAATTTTTGCTTTTGTTTTTTTTTTTTACTTTCCATAAAAATATGAATGAATGTTTATGAAATAAAAATGTGATAACATTAAAATGTAGCAAGAGAGCGAGGAAAGTGTGTGTTATTTCCAAGCAGACTCTTTTCTTGAATAGTGGCTCCACTGAGAAATAATGTTTTCAGTTTCTTCAGTCACAAATGAACCATGATACTCTTTATATACAGAAATTACTTTTGATCCTCCAATTTAAAGGCTTGCAAATCACTTTCGATTTTCCTATAACCACAGTAAACATGGTTTGACATTTTTGCTTTTATTATTATATATTTAAAAAATGGCAGTGTCACTGATTTCTTTGTGCTGAAAAATTCTTGTCGTTTTGTCTCTGACAATGTACTTAATAGCATGAAAGCAAACTTTTATTCTATGTGCTTTTCAGATATATTTTTTCCATATATATATATATATATATATATATATATGCTACAATATAGCCTGGTCTTGTGTCCATCTTGAGCTAAATGTAAAAGGTGGATGTCATAGGAAATTGGATACTGTTAAGAATCAAAAAGAGCTGAATCTGACATTGTACAAAGAAATCAGTGAAACCATTATTTTTTATATATAATAATGAAAACAAATGTCTGATAATGTTTACCGTGGAAAATTTTAAAGAGATTTGAAATCCTTTAAAATGTCAATTCGGAAGTAATTTCAGGCCAAAGTCAAGTATTATGGTTCATTTTATGCTCCTAAACCAAAGATAAATAGAATTTCTCGAAAGAGACACTATTCTAGAAAATAACCTTGATGCCTTTTATTTTGTCTTTCTTCAGTACAACATGGACTGTAGGGATTTGCGCACATTTGCCATCTCTTGTTGTTGCTGAAAAAGAAATTTACGACAATTGTTAGAAACCATAAATTGACGTTAAAACAGTTAAGATGCATGGAGTTACTGCCCTTGAATGGAGGGGGGGGGGTATTATAAACGATATCTTTCGAGAATCAAGGTAGCAGAGTTAAAACGTGTCATCGTGAGAGCGGAACGTAACTAAAGTCGGTGGCGGAATGCTTCATGGATTATTCTGATTACTTTTAGTGGTGCGAACAAAGTTGTGGCACTGTTACGTGATACAAATGCATAGTTAGAGTTTTTGAATTCTCGCAACAAGTCTGTAAAATTATATTTAGAGAAATTTTTTGGGTTTTTTTAAATCTCACTAAAATCCGAGGTAAAATAAATTTAAGGGGTTTAATACTTCTTTGAAGAGGCCTTTATAATAAAAATGGTAAGACAATCGGTAGAAGTAGTTGGTGCTTATGCTGATTAGTGGTCATATGAAAAAATTATTTTTATATAAAAACAATATTATATACTTATTCAGCGTTGTATTCTTACTCACTGTACGAAAAAAAGTAGAAAAAATTATCCACTAGAACTTTAATTACAAGTATTTTTCCATTCTGCGTATCATAACAGCGATTCGTTCAGTAAGAAGATTTCAAGGGCAGATAACTGAAATCTTCTTAAAAAACAAGATGGAGGCTTACTGAACGAGTCGCTGTTATGATACGCAGAATGGAAAAATACTTGTAATTAAAGTTCTAGTGGATAATTTTTTCTACTTTTTCGTACAGTGAGTAAGAATATAATGCTTAATCAGTATATAATATTGTTTTTATATAAAAATAATTTTTTCATATGGCCGCTAATCAGCATAAGCACCAAGTAGTTTAATGTCCTTAACTCTAATAAATTAAAAGTAGTTAACAGTCACACAAAAAGATGGCCAGACAGCCATGTCTTTCATATTTGTATAGATATGCTTTCATACCACCAAAAAAAAATGTCAATCATTTACTGTCAATTACTGTACTTCTTTGACCATACAAGGTGTGCGAAAAGTAACGGGACTGGCTGTGCAATGTGAGCTACAGGGTGAGATGTAACGTTATACGATAGGACAAACAAGAAAAATGAAGATAACTGTTAAATGCAATAGTGATGATGGAAAATGGAAATTTCAAACTTTGAAAATAAAATCCCACAAATAATTTTAGAATAAAGGAATTCACACAAAAAATACAGATCAGAGAATTACAGAACGTGCCGATCGTGAAAACAAAGAATTAGGTTAGAGAGAAAGTGAAAAAACAATACGGTGCCAGGATCGACACACATTCAAAGACTAACTAAAGTCGATGGAGGAATGCAAAATGAAAAGTAATTTGCCGTAAAAAAAAAAAATAAAATAAAGACGCGAATGTTTATATAAGGGAAGAAATACATACACAAACAGAGAGTTAGTTTAATCACGGTTAAAACAAACTAAGTACACAACACCCACGCATGCTTTGGGGCAAACTCACTACAACATGCTAGGCGCGCACACCGACACACTAGTGAGTAGCACGTTCATTAAACGAATTATCATCATCATCATCATCATCATTGCAACCGTACACCAAAGTTAAATGAAAGAAAAATGTATAATTTTTAATTGTGTTTCTTTGTATGTTTTTGCTGATACCCCCCCCCCCTACAGAAGCCATTAGGATGATGATGGGATTAACACCATAACAACAACAAAAAAATGTCAATCATTCACTGTCAATTACTGTTGTGTATTTTTCTGACTAGACAAGATGTGTCTGAAAAGTAACGGGACTGGTTGTGCAGTGTGAGCTATGGGCAAAAGAGGGATGTTGCTTATGTTATCATCTAACATATCTTGGGAGTATAAAACTGTAATCTTAGCTTTCTGCAGCCGTTGCATTTTTTTTACACCTCTTCTTCACCAGGAAAATGCACTGAGCATTTTCTGGCTGAGACAAACATCGCCATACTGAAACAATCTCTCTTTTCATGTGATCTTATTCCGTGTGACTTATCTTTTCAAGAGGAATATAAAAGAGGCTAATTTTGATGGCATAGAGAGCTGTATCCCAGAAATAATCCTTCCAGCAGTGCAGGTGTAAAAATGCAGTGGGCTGCATTTTTAGTGGTGCATGCGAATGGCAAACGGTGCAGATGATAGACATTCAGCCAAAGGAAGAAAAGGGGTATCGAGGAATTTGAAAATGTCTTTGATTTTATATTGGGCCACCCAGAATCTTTGAAATGAAATAAGTGCCTTTTAAAATCAGAGAATCATGCTGATCCCAGAAAATAATGTTCTTAGATTGTCTCCATGATAAGCCACCTTGTCTGGTAGTTATCTCTAATGGATATCTCTAACAGTCAGCCTTTGGGTGGTCGAATGGTGACCAGTGAGAAAGACTGGAATCCAAGATTTCCGGTCAGGAGGAAAGGATTCTAGGAGATGGGAGGGTTAAGACCTGGTCTCTGGGCATGAGACTTCCAGAGGTTGGTCTTTCAGAGAGCTGGCAAACAGTTGTAGCTGGATGTCTCTCCAGGAAAGGTGTGCCCATTTGGGGCTGTTAGCGAGATGTAAATTTATTACTTTTAAGACTTTGTTTCTGGTGACATTTAGTATATGTGTATGTATTTATTAGCCTATGTGGTTGAGTGTGTTTGTGTATTTGTGCTTTTTTTACTGTGTGTGAGTTTGCATGTGTTTTTTGCTCTTATTGTCTAGCTGGTGCAGTTGTATATTCCTGCGTTCATCGAATATGTGTGTGAATGTATTTAGTTTCATGTATGTGTGTAGTGACTGTTTTTATTAGTAGGTTTGTATACATTTTCATTCTGTTTATATATTAGATTGTTATAAGGGAGTGGTAATGGTGTATACTTGTGCTGTGCAAGGTTTAGCAAGTGTGTTTGTTTTGGTTGGTGTGTGTATATGCACCAATTATCATATACAGATGGAAAATAAAAATAAAAGTTTAAAATGCTAGTGGTCGACCATTTTTAAATATACAAAACTGAAGAAAAAAATGTATGAGAAGATGCAGACAATGCAAACCTTTGTGAGGGAGATGGGCATCGGAGTGGCGACTATGAAGAAAGTGTTGAACGAAGATCTTGACTACTCCTCATAGAACAGTTGTAAGGGCTTATCACAAAGGACCAAGAGAACCACCTTATGAAAGCCAACAGTTGAGCCAGGGTTGCTCATGTTTGATAAAACTTCTGCCAGAGCCAGCTGTACAATGCATAAAATAACTGGTGGTTAGACTAATCCACACAAAGTCCCGCTCATCACGAAGACCAAGTTCTCTCAAACTGATGGATTTTGAGTGTGTTTCAAGCAAAGGCCACATCTTCAAAAAGGGACTCTGATCCAATTCAGATAGCTATCCCCTTTTGTCAAACACTGGGTACAGAGAGTGGCTGTGGGAAGGCCATACATGTTGCAACGAGACTGAGCTCCGTGTCACATCTCCAGGAAAACACAGAAGTGGTTCTTTGAGAACTCCCACAATTTCACCAGTCTCAACATCTGGTCTCCCAACCTCATGGACTATTATGTGTGGGTTGCAGTTAAGAAGGGCACCACCTGTACCACCTGCAACACCAAAGATCAGCTGATTGCCAGGACACTGTAAACGGCTGCAAACTTCAGGTTCAGGTCCCACCTGGAGATTGTGGTAAAGGCTCCGAACAACTTCTTTGGGTGGGCTGTATTCGGCAAAAGATCCTTTAACAGATGCTTTTTTTTAATCTTAAGAATACAGCAATTATTGGCCAAGATATAACTTTTTTTCTTCTTTCCTTTTCAAAATATCTCAAATTTATCCCGAATACCCATATATATATATATATATATATATATATATAGTAAGCTATGAAAATATATTTATGGCAATTAAGCTACACAGAGGCTCCCGCGTTTCATCCCCGGGTGGAATCTTCAGGCTAAAATGCCATAAATATAATTTCATAGCTTACTACCTAGTTCTAGATTACGTATCGAGCACTATTGAAGTAAATACTGAAAATTAATACATAA
Source organism: Sepiola atlantica (assembly GCA_963556195.1). Classification (NCBI taxonomy): domain Eukaryota; kingdom Metazoa; phylum Mollusca; class Cephalopoda; order Sepiida; family Sepiolidae; genus Sepiola; species Sepiola atlantica. The sequence continues at coordinate 35,447,976 of OY744552.1, forward strand.
AAAATTATATCTCCTTATAAAATTTTATGTGGATACATGAAATACTAATATATATATCTTCAAGTAATGTTGCCTCTAGTAACAGCACTAAGCTGGATACTCCACCAGGCTAGATGAATTCTTGTCCTGAAATCCAGTATGACCAAGAGAACACAATAAAGATATACTATAACATAGTTAACTGGTCGATTGAAGAGAGGACAATTAATGTTCTTCACTTCATTACTAACTCAAATTATGAGTGGTAAAGCAGAACTTTAATGGAACACTCAAATATTTATGTATCTCATATAGAGACTAAGTGTAAGCCCCAGGAAGGGGCCCCCTTGATTTCTGAGAAGTTTCACTGAAGTAAAATTTTTAAATATATATATATATATATATATATATATACAGATGTTAATGTATGGCCTGGTCTTGTGCCAATCTTAGAATCAAAGGGTGGATACCGTTTGAAATTGAGTACTGTTAAGAGTCAAAAAGGACAGAATCGGAATGTTTCAGGATAGGACTAACAAGTGATACATTTGTGTAAGTGCGAGAAGATTCATTTGTTGCAGAGGTGTAACACTGTTATATCAGATGACAGGCAGACACATGACTGTTATTGTCACAAGTTAGCTGAGGAAGTAGGGAGATGAATATGCGCCATCTCTAGTAGTTGATTTTCTTTCTCTCGTGAAGATAGATGTGTATTCGAAGTGCAATGAAAATTATTTATTTTTATAAAATAGCTTCATGTGTTAATTAGTGAACCCCCAGAGAAATTTACCCAACAACTTAACAAGAAACCGTCCCCAGCAAAGCAGAAGAATACCATCCACCATGAACAACCCAGGAAGAAGTTCCTGATCGGCAACAAGCAGCAGAGAAGACTTCCCCCATCAAAAATAGATTCCTGCAAACTCGTGTTCAAGAATTGTCATTGCTTAACTAATAAAAACTTTCAAGCAATGCCAGTGTATGAAGCTTTTTTAAGTGAGAAAAAGCTTTGCACAGAACCAATTCGGTACTGGTACACTTCTTGAACCAGACAAAACCGACTGACACAGAAATACGTAAACAACCAGAAAAAGTTGAATCAAAACAAACCGGAGTCAAAATCAAAACAAGGTTGCTTTTCAACAGAAAAAAATAATGAAAGAAAAGCACTCACTGTATGTTTATTTTTATGACAATTCTTTGACGAACAAATAATGAAAGAAAAACACTCACTGTACGTTTATTTTCATGACAATTCTTTGACGAACAAAATCAATGAAATAAAAAATTTTTACAAGAAAGTTGAAATTTTTTTTCAGCAAATTGTGTTTTATATGAATAAACTAAACATAATTGATGAAACAACAGTATTTACAAATTTTTTTTTTATATACTATTACAGTTTTTGAACCGGACAAAAACTGACTAGGTTAGAGTTAGTTATGGGTTAGGATTAAAAAAAAAAGTTCATTTTTTTGTTTGGTTCGAAATTCATTTTTGGTTTAATCACCTTTCTTCAATTATCGCCTGCCTGCCAGATAAAGTTGTGACCTTCTCGAGCCTTTTGATTGGTTAAGCGTTACGGCATCTTCTGGCTGTTTACATAAATGACCACTAGATACCAAACAAAAAGTCAGTTTTGTCTGGTTCAAAAGCTACATTAAGCCCTGGGGGAGGGGGCAGTTTAGTCGCTGCTGATCCAACCATGTGACAGATAGTACTCAGTCACATAGTACCAGTAACACAAAGTAACCCAACCATAACTTCATATAAACACATATATACATACACACATAAAAACGCATAAATGCACTTACCGTGTCCATTAAGATCTTCTTTTGCAACAACGCCATTTCCTTTCGGAGTTCTGTCTGGACACAGCTTTGCTGATCCTGATGGCATTTTTCCAAATCCTTCAGACCCTACAAAAACAAAAAAACATCCTAATGACCTAACGATTACTTTTCTTCAGTTATCCCTTCTTAAATAATAACTAGCAGACCCCACCACTCCATCACCATTGGCCAGGATTGAATGAAACTCCCTGTTTACTTCTACTCCCGGTTCTGACCCCATATTACCAGTTTTCTTTCTTACTTTTTAATTTCTATCAGTTTCAAGTTATAAATGAAATATATTAAAATGTCTATTCGTTTGTGCCGGACATCAATAGTCTGGCACAAACGAATAATGATATTATTGTTAAAATCACTAATGTAAACTTATACTACCAAAATTTACTTGAAAAAAGTGTTTGATCTTGATATAGGGTTTTGTTTTCAACTGCATCCTCAGAGTGTCTACATATACTTATAGATAATAGACCTTTTATTCAATTCATAAATTTCAGGGATATGAGTATTGATTTACTCCTCTCCAGGAGTTAGGCACAAGGCCAGTTTTTATCTTACTCCCACAAGTAAGATGTGACCCAAGGTCGGGTCGGGAAAGTGGGGTTTAAAAATTGCCTGGGCAGCCCCGTCAGCATTCCCTGGTAGGGGTGCCTCAGGCAGTAAGCAATAAACTTACTCCTCCCCAAAGAGGGGAGGCAACGCCTGGGAGGGTGGACCTCCTAGAACTGCACAGGACCGACCCATAGACCGGCGTAAATCAAACCCAGAAGGCCAAAACAATACCAGTCTATGGGGTGCAGTATCCATCGGAACAGATACTACACTTTGATTTCAGGGATATGAGTAGCCAATGGCAAAATAAGCTGAAATCGAGATGAATTTCCCGCCATGGGCCCTGTGTTTGTGTGTGGAGAGAGAGCAGCACAAAAAAAAACTTTTTTCCTAAACAAAATCAATCAGTTTCAACTAAGAAAGTCAAAATTAAAATAAAGTCATTGAATGCGTATGTGGGGAGAAAGAAACAGGAAGTTATTCTTTTATGGAACAAAAGTCATCTAACGCCACTCCCCACCATGAAAAAATAAAAATAAAAAGGTTGATTTGCGAGACTTTCAGCAATCCGCTTTTCCCTACACCATTTGCATGACATCATCTGCAACTTCAGCATCCTCAGTAAATCATCGCTACGGCTGAAATGGCATACTGCCACTTGTGTTCTCTGTGATTCACGGATCAGTGTTTGACTCAAGTCTAAAATCTACCAAACTGCGGTACAAACTGCTGCTTTGTATGGCTCAAAGTGATGGCCATCAACAAAGGAAGCAAAAAAAGACTATTAGTCATGAAGTAGATGTTGCGTTGGTTTCAATGTTTGAAATGTCGACATTTGCTAAACTTAGACAAAGTGCAAATTGTCTGCACTGGTACAGACATGTACTGCACATAAGTCGCAAAAACAGGATTCAAGATAGAGACCTCTGGGAAAAGGCCCAGAGAACAGCCAAAACAAAGGTGATTGAATACCCTACACTAAGATTTCAAGATGCCTAGACTTCATCTTGACTAAGCCTTTGAGCATGTATCGTGGAGGCAGAAATGCAGTATGTACCCTACTTAAACAGAAAAGAAAATGAAGAAAAAGATTGCATTTACCTTATTGAAATGTTCCTGTAATTCTTTTAGAGTCTTCATTCTCTGTTGTTGGATCACCACGTTTTGTTGGAAGAGTTTCTGCTGCTGCCGAAATAACATCTAAAAAATAAAATGAAGATGCATCTGCATATTCAGGCGACACAGTGAGGTGGCGGCTGCTCTTGACACCAGCAAAAGAATGAAACACAAAGCAATAATTACAAAACAGAACAACACAAACAATGAAGAAATGATTTCTTACAAATTACCATTAAGGTTGCAGGTTCAACTTATCTTAGTAGTCCTTTTTTTTTAAAACTTTATTAGATAAGTTGAACCTTTTTACGTCTGTTCAAGGTGAAGATTTTGGATAAAAAGACGGCTTATCATTGGCTAACTCTAGTCCAATCAGATAAGGCTTACTTAAAATTTCAGACTTAAGGGTGGAGAGGGGGGACTTGCCACTGCTTAACTTGTATACCATTTCTATCTATATTAATGCAATTGTCTGACAATTTCTCATGTGTCTGTGTCTCTTGTGACTACATGCAGTAGTAATTTTTTTTTTACAATTTTTCAATCCTTGAAAGCCCTGATTCAATGAAGTTAAAACATTTGTTTGCAAATTCCACTGATGTTCTTAGCTGATGAAAAGGTTTTTCTTTGAAATATATTTTTTTATCATCGCACATTTATCTAAGGCTCTGGAGAAAAAGTTTTGATTCTGAACCATTTCTGCCTTATTAAAATCACTTCTTTGGGTACTTTTATAATATCTATAGTTTTATATGGTTCTAAGTAAGTAACAAACATTTTTGGGAGCTCAAAGAATAAAGGAAAAAAATTCATAATTTTATGGGTTTTTTTCTCTTACATTTTTCATTTTTAGTGATGCAGAAACATTGAAATTGTTAATTTGAATAACTAAATTGACCTTTTCTGTAAAATATCTTGGCCAGGTGATAGAAATGCGAACAATTGAAAGACAGCTGTTAAGTAACAGATACCCTAAATTTGCAATTTTTCTAATTTTGCTTACAAGACTTGTGACGATTGCAACAAAACATGAAACTCTTTTCATGAGATAGTGAAGTATAAAGTTATATGTACATTCTAAAAACATAAAAAATGCAGGATATGTATCCATATATATAGTATTGGTATTTCCTCTAAAATATAGTCATCCATAGACAGTTGTTTTATTCTCTAAGACTCATCAGTGTGGCTAGACGTAGCAAGTATATCCACACTGACATTCAAAACCCAAACATCCGGTCATATTCAAATGTGATCAGTAGTCAAGTACCATATCCACTGTGCCAACAAGCTTGCCACTGACAGTAGAGAGAAATTATAGCGTTATATGTATTTTGTTTACATAAATTATTACCATGCAACCGGAGAAATCTATTCTTTACAGAAGATTATTACTTTACGCTAAGTGGAAAACATTTTTTACTTTACCACAGAGCTCAACCTATAAATAGGGGATATATATATATATATATATATACATATATATATATGCACAGACAGTGGTTACATTGTCTACAACTCATCAGTGTGGCAAGACGTAGTAAGTGTATTCACAATGGCAGTCAAAACTCAGTCACATAATGTCAAGTTCGTAATACACTGTGCCAACAAACTCACCATTGACCATAGAGAAAAAAAAAATTATATATATATATATATACACACACACACACACACACACACTGCCAGAATTAGAAGGTTTATAGATAGGTAAAATCAGCTCCGAGTGGGAAAGACAGGAGTGTTCATATCATAGGCACTAGTGCAATGTTTTGGGGCAGGGCGCAGGTTTTTAACCCGAATTGTCTGCAGACGAATTTGAGGTCAAAATAAAAAGAACAAAGAATTATTTTGGAAAGAAATGAACACAAAAACTTTTCTTGTCCGTGCCATATGTAGATCGAAGAGTATAAAGAATTGTATTTTCCGAGAAAGGGAATAGGCTTACAGCTGCTTACCTCAGAGTTGACGTAAACAAAACTTATTTAACATGTGCACCATTGATGCCAAGAGAACAGAAAGCTTGACAGCAAGACTGGCTTGTAGAGAAGAGGTGGGGTCGGTGTACCACAATCCGTTTGTCAATTTATAAATGAATTTAACTAAGAAATAAAAGCATTCTTTTTTATAGCCAAAGGAGAAAAACTGTCTTTCTTATGCTTTAGACCAAGGGAAGAAACTTTGCTCTGACAAGAACGAGAAAGTTAATTTAATTATTTCCCTTACATCTGACACTTAGGATTACCCAGACAAATAGTAAAACCTGGGCCCATCATATTACACTAGTCCAACATACCATATATGATTAGAAATGTTTTACAAATCCCTAAAGTATAACCCCTCCAATACTGTTGACCTTTGCTCACCATGAATTTCTCTTCTTGTTCCTTGCCTTTGTTCATGTCGTTATCCCAAAGTTGTAGAATGTTGTTCACCTGGATGCAGTATTCATCGTATAACTTCTGCCTGCGCACAAAAAATAGAAATGTTTTATTTATAAGGTTGGAGTGTTTAATATCAGGGATAGAGAATAAGTTTAAATACGTAGAAACAAATTTATACGTGACTGGCCGTTTCACACACAAATTATTCATCAGTCTCTCTCTCTCTCTCTCTCTCTCTCTCTCTCTCTCTCTCTCTCTCTCTCTCTCTCTCTTACATATATAAGATTTTTATGGTTTAATAAATCTGACATATTTATATTTAACGAAAGTATTTCATTTTCTTTTGTAAACAAGTCAGCCATTTTAATCTTTTGCTAATAGTTGAAAAAAAAAAAAGAATTAATTACTTTATGATCCTTCGAAATTTGAAAGCATTTACACTGTAGAATAGAAATGCATTCTGATGGATTTAATTATGTAATTCAATTATTTTTTAAATAGGATTTTTTAAATTAGGTTTTATTTTACACTATTGTATTTTTCATTTCAATAATATTTGATTAATAGCAGATAAAATAATGAATTAAATGCATAATTATCAAAGTTATATTTATACGAGAATTACACACACACAAGAAGTGATCACACAATTTTATTAATATACAGATTTATGTATTTGATGAGTTTGAATGTAAAACGGGGAAAATCTGGTAAATTTAGACATTTCCCTGGAGTTCTTGATGTACAGGGTGGGCCAAAATAAGGGTCCTATCTTTAAATTTGAATAACTTGAATTTGAATAACTTCCACAAAATAAAAGTTAAACTCACCAAACTTTATGTGTGTGTAGACTGACCCTTCCGAGATTTTTTGAAATGAACAAAACAAATTTTAGCCGAAAAACACTTCTTAAAACTAACAAAAACTAAAGTATTGTTTTTTACACTGTTTTGAGTTTTTTAAGCAAAAATAATGTTTTCTAAATGAGGGTACGTTCCTTAGGGCTAATACGGCTCATGCTTGCTTCGGAAGGGGTCCTTTACTTATTCTAAAAAAAAAATTTTTTTTTAATCAATAAATAAAAAAGCTATGAATTTTTAAAAATAGGACCCTTATTTTTGCATGCCGATTAAATCATACAATGTCATCAGCATCCACATTCATATTCTGACTCTTCTTTATTCCTATTTACTTGCCTCCTCACAAGGGCACAATTAGACACATGGTCGGTTTTTAATGTGGGGAAAATTCAGCTCCCCCAAAAAGGACACTCTGAAGTAGGATAAAAATAAAAATTGCCTAAGTCTAGAAGGATTTTTCCTTCACTGACCGAGGACAGAACAGATACTATACATTGCTCCTAGCCAAAAGTTCTATTGTTCTCTAGTTAATTGAGTCAGTTGTTTTATATGTTACTAGCAGAACTATCTGGCGTCGCCCGGGATTCTTAATTTTCATAAATTACAGAGAAAACAATCTGCTTAACGTTGTAATTTAAAATTTACAAGTTAATTTGGGGAGTAAATTAGAGTAAAAATAATTATGCCCCAGGTGAAATTCGAACTCACAACCTCTGCCTAAATGTACAATCTGCTAACTGATTGACCCATGCAACAAGTACAAAATGGTGACGCTATTAAATACATTAACCATATTTTTTAACCCGCCCCCCCCCCTCTCTCAAGTGGAATGTAGGTCAGCCACTTATCATAAAGGGGAAAGGGGAGAGTAATAACCAATGAAACGGTGAATAGCAAAAAAAATTGTTTTATTAAATTTGTCCTAGTGTTATGGGTGACAGTAACAGAACTTTTGACTGAAGGTAAAATCTCTTCTGCCTTTATTTATTTATGACTAATCAAAATTAAAATATTGATCAGGATTAATTATTAAAATCAATGAACACAATTGAAAATAATTTTTTTTTTAACAACTGACCAATATTTGACATAACTGACTGACGAAACAGAATTATGTAGCTTGTAATCATAAAGAAGGGGAAAAAATTGTCTTTATTTTATATATAAGATGGATGAGACATATAAAAAAACAGGAAGCAAATATTTATAAAAGAAAAACGTCAGAAATAATCACATAAATAACAATAGATAAATATTGTCTACTTCAGAGATATTCAAAATTCAAATAAGTTTATAATTTAAAAGATTGTATTAATTAATTTTCAGTTTTTGATAACGTTTTAGTTTATTATTTTTAATAAACAAATATGTAAATACAACTCATGTTTTTCTAGAAATAACAAACATTCCAGTAAGGTGGTCAATTTTTGTTTTGCTATTTAAACAAATTATTCTCTAACAAAAAATGATCCCCTTTGGTATCATGGGGAGTAGAAAGTGGACCTTGGGTTTACTTTCAGCAGCCTCGTAACTCTTGTTTCCCTTATTTTGTCTTTTAGCGATGTTTCTGACAAAGGAGGAAGAATTGCTGCTCTCTGGTTTCGGAATGTATCCATCTAACACTTATCGTTGGCTAGTTTTTGACTTTGAACTGGTATTTTTTTTTAGCTCCTTACATCAAGTGGCTTCATGCATTGTCTGGAGCGATTTCCATAAAAAACAAATTTGTTTTGTAAATTGCTTTGCTTTCACCTATTTTTAATCGATCGGGTTTTTTGAACTGATGTTTTTCAAAATTGGTTTCCTTTCACACAAATTCTTTAATAAACTTCTGTAATTTAAATTTAATTGATTTTTTTCCAACATCATCATATTTGGTTTAACATCCGTTATACATGCTGGCATGCATTGGACAGCTTTTAGAAATTGACTACCAAACTAACCAATCTCTGACCAGGTTTTTATTTATCCCTCTTTCTCACAAGTCCAAACTTATTACTTCCATGTTTTCCTTGGTCTTCTCCTGTGAACTGAATCTGCTATCTCAACTGTTCTACATCTACTAACCCAAGAACTCTCATCCATTCTTTCAACGTGACCAAACCATCGAAGTCTCCTGTTCTGCACACATCTCCCTTTACTGTACAGATTTAATCTTCCTCTGAGGTCATCAGATCTAAAACTGTTCTGTAGAATGTTTTCTTTTAAATGTGCATAGAAATTATTGTATAAAACACTGCAAAAAAAATAGCAACGTAAAGCAATTTTGTAAAAGTGCGTTCAAAAATCGGCTAGTATTTTGTGAACCACCTAATCTCACACTGAACTAATTTTTCAGTAATAATTTGTGCGTTTTGCTTGCAAAACAGTTCACTGGATGAAACCACAATTTCCCTCCACGTATGTTGCGTAAAATAGCAACTTATATCCAATAAATTGCTTATAATCAATATTCAAATTTGGAATTCAATAACCAAAAACATGTTTTATGTTGTGAGAAAAAAAAATGTTTCTCCTACCTTTCCACCTGTTGCACTTTCCAGATTTCTTCTACTTTTCTGTTGCTGTTCTTCAATTTGCTTTGCGTGAACGATTCCAGACGCTTGCGTTTACATGCCAACGTTTTTGTGATGTCAGCTGTAAAGTCATCAGGCGAAAAAAGAAAACATACAAGAAACAATTAACAAAAAACAATTAACAAGAAACAGAGATGTGAGTATTGATTTACTCCTCTCCAGGAGTTAGGCACAAGGCCAGTTTTTATCTTACTCCCACAAGTAAGATGTGACCCAAGGTCGGGTCGGGAAAGTGGGGTTTAAAAATTGTCTGGGCAGCCACGTCGGCATTCCCCAGTAGGGGCGCCTCAGGCAGTAAGCAATAAACTTACTCCTCCCCAAAGAGGGGAGGCAAAGCCTGGGAGGGTGGACCTCCTAGAACTGCACAGGACAGACCCATAGACCGGCGTAAATCAAGCCCCCAAGGCCAAGACAATACCAGTCTATGGGGTGCAGTATCCATCGGAACAGATACTACACTTTGATCTTAGCCAAATGGCAAAAAAGATGAAATTGAGATGAATTTCCCCAACCTGGGGGCCATGCCTCTTCACTTGTGTGCGTGTGTATGCAGGGAGGGCAAAGCAAAAAACAATAAAAAGAACTACTAAAATAATATGCTAGTGATAAGTAGTAAAAATACATTTAAAATAATTTGAAAAATGTTTGATTATTGAAATTAAAATCTTTGTAAACAAAAAAAAAAAGGCAAATTTACAAATAAGTTAATCATCAGATTAATTGAGCTGACCACAGGTCAATTTTTCAGATTATTTTTTTGTTGCTTCGTTTTCCTAAACAAATCCAATCAGTTTTAACTAAGTAAAAATTAAGAAATACACAGAATGCACATCTAGGGGAGGGGGGGGGGGGAACAAGAACTCATTCTTTGATGAAACAAAAGTTATCTAACTCACATATCCACTTCATGAATCGTTTGAAGGGCAAAAAATAACATTTTCAGAGATAACTGCAATAAGAAGGCAAAGGAAGACAAGATAGGAAAAGAGAAAGAAAGATGGGTGCTTACTCCTTCTGACCCGGCTCTTACTTTCGACGGTGACACAGCTCTGCTGAAGGAGGCGAACGAGACTTGGCTTTCTGGTTGACTCATCCTTCAAACCATCTAAAGATTGCATTCAGACTGTAAACAAAGCAAGGAGTACCCTATTTCTCATTCCACGCTCCTTCTGTAAACTCTCCTGAAATATTTCTCCCACTTATGTTTCCCTCGTCAGACCACTGTTAGAGTATAATGTCCAAGACTGTTTCATATCTAATATGTGACACCCATGATCTTGAAAGAGTTAAAAGACTGGCTACTGGAATGGTGCAGGGTCTATGGGATCTGCACTGCGAAAGTCGACTCATGAAGCTTAACCTTTTCTCTCTTGACCGTTGACAAATATGCGGTGATCTCATTTTGGCATACAATCTCCTCAATGGCCATTATGAAATCCCTTAGGACCTATTATTCACTCCTGCACCAGGCATCACTAAAAACTGTTTTACTGCGGTATTCGATTGAACTGGATGAGGACTGCTTTCTCCATTTCTGCACCTTGGAACGGACTTCCAGATGATGTTGGAAACATGCCAACGACACAGCAATTCATGGCAAAATTGGACAGGTGCTTGTTGGGCTATTGTACCTTTATCTGTATAAATTTTTACCACCCTTTCCCCAAATGACAACTGAGCATGCTTTTTTTTATTTTTTGCCAACTTTATTGAATTGAATTGAAAGAGAGGAAGACAGTGAAAGAAAAAAAATCCAGCCAAATAACGAGGAAAAAATAAGAAGGTAAGGCACTAGCGATTTGGCAGAAATCTGCTTTATTTTATTTTTTTTTTTTAAAGCGGATTTTAGCCAACAAAGAACTCACATCCATGAGAGGTTCTAGCGATTTAAGCTAAAATCCAATTTTACTAAATAAAAAAAAAAGTGGAGAACTTATATCGTTCAAGAAAACTGTTCGATCTGTGCATTCAGCGATAAAAATGTTATTCCAGACTTAAGTGTGACAGACTAACAACAACAAAAATAATCCTGGGTATGGCACAAAACTGCATCCAGTGTTGAGACCCCAATTTGGGAGCTTTGGGAAGTGTGGGGTCACCCCAATTTGGGAGCTTTGGGAAGTGTGGGGTCACCCCATCATTACCACTACTATCAGGTCCATTCTGGCCAGGAGTGCTAATACCTGTCAGGACTCCATCTATGGGTTAAATAGAAACTCCAGATAGCATTTGGGTCTCTTCCCTTTAAAATATTCCAAAGGAACGTTTTTATGCCAAATGCTACACTATGCTACCAAATGCTCCGTGGCCTACAAGTGGTTGGTCTTCAGCGGTGAAATCGGCTGCTATGGTTAGAGATGTGGTACGCACCACGGAGGAAGTCAGCTCATTTTGCAGTAATGGCAACCAAGGGATTAAGAAGTTTTTGTAGAGCAACTAGTTGAGGAAAAATGAAAACTTTGAATTAGTCCTTCTCTGCTTATTCAAGCCTTGGATTTCTCTCTATCACCGGACTTAAGCCATGTCAGCTCAGGAAGTGCAGGGGGACAATACCAAGAGTGAAACCATTCATTAAATTCTCTCTTTATTTTTACCCGAGGACAATAAGAATTGTAGCAAATGTTTTAAATAAAAGAAATTGAAAACACTGAAAATTACCTTCAAATGATTCCAGTAATTTCTTCATTTCACATCTGCAATAAAATTAAAAACAAAATACACAAATAAATAACATTTATAAACTTATACATAAATCAATTTCCTTTTGTTTGGTCCAGGGTTTGACAGAATTTGATGGATTAATAGCGACTTTATCAGTGTCTTTCCAATGGACTCCCCCACCCCCCAAAAAAAACTTTTTTAATGCCGTTTTACATTCAGTAAGCATTGCTATTTCAATGTCAATTATTAACGTAAGTTTTCAATATGAATTATTAAAATAATACGTTTTCAATATGTCCCTATTTATTTGCCTACGCACAAGGTCAGTTTTAATGTGGAGAAAATCCAGTTACCCAAAAAGGGGCACTCTGGATTGGGATAAAAATTAAAATTGCCTTTCTCCTTTATTGACCAAGGGCAGAAAAGATGTAGTGGAATATCAGAACAAATACTACACTTTGCTCTTTATTTTCTTATGCAAATTAAAACAGTATTTGCAGTTTAGGTGTTTCTTTAGAATCACTCCCCATGAAAAAAAGGTGTCATTATTTTGGGGATGTCGACGCCAAGAGTTGGAGAAGCAATTTTCTGTTTGAACGCAATCGCAGAATCACAAAATAAAATGTCTATTTTTTTATGCAATTTTCAATAATAAATAACAAACTAATCATTTCTTTTTTCCCGACAATTTTTTTAATTCTTTCAAAACTTAATCACTGTCTTTGCAATTCCGTTAAAAATGTTAATAAATAAACAATGTTATTTCCTTAAAAGTCGTTTTTACAAATATTTATAACCCTAATTAGATTTACAGTGTATGTCTCTGATGGTGATTTGAGTCAAAAGGATGAGGACTTATCATTAGGGAGGGGTATTTACTATTATTGCTGCATTGAAACTACCAGCCAAGGAGAAATAGGCAAATTTGAAAAAAACTAAATTTCTTTTTTTCTGGAAGATTGTACCAATAAGCGACTAAAGCGCATACGAAGTCGAATTCTATATTAAACTTGTGTCTGCAAAGCTATAGTGGTCATTAAAAAAAGGTAAAATCCGACGCCAATTTATATATAAGTATAACACATTTTATTGAAATTTTCACATCAAATTCTATAACACTTAGACCTCTTAAATCCTTAAAGACTTTTAGAATTCCTGAACACTTCAAGGTGATTCTTTACTATGACACCGTCATTAAAAAAAAAAAAAATGCCTTATTCTTTTTTAAAAGAGTTAAATTTTTACCAATAATCAGAAAAGTAAAGTTTGGTCAGGCATTTTGAATCTTATTATGCACTAATTTGGAATGAAAATGCCGACTCATTTCAAAATGATTAGACATGTTAAGAATCTTATTATGTACTAATTTGGAATGAAAATGCCGACTCATTTCAAAATGATTAGACATGTTAAGAATCTTATTATGTACTAATTTGGAATGAAAATGCCGACTCATTTCAAAATGATTAGACATGTTAAGAATCTTATTATGCACTAATTTGGAATGAAAATGCCGACTCATTTCAAAATGATTAGACATGTTAAGAATCTTATTATGCACTAATTTGGAATGAAAATGCCGACTCATTTCAAAATGATTAGACATGTTAAGAATCTTATTATGCACTAATTTGGAATGAAAATGCCGACTCATTTCAAAATGATTAGACATGTTAAGAATCTTATTATGTACTAATTTGGAATGAAAATGCCGACTCATTTCAAAATGATTAGACATGTTAAGAATCTTATTATGCACTAATTTGGAATGAAAATGCCGACTCATTTCAAAATGATTAGACATGTTAAGAATCTTATTATGCACTAATTTGGAATGAAAATGCCGACTCATTTCAAAATGATTAGACATGTTAAGAATCTTATTATGCACTAATTTGGAATGAAAATGCCGACTCATTTCAAAATGATTAGACATGTTAAGAATCTTATTATGTACTAATTTGGAATGAAAATGCCGACTCATTTCAAAATGATTAGACATGTTAAGAATCTTATTATGTACTAATTTGGAATGAAAATGCCGACTCATTTCAAAATGATTAGACATGTTAAGAATCTTATTATGTACTAATTTGGAATGAAAATGCCGACTCATTTCAAAATGATTAGACATGTTAAGAATCTTATTATGTACTAATTTGGAATGAAAATGCCGACTCATTTCAAAATGATTAGACATGTTAAGAATCTTATTATGTACTAATTTGGAATGAAAATGCCGACTCATTTCAAAATGATTAGACATGTTAAGAATCTTATTATGTACTAATTTGGAATGAAAATGCCGACTCATTTCAAAATGATTAGACATGTTAAGAATCTTATTATGCACTAATTTGGAATGAAAATGCCGACTCATTTCAAAATGATTAGACATGTTAAGAATCTTATTATGCACTAATTTGGAATGAAAATGCCGACTCATTTCAAAATGATTAGACATGTTAAGAATCTTATTATGTACTAATTTGGAATGAAAATGCCGACTCATTTCAAAATGATTAGACATGTTAAGAATCTTATTATGTACTAATTTGGAATGAAAATGCCGACTCATTTCAAAATTATTAGACATGTTAAGAATCTTATTATGCACTAATTTGGAATGAAAATGCCGACTCATTTCAAAATGATTAGACATGTTAAGAATCTTATTATGTACTAATTTGGAATGAAAATGCCGACTCATTTCAAAATGATTAGACATGTTAAGAATCTTATTATGTACTAATTTGGAATGAAAATGCCGACTCATTTCAAAATGATTAGACATGTTAAGAATCTTATTATGCACTAATTTGGAATGAAAATGCCGACTCATTTCAAAATGATTAGACATGTTAAGAATCTTATTATGCACTAATTTGGAATGAAAATGCCGACTCATTTCAAAATGATTAGACATGTTAAGAATCTTATTATGTACTAATTTGGAATGAAAATGCCGACTCATTTCAAAATGATTAGACATGTTAAGAATCTTATTATGTACTAATTTGGAATGAAAATGCCGACTCATTTCAAAATGATTAGACATGTTAAGAATCTTATTATGTACTAATTTGGAATGAAAATGCCGACTCATTTCAAAATGATTAGACATGTTAAGAATCTTATTATGTACTAATTTGGAATGAAAATGCCGACTCATTTCAAAATGATTAGACATGTTAAGAATCTTATTATGTACTAATTTGGAATGAAAATGCCGACTCATTTCAAAATGATTAGACATGTTAAGAATCTTATTATGCACTAATTTGGAATGAAAATGCCGACTCATTTCAAAATGATTAGACATGTTAAGAATCTTATTATGTACTAATTTGGAATGAAAATGCCGACTCATTTCAAAATGATTAGACATGTTAAGAATCTTATTATGTACTAATTTGGAATGAAAATGCCGACTCATTTCAAAATGATTAGACATGTTAAGAATCTTATTATGCACTAATTTGGAATGAAAATGCCGACTCATTTCAAAATGATTAGACATGTTAAGAATCTTATTATGCACTAATTTGGAATGAAAATGCCGACTCATTTCAAAATTATTAGACATGTTAAGAATCTTATTATGTACTAATTTGGAATGAAAATGCCGACTCATTTCAAAATTATTAGACATGTTAAGAATCTTATTATGCACTAATTTGGAATGAAAATGCCGACTCATTTCAAAATGATTAGACATGTTAAGAATCTTATTATGTACTAATTTGGAATGAAAATGCCGACTCATTTCAAAATGATTAGACATGTTAAGAATCTTATTATGCACTAATTTGGAATGAAAATGCCGACTCATTTCAAAATTATTAGACATGTTAAGAATCTTATTATGCACTAATTTGGAATGAAAATACCGACTCATTTCAAAATTATTAGACATGTTAAGAATCTTATTATGCACTAATTTGGAATGAAAATGCCGACTCATTTCAAAATTATTAGACACTAACTCCAGATTTTATTTATCGTTTCTTAACGTTCTCTTCAGACCATTACTCGGAAAGGGTGGTTTTAGTAGTGCTCTGGAGGTTTCCTTGATTTTATTTGAGTGGTTATGAGCACAGGAAAAAGAGGGGGTTGGAAAGGCGAAGGGGGGAAACGGGAAAGAGGTAGAATGTTTAATAGAAATAGTTTACACTTTTTAACCTCTTCTATTTTGTTTTAAGTGGCCCTGAGAAACCTTGCTAGTATATATATATATATATATATATATATATATATACAAAATTAAATAAAAACCATTGGGGATATTTTAAGTAGAGTAAAGTCGTCCATAGAGTCAATGTGGTATTGTGGTATTGTGGTGAATGGTGAAGTGATGAACAAATGGTGAAAGAATAAAAGGAACAATGCTTGGATGAATGTGTGAAAATGCATTTAGTTAAGAATAGGATAGCCAGAGGATGATCAGCAACCTCCACACCACCCAACACTTTTTGATAGGATTGTGCCTAATTTTTAAATGAATTATATTTTTTATTTACAAATAAATAATTCAAATTGTAGTATCTGTTCTGTTCACGGTCAGAGGAGACGCAGGCTAAAAACTAATCATCACAAGAGAATGAATGGCTTCCCTCGAAAGAAAAATATGAGATAAAAAGCATAAACTGAACCAGAAACCGATGTATGAAGGAAAAAAATTTGATACCGAAACTTGGTGTAAAATAGGGATAGCATCCTCCTTTCAGAAACAAAAAAAAAAAAAAACAAGGAAAGGAAAAAAAATTATTCATCAGTAATTATTCTATTTTGTGAAAAAATGAAAATGAAATGAACATTTTTTTTAAAATGTCTCCTTTTTATTGAAGGGTCAAAGGGAGATAACTGATAAACTTGGCATAAAGTTTATTTTTTTGTATTTAAAAAAAGAACAGAAAACCATATAGTTTTTACACAAAAAAGTCGTGTTCATGTGATGGGGTGAGTGATAGAAAGATGGATATAATGAAAATAACCTAATTTCAATTAAAAAAGTATTTCAGTCAAATGTACTTTTTTTATATACAAAAAAATCCACAAATGTAATTAAATTAAGAAAAGTCAAGAGTGGCCCAAAGGTCAAGATGAGGTATGGTCCAGCTTGGTCTTCTGAGGTGCACCTTTCCAGACATTATCTCCTTCAGTAGGGCGGGTTGGATGACTGCCGGTCGCCTGAGACACCCCTACTGGGGAATGCCAACAGGTTCGTTCATGGCTATTTTTGTATTCTTTTAAAGTGAACCCTTGGTGGAGCTGGATTTCCTTCCCACATTAAACTGACTTCATGTCATACCCTGTTGCATTGCAACTATAAAAAGAAAGAAATCTTTTTGTCATCTAATAAAAATTAATGTCTTTGTGAGAGTATACATACATAGGAAAAAAAAAGATGCTTATATATAGAAATACACAGGTGAAATATGGCAGTTAAAAATAAATTAACAGGAAAATTCTTTGATATACTTACATATCAGGAAAAATTAGGTGTCTATACCAAAAATTAGGGGAAATTATCAAGTAGAATTTGAATTAAAAATACAAATCAGTTTTATCGTATAGTTCCCGATTCTCCATTGGCACGAGCGCATTTTACTGACTTATCTCCCCTGTTCTCTTTTTTGCGCTCGTGCCAATGGAGAATCGGAAATATAGATAAAACTGATTCATATTTTTAATTAAAATTTTACTCCCTAATTTTCCGTGTAGATTCCTACTTTTGCCTGATGCGTAAGTATACCAAAAGAGTTTTCCTGTTAATTTATTTAGAACTGCCATATTTCACCTGTGTATTTCTATATATAAGCAACAAAAAAAAACAACTTGATATATAATATTTGGAACATAAAATGGTCCATGCTTGATTTATTTTTAATGGGAGCAAAGAGGGCAGAACCCACACTTTAAAATAAACTTAACGTCGCAACTTTTAATAGTATATAAATTATTACCACTATCAGGCATGTGTGCACAGTGCAATGATGTATGGAAGTGAAACTTGGCCAGTGATGATTGAGGACATGCATTGCATGGAGAAATGATATGAGAATGATACAATGGATGTGTAACGCAAGTCTTAAAAACAGGCTCAGATCTGATGAAATCTGGACAATAAGAGGTTTCGATGGTATGGCCACGTTGAAAGAATGAATATGAGAATTCCTGGGTTAGTAGATGTAGAACAATTGAGGTAGCAGGGCCAGACCACACAGAAAGGCCAAGGAAAACATGGGAGGCAGTGATAAGGATGGACTTGAGAGAAAGGAAGATAAGTAAAGACCTGGCCATAGATAGGTTAGTTTGGAAGTCAATGTCTAAAAGCCATCGTCCAACACTAGCCAGCATGTAAGACGGACGTTAAACCGAATATGATGATGATAGAATGGATGAGAGTGCTTAGGTTAGTAGATGTAGAACAGTTGAGGTAACAGGGTCAGTTCACAGAAGAAGGCCAAGGAAAACATAGGAGGAAGTGATAAAAATGGACTTTAGAGAAAGAGGGATAAATGAAGATCTGGCAAGGGATAGGTCAGTCAATTTCTAAAAGACGTCCAACACATGCCAGCCTTGTAAAATGGATATCAAACAGATAGTGATGATGATGATGATGATATGATAGACAACTATTATATTCTTCAATCTAAAATATGAGTTATTCCCCTTGCTGATTTTATTTTTAGGTGATTATTTAATAAAGTTTTACAAGTGTTCTCACTTAAGCTCTAAAGTGATTTAATGGTTAATGTTTGAATACATCATTTTCTAACATATAAAATTATCTTATCGGATTTTCAAAGTCAGACCCAAATAGCATTTAAGCTGACAAATCAGCCAATTTTCATTTGTTATTGTTGTACAATGTTATTGACCTAGATGACTGTTAATACAAAACATTTTTAAATAAGCACCTAAAAATAAAAATCATTTTTAATTGAATATAATAGTTGTCTACCTTACAACTAAAATGTTATTTCTTTTTCTGTATAAGCTAAACATTGTGTAAACAAGTAAAAATTAAAATCTAAAATGACTTTGCTGGGAGTGGTGATAACTAACGGGTGACTCCACACTCCTCAAAGCTTCCAGGTAGTTAATAGGGTTGGGAAATAAGATAGGCAGAAGAAAAACAAATAGAAAGGGCTGAGAAATATAAATTTCTGATGTTAGTGGGGTGAATTAGAGACAAACACCTTGCCCAAGGGTTCCCAGCGCAGTTCAGTGTCTTCGGCACTGTGGTGTTTTGAGTCAGAAACGGTGTATATTAATGGGTTACCGTACACCTACATTAGGTTACCAAAGCTTTCAAAAGACCGCAAATCCTATAGCATCTTGCATTGCACATGAACCACTATCACTTATTCTTTTAGTGTCGACTGAAAGTTAAATTTGTACTAAGGTTGAGTTTATTATATATGGTACAAGGCTATTGTTGTTTAGATGAGGATGCAATTTACAGAAACGTAAAGGTAGTTAATAATTACAGTAATGACCGAGTTCAATCTGTGAATTTGAAAGAGTTTCAAAAAAGATTTTTACCCAAATTCTTCTTCTTTAACATCTTCGTTGTCTCGTCTTTTGACCCCACGGGATAAAACTGGAGTCTCATTATCTGAATACAAGAGATAAGAATTCTTATAAGTTTTTTCACAAAAGAAAAGAAATATATATAACAATTCTGTTAAAAAAATAAACAAAAACAGAATAAAAATATAAAAATACTTATACGTTTTATTTATTTATTTAGAAAAAAAAAATATTGCTACTTCTACACAATTTGAACCGAATTGTTTTTTTTAGGGGAGGGGAGGGGGTCACTTTTTGGAAAACATTAAAATAACTCTACAGTTATCTTAATATAAGTTTAAACTTTCGTTCGACAAAAGTCTGTTTGGTTCGGGTCGCTTCAAATAAAGTAGCACCACTGCATCTTTTTACCCGAAATAAAACAAAATTACAGTATAAATGCACCAACAAACGAGATATCCTTCTACACTGTGCCAATTTCTATTTTTTTTATACTCCGAGGTAAACATTTTCTTGGGTACAAAGATTTTCCGAAATTCAAATCGAACATTTGTTTTTTTTACATTGACACTATTGTTAGATAATGCCCTGTGAGAGTTGGACGCATCTATTGAAGACGGGTTTGACTTACACGATTTGTAGCGGAGTCATCCCGTGCAGGTTCAGTTCGATGTGTTTTCTCACGAACGCGGAGACGTTGATTGATCTTAAGTCAAGAGAAGGTCAGGGGTTCAGATTGAACCTGTGCAATCACGAGGTTTGATGACGTCAGAGTCCCCACCGTGGGAGAATGGAATCGAGATTGAATCAGTTACTGACTTGGGAGCGAAGAGTCAACACATCATGTAGCGGTTACGAGAAAGATTCCGAATGACGGAAAAATATAAGAGTCTTAGTGAAATCTAGTAGAATCTTTTGTATTCCTTCCTCTGCAAGTAATTAAGTGATTACAGACTAACGTAAGAATATTAACTAGTGAATTTAGTTAGCGTAACCTCTCTCTCGATCCCAACGAACTCGTTCAAGTCGGCTAATTAAAATAGTCAAATAAAAGCATCTTTTTAAAACAGAAAAAGACTTTGTTGTACTGTTAAGAAATTGAATTCAGAGCGAAGACAACAGCCCGAAAGGAATGATGACAAGACAACTATAGCAGTCGCGAAAAATGGTTGCAGGTGAGCAGAAACGGTGGTGCGAGTAGTATCACACAATAGCTGCACGGGCGACAAGAAAGAAGAGAGAGAAGAAAAAGGTTAGTGCAGGGCAGTGCGAATAGTCCCCTGCAATCGACACACGGAGAAACGAAGTACAGCAAAAGGCAGTACGAACAGTGGCGACGACAGCGACAGAGAACGCGATTAGTGGTAAACGACAAATCAGCTCCTTAGAATCAACAGCGAGAGTTCTTCTAATTCTACGATTCCCCAATTCCACGAAGGGGTCGAGAACGTGTAAATGTAACACTATCCGTTGTGACTTATTTGCATGCAGTCGTCTATTAACACATTTTATTTCATTCTTTTACATTTCTCCCAGGCAAAGCCGGGTGGCGGGTTCCACGCTAGTCAATAATAAAATGCACTTAGTTTTAAAATACTAAAACTCTGGACCTTGCTTGCTTGTCCCTATTTACTTGCCTCCCCACGAGGGTAAAGTTAAACACAAGGAATTTTTTACTCTGGAGAAATTCAGCACCCCAAAAAGAGGGATTCTGGATTGAGACAAAAATTAAAATTGCCTCAGTCTGGAATGATTTTTCCTTTACTGACCAAAGAAAGAACAGATGAAGTGTAGTATCTTTGAATTTAGCCAATTGTTTGCAAAGGCGATTGACGTAAATAAAGGTTGAATAAGAAGTAATGGGAGGAGGCAATGACATAAATAATTAGAGAGAGTGTGGGGGGGGGGGGAGACGGGAAAGAGAGAAGTGAAACCAGAAAGAGAGAGGGTGAAGAGAGAGAGGGAGGGGGGGGGGAGAAATAGAGAGAGAAAGAGAGGATTACTTTATTATACTAAAACCGAGTTAATCAATGTTTGTTTCTCTTAAGTCATTTTTCCTATACATTTTAATCACAAAATATATGCTAAAATATTTCTTGGTTCTGGGATTGCGTTATGTTTGAAAAGAAATCTATTTAAATTCTTCGAGTTAACTGTAATTTGCAATTAACTAAACAAGTCACCCTATATATGTATTTCTCTTGCAATTCTCTCACTTTATGTTGATTCAATCAGTCTCTAATAAGTTTTAATGTTTCTGTGAGCATTTAGAGAAAGAGTGATTCTCACTTTTCAGATAATTTACATAGTATGTTTGTACACACCGTAAACAAGTATGTAAATTAAATAGCAAAATAATACGACTCTTTCCTTCTATATTATCCACAAGGACAATATAGAAGGAAAGAGACGTATTATTTTTAGTTATGAAAGAATTTCTTAACAGATATGACGTCACAGTTTCTGAATTTGTGAATGAAATCAAAGTGGAACAAATAGTGGTAGTCGTTGTGATCCGCTGCATCACAGGTGGTCTAGTATACAAACTTCTAAGATTTGAGAGATAGAACCCCCCCTCCCCCATATATTCTTAAACTACATTACCCATGGCACTTGGATAAGTATATTTTATTTTGATCAAAGGGGAAACAATAATATTGGGTGGTCTGCGTTCATGTCGGACAACTTTATTTTATTGTATTTATAACTTGAAAATAGAGATAGACCGTGATAATCATATGTATTCTGAAACTTCACAGGAGATAATCTTCCCAGGCATTACCTTCTTCTTCAGGAAAGTGGATTGATTTTTTTAAACTATTATTAGATGAGGATCTGCTAAGAATTTTAAAGCTAGTTAACAAAACAAAAACACAGCAGATACCGAGATGCGAGATTGAAACTGGGACTTTTAGATCCTTAATCTATTGCACTAACAACTGACCTATTCGGGCTGGCCATGTTTTCTAATTCTAAGCATTTTAAATTCACTGCTGCTGCTGCTATATAATTGTGATGGTGTCCATCTGAAATTTGTTTCGAGACGGATTAATATTTTATGAAAGAAATGGAATCGAAACACATTATGACTATTATATAGATTATTATTTTTAGCAAAGTGGGGGAGGGGCTGAGTAAATTTAACTTAAAACTAATCTCCACTGGTTCCAACCAGTTGTCATACCAGCCAAAGTCCATCCCTTGTATTATTCTGGCAACCTAGGCACATAATCTTGGCTAAAAATTATTGCCCGAGAGTGGTTGAGTGCTCTTTAGAATTGTCATTAAATTCTCTAGAATAACATTTTTTTCTCAAAAGTTTCATTTTAAGGGGTCTGCAGCTGAATTTCCTTATTTGAGCATATTCGGCAAAAATCACTGCCAAAGATTATCATCTGAGAATAGTTGGGTTCTCATTAGAATCAACATTTAATTCTCCACAATCGATCTATGCGTGTCTATATAAAGTTATATCTGTAAATATTTTGTGAAAATTTGATATTTTTCTTTGAAATTTAGCCTATAAAATAATAAATGGTGGATTTCATCAGAAATTCTAAAACTCTGTCAAATGTTGGTCTAATGTTCTAAAATCACTAGATAGCTCACTTTGGAAACAATTGACTTCAAGCTTGCAACTTCTTGCAACAACAAAAAACTACAGATCTGATGTTTTTGATGGTTTGCTTTGATTTGCTTTGTTTTACGGCATAGCAATCAACTATGGGTTATGTAATGCCAAATAAAGTTCTCAATGCAATTCGAATTTTTTCACATTGTCTTCAGAGACAATGAAATGTGAAAAGATGAACTTGCAATCAAATTCTTTGGTATAGTCAAACTTCCTTGATGAAGTCTAAAATTGTTGTTACATTTATGTTATGTTTTCAAACAAGTGTTTTTAATTTGGGAAATCGTAAAACTTGTTACGGGTTTGCTGCAGATCTTGACAGTCTATTAATATGTGTTTGTGTAAGCTTGTTGACACGCTATGAACATTGGAGACTCATCTCCTTCCAATAAGTGCTTATGAGTGATCTGCGTATGTCCTATTCGAAGTCTGGTTATTATAACCTCTTTCTCCTTACTTTTCTAGACTCCAGGGGCCACTCATCTATAGTTGGCCAAATCTGATACAATTTGTTATTTTGACACTCATCCCAACATTCCTGCCATTTTTGTTTGGTGATCTTGTTAATATTAGGTTGAAGATCAGTGTATGGGGATCCTAGTATTTGTTGGTGTCAGATTTAAGGATTCTTTTGCGACTTTATCCGCTCTTTCATTGCCACGAATGCCGACATGGCTCGGTATCCAGCATAACTTAATTTTACATTTCTTTTTGTTGTAAAGATTAGTAATCTTATTTAAGATTTTTACAATCAATGGGTTGTCTAAATTTTTATTTTTCATGGCTGTGATCACAGATAGGGAGTCAGAGAAGATTAAAGCCAAGTATATGGCTGCAGCTTCTGCGCTGAAAATTGAGGCACTGTCAGGTATTCTGTATTGCATTTCTGTCTTATTTAAGACAGCCGCACACCCAACTCTATTTGATTCTTTGGATCCATCTGTATAGATGTATTTGTAGTCGGAATGATCTTGTTTTATATATTCAAATTCCTCTTGAAATACAATGGGATTCGTTTGGCTCTTTGAAGCTGTTGCTAAATCGAGGATGTAAGTAGGTTGTTCTAATTCCCATGGTGGAAATTTAGAAATTATTGATTCGTGGATGAGACATGAGTCCAATTCCAGTTTATTTCTTAACTCCTCGATGCGGTAACTGAAGGGTCTGATGGCATTCATTTTTCTCTCAAACAGAGTCTTATATTGAGAAGAAAATGTGCAGTCGTAGGCAGGATTTGCTGGACATGACAATAATTTGGTCACATATTGTAGTGCCAATTTCTCTCGCCTTATACGCAAAGGACCTTCATTAGCTTCAATATATAGACTTTCCACTGGAGACGTGCGAAATGCCCCCAATGCAAGTCTTAGTCCCTGGTGATGTATAGTTTCTAATTGTTTCAGGTATGATGGTCTTGCTGCACCGTAAATGAAACTTCCATAGTCAAGTTTCGACCTTACAATTGTTCGGTACAGTTTAAGTAGGGATTTTTTGTCTGCTCCCCAGTCAGTGTGAGCTATCACTTTCAATAGGTTAATTGCCTTGTTACATTTTTGCCGGAGATACTTTATGTGAGGAATAAACGACAGCTTTTTGTCAAAAATAACTCCAAGGAACTTATACTCATCTGCCATTTGCATCTCCTTGCCAGCCAGTTTAAGGCATGGATTGTTATGCATTTTGTGTAAGTTGCAAAAATGGACACACCTCGTCTTTGATTCAGAGAATCTGAAACCGTGATGTTTTTGAGGTTTGACTTTGAAAAATCTGAAATTACTAAGATTTTTTCATAGCTTAAACATTTTTTTGTTTGATTTGGGAATCAATTTTGGCTCTTATGCTGACAAAAATATTTAAAATATTGTTTGTAAATATAGATTTTAGAAAAATTGTATTTTGTGGGTTTTACATCAAGGTTATAAATTTATCGATCTTACTAGATTTTTCTTTGTCGGAATGAGATAGGGTTTGGCATGATCTTAGGTGAACACCTCTTCCCAGACATTACTTCCTCCTTTTGGAGGAGGTGGGGTATTGTCGATTGTCTGAAGTAGCAACAACGACGAATCCATTATACCTGACCAGTGTTCCCTCCGGGGAAACAGGTTTTTCTCCACCTTTCAGCCTTCTGACACATTTTGCTGCTAACTTTGATATTTACCCAAAGATTCCTTCAGCAACCCCCTCCCTCTAAATTGTCACTATTCATCATTTCTAGAAAGAGGGTGGGGGTAGGTGTCGTAAACATTAACCAAATAGTATTTATAGACAAACTCAAATTTTTGCATGAATTAAATTGCAAAAATAAAAAGCAAAACGAGAAAATGATAAAAGTGAAAATTCACATCTATTGAAGCGGTTAGCTCCAAAACTGTAACTAATCTTGTTTGTTTTTTTGCAGCGGTGACAGGCCAATTAATTTACTATGGAAACATTAATTTGTGTTTTTATTTTTGCGGATTATTTTGCAAATATTAATTTTCTGATTTTTTCATGTTTTTTTTTGTTCATTTTTATTTTGCAAATATTAATTTTCTGATTTTTTCATGTTTTTTTGTTCATTTTTATTTTGCAAATATTAATTTTTGATTTTTTCATGTTTTTTTTTTGTTCATTTTTATTTTGCAAATATTAATTTAGTGTTTTTCAGATTATTTTACAAATAAATATTAATTTGTTTTCTTATAACTAGTCTTTCTCGGTTTGTTCGGAAGGTTTCTTTTTTTCGAGGAGGGGAGTGGTGGGGTTAAGGGAAGGGATGTTTTGTTTTGTAAGAAACAAATAACAAAATCAAATAGTGTTGATTGAAAATAAAATTGAAATATATTATAAATTAAACATCATAATAATGTTGTATTCAGTATAGAATATTGCCTAAGAAATTGTTTTTTTTATTCTTTTTATAATCCGCAAAACTCAGAAAACAAAAATAATCTGCAACAATCATCGTGTTGGATTAATTTGCTCTGTTAGTTTAGCTAATTTATTTGTTTTCATTTCTGAAGAATTCTATCACAGAATTAATTGAAGAAAATAAAACATGAAACATTACGAATACATTAAAATAATCAATAGAACATTTATTGAAATAATTTTTTTTTAATTTTAATTTAAAAATGGAATAATGCATTCATTATGTGAAAAAATGAATTATTTTTATTTGGAAAATAAACAGTTTATTTAGAATAGATTAAAAAATTTGAATAAATTAAAAATGTGCAAATGCGTGTTTTTTGTTTTTTTGTTTTTTTTTTACGAAAAGTTTATTTTTAATAAATTAATTTTTGGGGAAATTTGTAAAACAGAAAATTTATTTAAATTTTTTTTTTTTTTTGCAAATGAACAGTTTCTTTGATAATGTGATTTTTATTATTTTTTTAAACTTTGTTTTTGAAAACCAACGGAAAACAATTTCTTAAAGAAATAAAAATTCTGAAGAAATGAATGAAAAAATTAATAAATTCCGGGATTTTCTGCTCTTGTCGTAAATGTAATTCTTCAGAAATGAAAACAAATTTGTTTGCTAAACTGCACAAGTGCCATTGCTTCAATATACCCGATTTTTTTTTTTTGTTCGTTAAAATTAAATTATTGATAAGTAAAAAAATTTTTAAATGGGGGGGGGGCTTTTTTTTTCATAATTCTATAAATTTGTACAATTTTTGTTTTGCATTTTTCTAGAAAAAAAAATAATGGCAAAAAATGTTATTCCTAATATAATAAAAAGACGGTTGTATTGAAGCTGTTAGCTCCTAAAATGTTTTCCAATTTTTATCGACTAGTTTTGTATGATTTTCCAGGCAGTGGCGGAGCAAAATAATCCACAGTATTAATGTGTTGTCTGATCTTTGTGGATTTGCGGACAGTTTTCATTTTTTTTTATTTGCTAATTAATATTTGCCAAATAATTAAAGAAAAATAACAGAAATCCACAAAAATCAGAAAATTTGCAAAATAATCCGCAAAAATACAATTTAATCTGCAAAAATCAGAAAACAAATTAATAACAATGGATAAATTTGTCCGCTTGGACAAAATTTTGCGGCCCGTTTGGGAGCTAACGGCTTCAATATAACCATTAAAATATTTTTCATTGAAACAATTATTTTTCTCGAAAACAAAAAAAATGTAATTTGGAAGTTGAGTCCAGTTCTCAAAACAGAACATTTGTACGTTTAGCTTTTGTAAGTATGGATGTTCCAAAAGGCAATAATCTCGGTAAAAATCTAAAATTTAGGTGAATACAAAAAAATTAAGATATTACATAAAGTTAACATGATGGAATTTTTTTTAGATATAATTTTTTTTTAATATTAATAAAAATTAAATATAAAAGTCGGAATTTTTTATTATGTTTACGTAATAAACATTTATTAAAGAAAATTTGGGCACTTCTGCCGTATATATGAAGCAGCTGCCGATTAAGAAATCGAAATTGAAGAGTTCCGTTTTTTTTTCTCCAAGTACCATTCATTCAGAATTCACCGGAAGTTGAATTTAGTATTTAGAAAATGGAGTTAAATGAGATTAATCTTCGAGACATTGGTAATTTAATGAACCAGCCGCAAAAAAACAATAGATTTTTTACAGGCACATCGCCTGATTTCTTAGGGTTAGGGTTTAGGGTTTGGGTTTAGGTTTGGGTTTAGGGTTAGGGTTAGGGTTTAGGGTTTAGGGTTTAGGTTTAGGGTTTGGGTTTAGGGTTAGGGTTAGGGTTTAGGGTTAAGGTTTTTTATTTAAATTTTTTTTACTTCATATAATAAAAAAAAGAAATTGTTAATTGTTTCTTGTTACCCCAAAACAAATCAGTCTTGCATTTTTTTTATGTTGTAAAAAAAATCACTTCCGGTTGAATTACCTCCCTTTATTTTCAGTAGAAGGACAGAAAATCTGCTGCTTCATATATACGGCAGAAGTGCCAACATTTGTTTACATTTTTTTAAGTAATATTAAATAAATAAATTACATAAAGTTTTAATATCATGAAATTCTTTTTTTTTTTACATACAATTTTTTTTTATTTGTATCAAAAAAATTAAATAAATATCTTGAAAATTTGTACGTGTTAAAAAATGATATTTTTTTTTATTTATTAATATTTTTTAAAAGTTAATAAAATTAACGTCATGGGATTTTTAAATAAGGAAAATATTTATCTAAACTATGTAAAAAATAAATTTAAAAAACGGATTCAGTATAAGATATTGTCGTAAAATTACTTTTAATTCGGCGACGCCAAAGAGCGTCATTAAATTTTCGATCATTGCCTTTTCGAACATCCATACTTACAAAAGCTAAACGTACAAATGATGTTTTGAGGACCGGACTAAACTTCCGTATTACCGAAAATTTCAATTTAATAAAAGTAAAATCTGAATTTCGTTTTAATAAATTTATAAACAAAATAAAAAGTTAAAAATAAATTTTATATTTAATTTTTTTTAAATATTTTTCTTTGAAATATATTTATTTAATTTTAAAATAATTGAAAAAGTAAAAATATCTTATCCCTTTTGGTTAAATTGTCGTTTCCCAGCCAAAATAGCGGACAATGGAATCGTCTGCTGTTTTCTGATTTTTTTTCCGCCCTCACAAATGAGTAAGTAAACCCAAATAAATTGTTTTAATTTCCCAATTGTATTTTCTTTTAAATAATTTAAGGTAAATTTAAAATTAATCCCAACACAATTTATTTGGGTTTACTTAATCACTTGTGAGGTCGGAAAACTGCAGACGATTCATTGTCCGCCATTTTGGCTGGGAAACGACAATTTAACCAAACTTTTCAGATTTCAGTTTTCTAAAAACATTTGATGAAACAATTTAACAAATTTTCAAATAAATTTTAATATTTTCTTAAAAATATAATTTAATCAATTTTTTTAAATGTAAATTTTATTTTTATTTAAAATAATTATTTTTTATGTAAACGAATTATTTTAATCAATTTTAGAATTTCTTTTAAATGTACAGATTTTTTAAAATTTATTATTTGAAATAATTTAATAATTCTTTGTTAAATGATGAATTAATCATTTCTTATAAATAATTATTTTGTTATTTATTTTTTAAATGGATTTTTTTTTTACTGTAAAAAGTTGGTAAATTTTTACTGTCTAAAAACGTTCAAATTCTACTTTTTTTGTACAAATACATTTAAACAGCCTAAAAAAAATATCCGCAAAGAAGGAATTTAATTTTTTTTTTAATATTTAACATTTTAGAGTGGGGATCACTTTCCTTAATAAATTTAACATAAAATGAGCATGTATTTCCTGGCCACTTAGTGTAAAACGAGACATGTAACCGATTTGAGGTTTTAATTTTGTGGGGGGGGGGGGGGCAGTAATAAAAACACGTAAAAATTCAGCAAATTTCGTTTTTTTTGGGGGGGGGATATTTATTTCATAAAAACGTAGAAATTTAGGCAATTTAGATTTTTTTCTTACCTAATAAAAATAGATAGAAATTTAGCCAATTTATTATTTTGGGGGGTTACTTATTTAATAAACACTAACCCTAAACCCAAACTTTAACCCACCCCCCACCCCCCACAAAAAATAAATAAATTGGCTAAATTTTTACGTTTTTAATTTTTTTTAAATCCCCCCCCCCCACGAAATTAAAAACTCAAATCGGTTACATGTCTCGTTTTACGCTAAGTGGCCAGGAAATGGATGCTTATTTTACGTTAAATTTATAAATGAAAATGATTGATCCCCCACTCTAAAATCTTAATTTTTTTAAATTTTTTTTCCAATTCCTTCTTTGCGGATATTTTTTTAGGCTGTTTAAATGTATTTGCACAAAAAAAGTAGAATTTGAACTTTTTTAGGGGGTAAACTACGCCGGGTAAGATAATAAAAATTTACCAAAAAGTTTATAAAATTAAAAATATTTTTATTTAATTAACTTAAATAAAAATATTGAATATTTGTAATTTAAAAAAATGTAAATCATTGTTTTACAAATATTTTTAAATAAATTTAAAAGATTCTAAATAAAATTATTTTTAATGAAATGAAAAATCAGTCTAAAAATGTCAATTAAAATAAATTATTATTTTGAAAATAAAACAAAAAATGCTTTAAAAATTATTTTTTCGAAATAAATTTGAATAAAATAATTAGAATTTTATAATTTAATAAAAATAAAATTATTTTAATTAAATCTAAAAATTAAAATTGTTTTTTATTATATTTTTTTAAGATTCAAATTTTCTGCAACTTTGTATGTTTTTAATTAACTAAAAAAAATGGTAAAAATATTTTTTTTTCGAAATATTTCTTAATAAATATTAACTATGATTAAGACGGAATAATTTTCAATGAAATTAATTAAACGAAAAGTTAAAAATAATTTTTAAAATTCAATTTAAAAAATTGGAGGGAAAAAATCGATATGAACCTCTTATATGCGGAGACTGACTGTTTACGATTGATCCAGCCGGCGAACCTTCATTACTACTAGAAACGACGGGGGACGACTTTTTCGGAAGGGATTTCTTGACTTTTGGCATCGTCGGACGGGTTTTCTTTTCAAAGGGATTCAAAATAGGAATATTGTTCTGGAATTCGTTCTAATCGTGAAATCTTCAAGAGCCAAATTTCTTCAATGATTGTCGATTTTCTTGTCCTGACTTTTTGACTTGTCGTCTGATTGAGAAACAAACAAAATAGACATCTCGACAAAACAAGGGCAGATAACTCGCACTTCATTTCAAACTTAACCAAAAACATTTTAAAGTTTTTTTTTAATAAATGTTAAAAATAAATATTAAAAATAATTTTTTTAAATAATTTTTAATGAGAATGATTTAAAACATCCTATTTCAAAAAATAATTTAATTACAAAATTAAATCTACAACAATGCATTTCAGTTTCTTCGTAAACAAATAATCTTTTGTTACTAATTGAAAAATAAAATTAATTACTTCGTGACCCTTCGAAATTTAAAAGGAATTTAGAAGCCTTTAAACTGCCGAATTGAAAGTCTGGCTTAAAAATTCTTGACAAATCTAATTAAAAGATTGAAAGTTTTTAAAGCTATTTACAGTTAATAATTGTGTAAATAGAAATTTAAACTATATTAACTTAACAACAATTAATTAGGTAGTTGTATAACAATTTAGTTCAATTAATAACTTAATGACTAAATGATACCGTAATGATTTAATTTAAAATCCAAAATCCTATTTAAATTTAAAAAAAAAGAATTTTTTAAATAATTAAGAAAAAAAAACGAGAGAAAAATTAAAGTAAGAAGAGCCCCGGGCAACGCCGGATAGATAGGTACAGTTACTTCGTAAATGTTTAAATAAATTGTTTTAAAAAAAGGGTTACATGTTATAATTTTATTGTTTTAATAACTGATTCCTAGATTTTCTTTTAATCATTTCAATTAATGTGTGTCTTTCAAACCTGCCTCAAATTATTTTCATGGATAAAAAAAAAAAAGGCAAATTATTATTTATTATTTTAGAACTAGCGGGGCTACCCGGCGTTGCTCGGGGTCATAAAAACATATAATTGAAGAGAAATCGCGTGTGTAACATCTTTATATTCAAACTTCTATTTCCCCCCTCCTCTATAGCCGTCTCTTTATCTTTCTACCTTTCTCTTCCCTGGTCGCCCCATTTCACCGCTACTTTCTCATTTTGCCTTTTGCGAAAGCTGCTTCTTCCCCACCATTTCTCCTACGTTTTCCAGGGCAATAGTATGACATATTTCTATAAAAAGTACCACCTCTATCTGCGCTTTCTATATAGGTACTTATCTCTGCTCCGGTATTCATACTATATACGTATGTATCGCCACAATGGTGCGCAGACTATATACGTACCTACTGTCGCCCCAGTGCACATATTATATACGTACCTATTGCCGCCCCGGTGCATATACTATAAAAGTACCTATTGCCGCCCCGGTATGCATGCTATATACGTACCTATTGCTGCCCCAGTGTGAATGATACATACGTACCTATCGCAGACCAAGTACGAATGCGAAATACGCATCTATCACCGGCCCAGTGCGAATACTATACCGCAGAAGACTCGTGGTCCTATACCGCAGAAGCACCCCACCCCTGGTTGCTATACCGCAGAAGCATCGTGATTCTATACTGCAGAAGCACCCCCCTGGGTGCCATGCCGCAGAAGCAACCCCCTGGGTGCCATACTGCAGAAGCACCCCCAGGGTGCCATACCACAGAAGCAGCCTCCTGGTTGCCATACCGCAGAAGCCTCAGGTTCCTATTCTGCAAAAACACCCCCCGAGTGCCATACAAACAGAAGCACCCCCTCCCCCCCCGTTGCTATACCAGAGAAACCCCCCCCTCCCCCGGTTGCTATACTGCAGAAGCCTCGTGGTCCTATACTGAGGAAGCACCCCCACCAGGTGCTATACCGCAGAAGCCTCGTGGTCCTATACCACAGAAGCACCCTACCCTTAGCTGCTATACCGCAGAAGCTTAAAGTTCCTATACTGCAGAAGCAACCCCCCTATACCGCAGAAGAACCCCCTGAGTGCCATACCGCTGAAGCCTCAGGCTCCTGTACCGCAGAAGCACCACCCTCCGGTTGCTATACCACAGAAGTACCCACCAGTTGCTATATTGCAGAAGCAAACCCCCCCCCCCGGTTTCTATACCGCAGAAGCACACCCTGGGTGCCATACCGCAAATACCTCAGGTTCCTATACTGCAGAAGCACCCCCACTGTTTCTATACCGCAGAAGCACCCCTCTCCTGCCTGCCATACTGCAGAAGCCTCAAGTTCCTATACCGCAGAAGCACTCCTCTGGTCCCCTACCGCAGAAGCCGCAGGTTCCTATACCGCAGAAGCACTCCCCAGGTTCAATACCGCAGAAGCTACTACTCAAATAACCCTTACTGCCCCCCTCTCCTTTTCATCTGCAAAATAGTCAAAAAGGGAACGAAGATGGTGTTAAAATATTTTCCAAACCTATCACTACAGTAGCTCTATCTACGATATTGAGCACTTTTCTCCCAGACAACGCCGAGTACTTTGAAAATCAAGGAGGCCTCCTGAGCACTACTGAAATCACTTAGGTAATCTCCCTCCTTTTCATCTGCAAAATAGTCCAAAGGGAAACGAAGATGGTGTTAAAATATTTTCAAAACATATCACTACAGTAGCTCTATCTAGGATATTGAGCACTTTTCTCCCAGACAACGCCGAGTACTTTGAAAATCAAGGAGGCCTCCTGAGCACTACTGAAATTACTCAGGTATCCTCCCTCCTTTTCATCTGCAAAATAGTCCAAAGGGGAACGAAGATGGCATTAAAATATTTTCCAAACCTATCACTACAGTAGCTCTATCTAGGATATTGAGCACTTTTCTCCCGGACAACGCTGAGTACTTTGAAAATCAAGGAGGCCTCCTGAGCACTACTGAAATTACTTAGGTATCCTCCCTCCTTTTCATCTGCAAAATAGTCCAAAGGGTAACGAAGATGGCGTTAAAATATTTTCCAAACCTATCACTACAGTAGCTCTATCTAGGATATTGAGCACTTTTCTCCCGGACAACGCCGAGTACTTTAAAAATCAAGGAGGCCTCCTGAGCACTACTGAAATCACTTAGGTATCCTCCCTCCTTTTCATCTGCAAAATAGTCCAAAGGGGAACGAAGATGGCGTTAAAATATTTTCCAAACCTATCACTACAGTAGCTCTATCTAGGATATTGAGCACTTTTCTCCCGGACAACGCCGAGTACTTTGAAAATCAAGGAAGCCTCCTGAGCACTACTGAAATTACTTAGGTATCCTCCCTCCTTTTTATCTGCAAAATAGTCCAAAGGGTAACGAAGATGGCGTTAAAATATTTTCCAAACCTATCACTACAGTAGCTCTATCTAGGATATTGAGCACTTTTCTCCCGGACAACGCCGAGTACTTTGAAAATCAAGGAGGCCTCCTGAGCACTACTGAAATCACTTAGGTATCCTCCCTCCTTTTCATCTGCAAAATAGTCCAAAGGGGAACGAAGATGGCGTTAAAATATTTTCCAAACCTATCACTACAGTAGCTCTATCTAGGATATTGAGCACTTTTCTCCCGGACAACGCCGAGTACTTTGAAAATCAAGGAGGCCTCCTGAGCACTACTGAAATTACTTAGGTATCCTCCCTCCTTTTCATCTGCAAAATAGTCCAAAGGGGAACGAAGATGGCGTTAAAATATTTTCCAAACCTATCACTACAGTAGCTCTATCTAGGATATTGAGCACTTTTCTCCCGGACAACGCCGAGTACTTTAAAAATCAAGGAGGCCTCCTGAGCACTACTGAAATCACTTAGGTATCCTCCCTCCTTTTCATCTGCAAAATAGTCCAAAGGGGAACGAAGATGGCGTTAAAATATTTTCCAAACCTATCACTACAGTAGCTCTATCTAGGATATTGAGCACTTTTCTCCCAGACAACGCCGAGTACTTTGAAAATCAAGGAGGCCTCCTGAGCACTATGTAAATTACTTAGGTATCCTCCCTCCTTTTCATCTGCAAAATAGTCAAAAGGGGAACGAAGATGGCGTTAAAATATTTTCCAAACCTATCACTACAGTAGCTCTATCTGGGATATTGAGCACTTTCTCCGGTAAACGCCGAGTACTTTGAAAATCAAGGAGGCCTCCTGAGCACTACTGAAATTATTTAGGTATCCTCCCTCCTTTTTATCTGCAAAATAGTCCAAAGGGTAACGAAGATGGCGTTAAAATATTTTCCAAACCTATCACTACAGTAGCTCTATCTAGGATATTGAGCACTTTTCTCCCGGACAACGCCGAGTACTTTGAAAATCAAGGAGGCCTCCTGAGCACTACTGAAATTACTTAGGTATCCTCCCTCCTTTTCATCTGCAAAATAGTCCAAAGGGGAACGAAGATGGCGTTAAAATATTTTCCAAACCTATCACTACAGTAGCTCTATCTAGGATATTGAGCACTTTTCTCCCGGACAACGCCGAGTACTTTGAAAATCAAGGAGGCCTCCTGAGCACTACTGAAATTACTTAGGTATCCTCCCTCCTTTTCATCTGCAAAATAGTCCAAAGGGTAACGAAGATGGCGTTAAAATATTTTCCAAACCTATCACTACAGTAGCTCTATCTAGGATATTGAGCACTTTTCTCCCGGACAACGCCGAGTACTTTGAAAATCAAGGAGGCCTCCTGAGCACTACTGAAATTACTTAGGTATCCTCCCTCCTTTTCATCTGCAAAATAGTCCAAAGGGGAACGAAGATGGCGTTAAAATATTTTTCAAACCTATCACTACAGTAGCTCTATCTAGGATATTGAGCACTTTTCTCCCGGACAACGCCGAGTACTTTAAAAATCAAGGAGGCCTCCTGAGCACTACTGAAATCACTTAGGTATCCTCCCTCCTTTTCATCTGCAAAATAGTCCAAAGGGGAACGAAGATGGCGTTAAAATATTTTCCAAACCTATCACTACAGTAGCTCTATCTGGGATATTGAGCACTTTCTCCCGGACAACGCCGAGTACTTTGAAAATCAAGGAGGCCTCCTGAGCACTACGTAAATTACTTAGGTATCCTCCCTCCTTTTCATCTGCAAAATAGTCAAAAGGGGAACGAAGATGGCGTTAAAATATTTTCCAAACCTATCACTACAGTAGCTCTATCTGGGATATTGAGCACTTTCTCCCGGACAACGCCGAGTACTTTGAAAATCAAGGAGGCCTCCTGAGCACTACTGAAATTACTTAGGTATCCTCCCTCCTTTTTATCTGCAAAATAGTCCAAAGGGTAACGAAGATGGCGTTAAAATATTTTCCAAACCTATCACTACAGTAGCTCTATCTAGGATATTGAGCACTTTTCTCCCAGACAACGCCGAGTACTTTGAAAATCAAGGAGGCCTCCTGAGCACTACGTAAATTACTTAGGTATCCTCCCTCCTTTTCATCTGCAAAATAGTCAAAAGGGGAACGAAGATGGCGTTAAAATATTTTCCAAACCTATCACTACAGTAGCTCTATCTGGGATATTGAGCACTTTCTCCCGGACAACGCCGAGTACTTTGAAAATCAAGGAGGCCTCCTGAGCACTACTGAAATTACTTAGGTATCCTCCCTCCTTTTTATCTGCAAAATAGTCCAAAGGGTAACGAAGATGGCGTTAAAATATTTTTCAAACCTATCACTACAGTAGCTCTATCTAGGATATTGAGCACTTTTCTCCCGGACAACGCCGAGTACTTTGAAAATCAAGGAGGCCCTCTGAGCACTACTGAAATTACTTAGGTATCCTCCCTCCTTTTCATCTGCAAAATAGTCCGAAGGGGAACGAAGATGGCGTTAAAATATTTTCCAAACCTATCACTACAGTAGCTCTATCTAGGATATTGAGCACTTTTCTCCCGGACAACGCCGAGTACTTTGAAAATCAAGGAGGCCTCCTGAGCACTACTGAAATTACTTAGGAATCCTCCCTCCTTTTCATCTGCAAAATAGTCCAAAGGGGAACGAAGATGGCGTTAACTTTGCCCCTGTCGTTAGGGTCATGTGGGGGTGGGGGTTAGCGTAAGGGTTAGGGCTTGGGTTTAGGGTCATGGTCAAAGTTAGCGTGGGTCCTAATCTTACAAAGTACCTTATTTTCTGATTAAAGGACAGACAACCATTTTTTTTTAAAGTAAAACCAGTATTTTTCTATATTTTAACTGATTACCTTTCAACCAGAAAAAGGTCAAATAATATTTCTCTTTGCTTTTGCATTTAACACTTTAAAAAAATGGTCACCTGTTCATCAACTAGAAAAAAATGGACTTGAGTTATTGTCTTTAGACGTGTTAGTAAAAAAAAGCGACTATATTTTTCTGGTCAAGTTTTCATTTCGACGTTTCATGTGTACGATGAAACTCAATATAACTCATTTTTTACTGGCCTTTTGCCTGTGATCAAAGTGTAGTATCTGTTCCGATGGATACTACACCCTATAGGCCGGTACCGTCTGGCCTTCGGGCCTTGATTCTGCCGGGTTTAGGGATTGTCCTTTGCAGTTCTAGGAGATCCACCCTCCCAGGCTTTGCCTTTTCACCCTTTGAGAAGGGGTTAGTTTATTGCTAGGTGCCTGAGGCGCCCCTACCGGAGAATGCCGACGGGTTGCCCAGGCATATTTTGCAGGCCAGAGTTCTCAAGCTCTAGGGCGCTGGCTTTTCAATCCCACTTTCCGACCTTGTGTCATATCTTACCGCTGTGGGAGGGAGATATAAAGAAAACAAGAAAAACATGGTTTACGTCAAAATGAGTTGTGTGAGATGCTATTTTTTATTTTTTAATATATAGTCATCCACATACAGCTGTTTCGTCGTATCACGACTCTTCTGTGTGGCTAGATATAGCATGTGTATCCACGCCAAGATTCGAAACCCAAATGCCAGGTAACATCCAACTTTGACCAGTGGCATTAGATCTCTTAACCCGGCACTAACAAACTCACCACCACCACATTCAGTTTAATGTCCGTTTTACATGCTGGCATGCGTTAAACGACTTTAAGAAATAGACTTCTAAAGCAACCTATCTCTGTCCAGGTCTTTATTTATCCCTCTTTCTCTGAAGTCCATTTTTATCACTTCCTCCTATGTTTTCCTTCACCTTCTCCTGTGAACTGAACATGCTACCTTAACTGTTCTACATCTACTAACCCAATAACTCTCATCCATTCTTTCAATGTGACCATACCATCAAAGTCTACTCTTCTGCCACATCTCTGTATACTGTCCAGATTTAATCTTCCTCTGAGGTCATTAGAAGTTAGCCTATCTTTAAAATTCTCATTACACATCCATTGTATCATTCTCATATCATTTCTCTCCATGCAACGCATGTCCTCAACCTTCACTGGTTAGGTTTCACTTTCATACATCATCACACTGCGTACACATGCCTGATAGACTTTTCCCTTAGTCGTCAGTGGTAATGCCTTGCTGGTTAGTAATGGCAGAAGTTCCCTGAACATACTCCATTTACTCCTAATTCTTGTAATCACACTAGCATCTGCTCCACCCTGAGCTCCAATGGGATCACCAAGGTAACAAAACTAGGTAGGTAGCTCTCATTCTGTCAGCCATGACCGGGTAGAAGTCTTAAGTAATTCGCAACTGTATTCTTAGGATTGAACCTCTGGCAGACGCCATTACCGGCCAGGGGATATTTGTTGCGACTTCTTTTCTTTCTTTGTTTGCTCAACACTTCTTCGTCTTTGAGGTAGAGAAGAGGTGGTGATCTCGTGAAAGCACGTTGGCCGAAGATTCCAGCCAATCAGGGACCAACAGGTCAGCTTGACCACGCGTGATTTGACTCCCTATAAAACAAGTCACGCACCCTCTTGTCTTTTGCTCTTTTTTCTTCCACTTTCCAGCCAAACGCACACAGAGGAGATCGTCGACACTCCCCCCACCGGCTCGACCGAGGAGGTGGGGGAGGCAAAAGTCAAAACGTAGGTAATCTCTTTTAATTCCTACCACGAATAACAAACTATTCTGTCAAGCACACACACACATTACATTGCCACAAAAATACATCAAACACGCTTGCATATTACACATTCGTACAAACATGAACTTACAAATGGAACTTTTCACTCCTTAAAAATATGAACTCTGTAACTGATAGCTTTACGAAATGTCTTATCCAAAATAAATTGTTTTGTTTTAATATAAACGTTTTACTCTTAATTATTGATTTTACAAAATAC
The DNA here is from genome assembly GCA_963556195.1 of Sepiola atlantica. Taxonomy (NCBI): domain Eukaryota; kingdom Metazoa; phylum Mollusca; class Cephalopoda; order Sepiida; family Sepiolidae; genus Sepiola; species Sepiola atlantica. The sequence continues at coordinate 35,486,874 of OY744552.1, forward strand.
CATTCTTGTGTGTTAGCTTTATTATTCCTTCACTTTTTTTCTAATATAATTGCAGATATTATAATAATTTTTTCTTTCTTTCCTTTGTTTTATTCTGTTAATTTTATCCATACGTGGTCGGGGCACATCGAACAGTGGGAATGACATGCTGCTATAAAGGCATCTCTCCCACAACCTTTGGTCAGGGGATCCCACATGGGTTTAACCCTTTGTCCAAGACCAACCCCCGGCCATAAACCTTCAACCTCCATACGACTGTTACTTAGAACTGATTATTATTTAACATTTACACATTATGTAACAGGTTTCCTTGAATAGTAGCAATGGAGAGGCGCTCGTAAAGCCATGTCAATTCCCGATAGTCTCCAGTGTAGCACATCATTAATAAACCAAGGCAGTCGAGGAAGACCATTAATAGACCACGGTTGGAACATGAATCTGTCAAGAAGAACAGCATTTTTTTTTTGCTATAGCGTTCCAGTTATTTCCTTGCCGATATTGACCATCATCATAAACTTGAATAATGCACTTTTTACTGCAATTTAAAATAAATAAAAAGAATCATTTTTTTCATTTGAACTGACGCGCAGCAACAGAGAAATGCTTAAGAAACCTGCCATCCAATGACCTTTAATATCTTATTTTATTTTGCCCTCTCTTGCTTTCATTTCTTTATTTTGTATATACCCCCCCACATAAAAATATTTAATGAAAACAGACCTTAAGTCTTAACTTACCCTTGTGAGAAGGCAAATAAATAGTGAGATATTCTAACAGCTCAAAGAGATACTAGAACGGAAATTTGGGTAAATGTGGGTTGATATTAACCAATAATTCGAACTTGTGCATCTATAAAAGTGAGTAAGACATGATGACCCTCTCTGAAATATATAGATGTATGATTTAAACAAATAACGATAGCTTATTGACAACAAGTTAATCAATATTGTAAGAATACAATACTCTAAAGTATCAGAAAGGAAGATGAATAAACCTTAGAAGAATGGGCTCCCTTAGATCACAAAATAAAACATTTTTCATTAATAGAATTAGAAATAGATAATACATTTGTAACTAAGAAAAGATAACTCTAGTTAGATTGATTAGCGGAAATAAACTAACATTCCGGAATGATACACTAATTCTGTAATTTTGTAAAAAAAAAAATGGACGACGGTTTTGTAGCTGCATGTAAGAATTTTCCTTTAAATTTATGTTTTTGAAATGTGTTTCAGTTTTTTTGTTTCTGACGAATCTTGGATAGGACAAATGTAAAATACAAATTTTCTTTTGTTTGTACATTTTATCTGAGAGGAAATTATCGCAAATAATTTTTTAAAATGTCCTAACATATAAATATTGCTCTATGATTACCTACTACAAAACATCTTTATATATTTTGGAAAAACATTTGAAAAACATGTGGAGCTCATTTGTATGAGAGATTACCTCACTAAAGTAAAGTAAATTCGTATGAATCAGAATGGTACAACTTGATTCTGTTGTCGGCAGTCTTGCAGGAGGGACCACATAATGGTTGCCAACATCCCTAAGTGAAAGTGGTATTATGGAATCGACTGGATTCGAACTTGGAACACCCAGGTCGTCAGTCTGTGTTGTTATTCACTTAACCACCGTCACCTCCCCTTACCTTGCTAAAAATTGGCTATACAGTCAAACTGAAATATAGAGAGAACAAGCTGGTTTCCGACCTAGATTTTCCACTATGAACCACATTCAAGTTGTAAGCCAACTCCAAGTCTGGATTTACGCTGGTCTATTGGTTGTCCGTCCTGTGCAGTTCTAGGAGGTGCACCCTCCTAGGCTTTGCCGTCTCACCCTTTGAGAGGGGGTAGGTTATTGCTAATCGCCTGAGGCGCCCCTACCGGGGAATGCCGACGGGGCTGCCCAGGCAATTTTTAAATGGCCAGAGTGCTCAAATTCTCGAGCGCTGGTTTTTTCCCACTTTCCCGACCTTGTGTCACATCTTACCTTGTGGGAGGAAGATAAATAGAACCACTTTGTTTTGCCTTTGTCGACTATGAAAAAGCATTTGACTCCATCTGATTTACTCCTATGTTCATAACTTTGAAAAGTCAAGAAATTGACATCGCTTACATCAACTCGTATCAGGACCTTTACGATGCGGCCACAGCTACTTTAAAGCACCAACAGGATAGTGAAAAGATCGATATAGAAAGAGGTGCCAGACAAGACGACAAAAGTTCACCAAACTTCTTTACATCCTGCCTGCAATATTCGGTGATCAATAAAATTCCAACTTTTTTGGTCTGTGACCATTTTTCATGTGTCGCCTGCCAGGATCAGCTTGTTATCAACTGATTCTCTTCGTATCTTAAGCGGCCTACCATGTGGCTTTGGGCCATCGACGTCAATGCGGCACACACTTTGGAGTATTTTGGATGACTAACAGCAAGTGATATAGCTGTACAAGTAGAGACGTCGTTGGGCGGCAAACTTTCTCATGGAGAACGGCGATTTTCAACATTTAATGCATTGCAACCAGGATTGCGTCATTCTGACGTTTCGTCGTTGACTACGTCTCGCAGCCATACAAGAGTACAGGTCGGACATGTGTGTTGTATGCCGCCACTCTCACATACGATGGAATCCCTGCATTTTGTAAAATTATTGACAGCTGCCTGAAGACTCTCCACACGGCGGATATACGTCATCTTATAGTTGTGCTAATTTACCTACTGGAATCAATTGTGTTACCTAGGTAGGTGAAGTTATTGACTCTTTTAACACCTGCAACAATTTCTCTTTCTATGGGAGACGGAATTCAAGGGTGCTGCAAATGAAGTTAGCTGCATCTGCTACATGTAGCACCCGCAAGTTTGTGCACCTTTTGTGACACCACTTATTGCATGCTCTGAATTTAATGGAGTTCGAGCCAGTTCTGTAGCAGTCTGAAATAGGACCTATTTCTTATGCGTCCACTGTGGGCAAGTTAGTCTTAAACTAACCAATCAGCTCACAGGGCATATTGATTTCAGCTAGTCCCTTGCAGACTATTTGCACCCCTGTTGAACAGTGGAACGGATCGTCAGAGAGACCCTGGCCGTCAACCTAGAAGGGACTCTTCTTCACCTCTCTCCTGCCCCCTCATCCACTGGATTTCCGAGCACCACTTCCCGGGCAGTAAAAGAACTTCGTTTCCTTCCACTGGATACTAGTCCTACCTTTTTCTAAGCTATACCACAACGGTATAGGATACCCAATAAAGATTTGTTTAATGTTAAAAGAAGCGTTGAGTTTTTCTTCGTATGACTACCGTCTATCGTGCTTATCCTTATAGTGAAGCTACGACTACTAGTTTAAGCAAAGAGAAGGTTTACAGAGATAACCAAAAAACGCATACAGTCACAGAAACTAGGTACTCGTGATTTCTGGAAAATCTACAATAGTGTGATGAACAATGGACAATCGACAATTGCCCCACTATCAAATCACAACGATGTTGTTTGCACGGCAACTGATAAGGCTGAACTACTTGCCCAGCGTTTCGCCTTAAACTCCACTTTGGACTCAGCAAACCACCTCCTCCCTAAATTCCCATTGCGGACTGAAGCCACACTTGAGAACTTGGTCATCACCCCATCTCAAGTCAGAGACATAAAAAACCTTGACACCTCCAAAGCCTGTGGGCCTGATCTTATATATAGTAATAGTAATAAAGAAATGCTCTGCTGAGCTGGCCCCTATCCTCTCCAAACATTACAACAAATGCTTTACTGAATCTTGTTTCCCTGATAGTTGGAAAATCGCCTCTGTGGTACCAGTCTTCAAGAATGGTGGATATAGAACTGATCCTCTAAACTACCGCCCAATCAGTCTACTCCCGATCTTTGCTAAAATCTTTTAATCCTTAATCAATCTAGCGATAGTCCGACACCTAGTTAATGCTAAACTTCTTTCTGATCATCAATACGGATTCAGACAAGCACGATCTACTGCAGATATCCTAACAGTCATCTCTTAACGCATATACCATACACTGGACAAGGCAGATGAAGCTAGGGCGGTAGCGCTCGATATATTCAAGGCCTTTGACAAGGTCTGGCATGAAGGGCTTCTCCTAAAACTGCACTCATATGGTATTACTGGACAAATATTTAATATAATTAAATCCTTCCTAACAAAAAGAAAGATCCAGGTTGTCCTCGATGGCCGTTCTTCTAAGCAACATGACATACATGCTGGTGTACCCCAGGGATCCATCCTTGTAGCTCTACTGTTCCTGATTTTCATAAATGACCTCCCTGATGTCATTGAGACTGAGATAGGAATATTTGATGACGACACCACGCTCTACTCTCGTCATGTGGGCAAAATGGATGCGCACATATCTGAGACAATGGCTGAATCCTTAGAAAATAACCTCCAGTCTGTAGTGGAATGGGTTCAAAATAAATGGCGCAAAGACAAAGCTACTTTCCTTCAATAACTACAAGAAACCTCTTCAACCACCGATTGTCATGGAAAATAACACCCTACCTGAGAGTTCATCATTCAAACTCCTCGACCTAACTTTCACAGATAACATGAATTGGAATAAATACATTGAAAACATTGCCAGGACTGCTGCAAATAAGGTGGGCTCCCTCTACTGTGCCAGTAAACTTCTCACATCTGACATTATCATATATCTCTACAAAGCCACCATCTGCCCATGTATGGAGTATTTTGCCACATCCGGGATGGGGCATCATCTGCTAGTCTCTCCCTCTTAGACAAGGTTCAAAAAAGAGTCGCCAACTTGATAGGTCCTTCACTACCCACCAAGCTACAGCCCCTGTCCGATCGCCACAATGTTGCTTCCTTGTGCCTGTTTTACAAGTATTTTAATGGATTGTGCTCTGATGAGCTTGCTGCTCTGGTACCCCCATGACGTAAATTCACTAGACCAACCCGACAATCTGCCAAATCCCATCCATTCACTGTGCAGGTCCCCAGATGCCAAAGAGCTTTCTACTCCGAAAGCTTCTTTCTTCGTGCCCTCTGGACCTCCCTCCCTGCTCCCTGTTTTCCTGACGTTACTGGCATGCAGAAATTTAAAACTAATGTAAACAGACATCTCGCTGCCCAGCTCCCAATTTAGGTTGACCCCCTTCAAACCGTCACCCTTTTTTCTCAGTAGTCCCTTACGTCTACAGTGGTGGCCTGCCTTGTTTGGAGTGAACTATGTTTAAAAAAAAAAAAGAAAAAGCAGGTAAGTTATTTAGGCCTTTTTTTTCAGTAAAAAAATGTAATAATCTGTCTATATCAAGGAAAATAAAAAAATAAAAAAGAGGGTTAAAAAACCGTTAATTTTGTCTACAACATACTGAAAGTAATTCTATCACTTTTGAGCATCCATAGGTACATAACATTTCGCAATGTCTCACATGATAATGCTATTTTTTGTGTAAACAATACATTAAACCGTAGAAAAAGAAAATTTCGTACTTGTATCGCAAGATAAAGAATTGTTTTTTTCCAAATTAGATAATTTAATCTTTAAATAAACTCTTTTACTTTAAAACCACTTCCTATAAGTATAACTTTATTTTAGGGAGATTTTTAAAAACGCTAAATGGAACGTGAATGTATGAATTTCTTAAAGAAAGCAAAAACCGGTGACGTCAACGATTCTATGGCTGTGCTTGGAGGTCCCTAATCTTCAGACAGCCTGATCTGGTAGCACCAGCGGATGTGATTTACTTTCTTCCCATCGCAGGAAATATGGCACAAGACGGGAGGTAGGGCTAGCCAACATCTCTGAGGGAGCACTCTGGTCTGGCTCTACAAAATAGCCATGAACAGACCTTTCGGTATTCGCCGGTGAGGTACGCCTCAGGCGATCGGAAATAACCGAATCCCTCTTTAAATAGAGAGGTTGAATCTCCTAGGACTAAGCTGCACCATACCTCACCCTGACGGCAGCTCCTGGTCTGTCGGATTGAGTGCCGAGGGCTGACCCATCGTCTAGTATGAAATCGGCCGCCGAAATTACTTTTAGATATTGATTCAGCGCATGGATCATGGGTAACGTCCCTTGCACGATTTTAAGCAATTTAGAGTTACGTCCCTTGAAAATTACAGATAATATGTTGCCTAGCAACGATAGGTAATCATATATTTTTTTGTCGAACAATCGGAACAAACCAATTTGAAACAAACAGATTCTTAGACTTTTGATATATTTTTTCATTAGATTCTTTTTCGATAAAATGGCAACTTTATTCTGTGAAGTGAAGTCGACGCCCCGACAAGACTGGCACCTCACGAGCTCAGGGGTTGGCCACCAATATCGACCAGGAATTGATTTCTACGATTCCAAGACGCAGGTCATTATGAAAGTCTTTAAAAATGGTTTTATTTTCTCTTTAAATAAATAAAAATATATGCACACCAAATGCACTCACACAGATACGTCAAAGTATATTCAGACAACAATCTTTTAAAACTTTTAATGGTCCTGTCAAACTCACTTTCCCAATTAATTCTTCTTCTTCTTCTTCTTCTTCTTCTTCTTCTTATTATTATTATTATTATTATTATTATTATTATTATTATTATTATTATTATTATTATTATTTCGTGTTGTCACCCATATTTAGGGTGAGTGGTAAGGTTAAGGAAGAGCATGTGTTTTTATGACTTTTAAGTTAAAATTAAATTAAAATTTTATTCTTGTTTAAATCGATATGCTGTCCCTGTCCCACGTTGACATTCACGTCAAATGTTAGTGTTAAAAGTCATAAAAGAAACACAGGCCCTCCATTAACGTTACCGCTAACCCTAAACGCAGGTGGCAATATGCAAAAAAATCTATCACTGTTTGTCGTTCTATGTTGTGTGTGTGTAGAGACGAAATTTACCCTTCGGTGTCAAAATGAAAATGCTTAAACCCGTCTCTGCACAATCGTGTCGACGCGTGCGTTGGCTTGAATTAATAAAAACAAAGAAAAAGATGTTAAACCAATCAGATGCATTTCTCTGAATCTATCAAATTTGCCGTTTTGATCCACCCGAAATGCATATAAAGCCAGATTTTTTCGTCAACAGGGTTTTAGCCCAAATCCATGACAGAGCTAACATCGAAGTTCCTCCACCCCTTGGAAAAGGAAAATGCCTTTTCTAAACTTATGTACACATAGCCACACTGACACCAACGCACACACATACACAATGCATTAACTCTTTCACTGTCTTAGGCACACGCACACTAAAGACGACACACACACAATATTTGAATCCTCTTTCAATGTCGTCTGCTGATTGGAAACAAATGTATAAACTTAACCACTTTAATACTTCATACATTTCTCACTGAACTTTCTAATATGAAAACAAATGATTATTGACTCTATTTAATAACTTTCAATGAAATGTAATTTATGTAATTGAGTGAGGAAGCTTTGATTACGATTTTTAAGCCCTTAAATTATCGACTCAGGCTTCCTCAATTTCTCAACTAATGACCCCCCCCCCCGATTTCGCAAGTATGAACAATTATTCTATGTTTTATTATCTATGTAGACTTCCATTTTAAACATATATAAAATATATCTCTTTTATGAACTTGTGCTTTTGTACTCTTTATTTTGTTTGTTTATCATATAACATTTCTCTCGTTCTCTCTCGCATTTGAATATTACTTAAAACTGTTTTCTTGAAAATGTTTCAATAAAACTGGTTCTTCCCAAAAATCTTCCCTCAAAACTGGAACCCTAAAAAGGGTTCTCCAAATGTGTGTGTGTGTGTGTGTGTGTGTGTGTGTGTGTGTGTGTGTGCGTGCGTCAGCTATTTTGTACGGGACCGTTCAACTTTTAGGGATCCTTAAAGCTCACTATCGCCTTAAAGGCATGTTTCATTGAATCGACAAGAGACTCTTTATTTTTGGGGGGATGCTTTTGAACTTTCTTGACTGGAGCAATTTCCTTTTGGTAAATTTCCGTTTCATATTGTCTCCTCTTCTTACCGATGTTAAGTCAATTTTGTACCGGATATTTTAAATTCTTTTATACCGGATATTAATTTTTATTCCTATTTATTTTAATCATGTTTACATTAAATGACGGTGTTAGCGACAAAGCAGGAGCTATTCAATTCCTGCAACAATGTGCTATTTTTCACAAAACTCGGTGTCTTTGTTATGTTGGACTTTGTGACAAAAAAATCACAAAAACATTTTCGATACAACTGCATTTTACTCTTCCCAATAATTAATTTTTCAAAAAATTCATTTCTCCCTAATAAATTATTTTTCAAAACATTCCAATAAATTATTTTTTATAACATTCCAATAAATTATTTTTCAAAACATTCCATTAAATTATTTTTCAAAACATTCCAATAAATTATTTTTCAAAACATTCCAATAAATTATTTTTCAAAACATTCCAATAAATTATTTTTCAAAACATTCCAATAAATTATTTTTCAAAACATTCCAATAAATTGTTTTTTAAAACATTCCAATAAATTATTTTTCAAAACATTCCAATAAATTATTTTTCAAAACATTCCATTAAATTATTTTTCAAAACATTCCATTAAATTATTTTTCAAAACATTCCACTAAATTATTTTTCAAAACATTCCACTAAATTATTTTTCAAAACATTCCAATAAATTGTCTTTTAAAACATTCCATTAAATTATTTTTCAAAACATTCCAATAAATTATTTTTCAAAACATTCCAATAAATTATTTTTCAAAACATTCCAATAAATTATTTTTCAAAACATTCCATTAAATTATTTTTCAAAACATTCCAATAAATTATTTTTTAAAACATTCCATTAAATTATTTTTCAAAACATTCCAATAAATTATTTTTCAAAACATTCCATTAAATTATTTTTCAAAACATTCCAATAAATTATTTTTCAAAACATTCCAATAAATTATTTTTCAAAACATTCCAATAAATTATTTTTCAAAACATTCCAATAAATTAATTTTTCAAAACATTCCAATAAATTGTTTTTTAAAACATTCCATTAAATTATTTTTCAAAACATTCCAATAAATTATTTTTCAAAACATTCCAATAAATTATTTTTCAAAACATTCCAATAAATTATTTTTCAAAACATTCCATTAAATTATTTTTCAAAACATTCCATTAAATTATTTTTCAAAACATTCCATTAAATTATTTTTCAAAACATTCCAATAAATTATTTTCAAAACATTCCAATAAATTATTTTTCAAAACATTCCAATAAATTATTTTTCAAAACATTCCATTAAATTATTTTTCAAAACATTCCATTAAATTATTTTTCAAAACATTCCACTAAATTATTTTTCAAAACATTCCAATAAATTATTTTTCAAAACATTCCAATAAATTGTTTTTTAAAACATTCCATTAAATTATTTTTCAAAACATTCCAATAAATTATTTTTCAAAACATTCCAATAAATTATTTTTCAAAACATTCCATTAAATTATTTTTCAAAACATTCCAATAAATTATTTTTCAAAACATTCCAATAAATTATTTTTCAAAACATTTCAATAAATTATTTTTCAAAACATTTCAATAAATTATTTTTCCAAACATTCCAATAAATTATTTTTCCAAACATTCCAATAAATTATTTTTCAAAACATTCCAATAAATTATTTTTCAAAACATTTCAATAAATTATTTTTCAAAACATTCCAATAAATTATTTTTCAAAAACATTACAATAAATTATTTTTCAAAAACATTCCAATAAATTATTTTTCCAAACATTCCAATAAATTATTTTTCAAAACATTTTAATAAATTATTTTTCCAAACATTCCAATAAATTATTTTTCCAAACATTCCAATAAATTATTTTTTAAAAACACTCCAATAAATTGTTTTTTGCCAATAAATTATTTTTTCCGGACATTCGTTATGGTCTTATTTTTAAGGCATAAGCTCTGCCGACGTTAGAGCACTTTCAGATACGATGCCCACATGAACCCCGAGTTAGTTTGTCCATGTAACAGAAACTGGTGATCAAGTGAAACTAATTCTCGCCCGCACGTTACTCTGCATAATCTCAACAGGTCATGCCTACTTTTGCAAAAAATGATCGTGACCCAGCTCTAACCATTACCTAACCATAAACCTAATCCTAACAGGCATTTCTATGGGACCACAGACACAGAAATGTTATGATCTGATTCAATTTAAATTTCACCTCTCCTCAACATAGGTACTGGTTCTTAAAAGGCATCTCCATATAAATCCATCAAAACTGATGAAATCCATCAAAACCTTTATGTATGACGAAATAGTAGTGTAAACGTAGGAGTTTCACATGCTGGCTGGTCATAATTCAGGAAGGGGACATTTTGTATTCAGCACCGTCCTCTTCCGGAAGAGATGCACACGGGGTATCTGTCGTATCTCTACACCGCCTGCTTGCCCAGAGGCAGTCTTTTCGAATCAGTCAACATGGGAGTCGGACGTTTGTTCCGCTTGTGATGGGCGTTGGCTCTGGGGCAAGTAGTTTGACAAAAATAGAGGTAAGCAACGCATAGTTCTCTAAACCTATTTGAATTTTTACTCTTTTATAATTTGCTTTGTTTTGTCTTAGAACATGTTTGTAAGACTTGTTTATTTTCATGTATTTCCAGTTTTATGGTGAAAGGAAATTATAGTTCAGCGTTGGCCACGTGCACGCAAATAAATACATATTCATCAGTGTAATTCGTGTCCGAGATCTTTGCTCCAGTTTGATTGCTGTTACAAGTAGCATTTAGATTTTCAAAAAGAGTGTTTAAAAATATGTTTTCAGATGAGGATTGATAATTTGGATTATTCTGACTACTGTTCACATCTTGGATGCTATTCTCATAACGTTTCGGCCGATGTAATCTCCGACCTTCTTCAGATGTATATTGTCAGACTCGGGAGTCTGTATGGAATTTCGAACGGAACCCTTTATTTATTTCTTTCAAAGGACGTGAAGTGAATCGGATGTTTGCTTCGACTTATTAGCTTCCCATGTCTATTTTTAGCTAGGAAGTTTGTCTGGGTCAAAATATGTCATAGCCTACGTAGACAGACTACTGATGATAACGCCATAACCAAAATTTTTCATTTTTTGCTTGTTCGTGTCTACAGCCATGCCGAAGTTTGGACACTTTCTGGAAAATCAAAATTAATATTCTGTATGATTTTTCTACATTGTTTCCTCATCCTGAGGAAGTCTTTTAATAAAGACGAAACGTTGATGAATACATAAATAACATAGTTTTTGGCTTTCCTTTTTCATTTTCCATATATATATATAATAGATACTTAATTATTATCCACATACATATACGTTTCATCTTAACGGAATCTTCAGTTCAAACCGGTCATACAATTCGACCCCCAGAACACAAGTCACTTTTAACTCAAATCCGAGATCTCTAACTGATGATTCCAATTTCAATCGTTATGTGACAAATAGAGAATTAAACCCTATTTATGTCAATTCATGTGGACGACAAAGTCAGCCGTCTTAATAGTGTTCAACAAATCACATAGACAGGAACTTGCATTTTTATCTTAGATTAGACGGCTTATATTATTTCTCTTAAAGGTCCCCGCTGAAAGGGGCCTATAAATAATTATTTAATGATAAATATTTAATTATTATCCACATACGTATACGTTTCATCTTTGCGGAATCTTCAGTGTGGAGATAACTGTTAAAACCGGTCGCACGATTCGAACCCCAGAACACGAGTCACCTTTAACTCAAAACCGAGTGCTCTAACCGATGAGGTCAATTTCAACCGTTATGTGACAAGTGGAGAAATAAACCCTATTTATGTCAATTCAGGTGAACAACATAGCCAACCGTCTTAACACTTATCAGTGTTCAACAAATCGTGTAGACATGAAAGAACTTGCATTATATATATACATATATATATATATATATATATATATATATATATATATATATATATATATATATATATATGAAGCAATCCAACAAAAGATATAAGCGTCAACTTTTTAACCCCCTTTTCTTTTGACATAGACTTTTTTCAATGACCCAGACAAGTAACTTCCGATCTGGGTTGGGTTGGGTTGGCGGGCTTGTTTTTTGCTTTCTTCGTTAAATTTGACAAGCGGCCCGATACAGGATGTGGTTTCCTCCTTTATTAAAATGCACACATAACTTCCGCTCTATTAACGTCGCTCCGATACGTAGGCACTTTTAATATCGTCTTCCATTCGGGGAAGAGTTGTCATATTTGGTTGAATAGCGGGAGAGCGAAGTTTAATTATTTTTTCGCTCCGGTGGAAGCTATGACCGAGGTTGCTGACTCAATTCAATCTTATTTTTGTTCAATTCGGATTTAACGGATTCTCCAATTAACCAACGAACTTTGATTTGATTTGGGTTGCCCAGATCAAGACTTTGGAATTTTAAGTGAGTTTATTGAACTTTCTATATTATTTGATTTGATTTATTTATCGTTGTAATAATTAACATAAACATTGGATACTTTTCACTTCATCGATTGCTGACGCATCTCGCGACAGGATAACTTTGCCAGTTCTTTTAATTTCTCATATCTGGACTGGTACTCATCACCTGGATTAATCTTCAGTCAACCCTCTGGATGTCTATCCTGATTATGTTTTTCAAATTGTATGACCTGGATTGTATAGATTTAACAAAAAAGTATGTTTTTGGGTTGATATATTTGATGTTATATATTTTTATGTATTTTTGTATATATTTTTTATATATTTTCAAAGTTTAATTTTATTACCTGTAGTGGTATAACTGCGGTAATGGTCATCTGAGGAGAAGAATTATCTTTGAAAACTCATGAGCTAAGGACTTTAAGATATTTTGCTTGAACCTTGAATTCTAATAAAATTTGATTGACACCGTATTTTATTACTTCATTCTATATTATAATATATATATATATATATATATATATATATATATATATATATATATATATATATATATATATATATATATATAATATGATTCGTTCATTTAAAAGCATTGCTGTGTATGTATTAAAATTGAAAATATAAGCCAATATCAATACAAGATTAATTTATTATTTTATTTTTTTTAATTTTAATCTTATTAATTTCGGTATAAATTCCATCATCAGAGTTGACCAGTATTGTGTCATTTTTTTTTTTTTCATCAAAAAACAAGAATAAACAAACTTATTTCTTTTGTTACTTGATAAGCGTCCTTGGTGCGATGTATCCACGCCGGTGTATTTTGGCGGTTATGAATTCAAATTCTGGTGTCGAACGAAGTAGAGTGTTGGCTCGCTCGTAGTTGATAAAAATAATATGATTCGTTCATTTAAAAGCATTGCTGTGTTTGTATTAAAATTGAAAATATAAGCCAATATCAATGCAAGATTAATTTTTTTTTATTTTATATTTTATATATATATATATATATATATATATATATATATATATATATATATATATGCTTCAGCATTTGACTTTGTCTTGGCACATTTTTAACACTGCATATAAACTAACATAAATCTTTCTTTTTCTATTCATTCAACGTCACTTTTCCCTTGTTCAGGAATCAGACGTTTTCTGATATTATGCAAGCTCACTCTCTACTTCTCACAGTTCAGTGGGTCAGCAGTCTTCAAATTCCACTCTTGTTCCGGTCTTGTTCAATTACTTGCTTCCAAGTTTTCCTTGGCCGGCCAACCTTCCTGCGATTTATGACATTCATGCTTCTGCAATGGTTTATCCAGGAGAATGAACATTCCACATGACCATACCAGCGCAATCGATTTATACTTAAGACAACCTCCATGCTGGGCAAATGTAGCGCTTTCAGCAAATCCCCTGACCTGATGTGTTGGGTTTGGTCAGATTTCACATTGCAGATCCATCTGATCATGGATCTGTCATTGCGTTGTAGATGGGCGAGAGAGGACTGGGTGAGGGCCCAGCATTCACTGCCATATATCATGACGTTCCTGACACAGCTGCTATACAACTTACCCCGGATGTAGAGAGGGACAGCACGTGATGTTATCAGAGACAACAACTCACGAAATTTTGGCCAAGCTGCCCTCACTCTTGTGGCCGTACTGAGTTCATGTATATCCTAGATAGCAGAAAGAGTCTACTACTTTTGGATGATACTGGAAAGTGTAAGACGTCCTTTTTAATTGTTTTTTCTTTTAATATATGACCAGAGTTGATGTAAATTATGACCTTTTGCCAGCACTGACTCCATTAGACTATTTTTTTGTAAAATTCAGATCTTATTGCCCTTCATTTAGAATTTTGGGAGAAATTTGAGTTTGTTGTCGCACTCCATGTAAGAACATCATGTTGGTGTAATTGTCTCTATATATATATTGTTATGGTAATTTATCCATGCACCCATGAATTCTCCCAGCTATTAATAGCAGCAAGTACTGATCTTAAAGAGAAGTCAATATTCCAGCAGACAGCTCTGATAGTTGGAGCGAACAGTTTCGCTCATAACCCTCTTATTTATTTGTATGTTTTGTACTACTGTTCTTTATTAATATATTTGTTTACTCAATTCCTCTCTTGTGTCTTTATTTCTGACCCTATCAAGGCCATAACATACACACACACACGCACGTGTATATATATATATATATATATATATATATATATATATATATATAATCCAGGTAAAACATCCACAGGGTAGTAATCCAAAGAATTTAAACCGGGTTTATAAAAAATGCTCAATATCAAATAGAGCTTTTATATATGATTATTTTTATTTAAATAAAAATAATCATATATATATATATATATATATATATATATATATATATATATATATATATATATATATATAATGAGTGATTGAAATTTTAACAGATCTGACGTTAGTTTGAACTTGTCTTGGTGGTTTTATAGTCCAACTATTGCGCCACAACAAACTTGGATGAACTAATTCCTTGTGGTTTTCTCACCAGACAATTCATGAACCATTACCATTGCCCCTGGTCCAACAAGATCAAGTGATCCCTAACATGATGTACACGACCACCACGGGCAGGATCCACGACAAGAAATTCGTCCAGCGTCAACTGACACACCCAGTCTACGAGAAGGGGCCCAATTTGAGGCAGTGCCATTATGTTAAAGATTTGACAGAGAAGGTAAGTCTTGGATTTTCAAAATCTTATTAGATTCGGACATGAAATACCGTTTTTCATTCAGCTTTCTAACTGATTATTAGTATATGGAAATGTGATACTTAGAAGGCAATACAATGCAGAGGTTTGACGGATAGACACAAGTTGGAGCAAATAAGACATATGATGGTGGAACAAATTAAGTAGTTTCACCCTTAATACAATGTATACATACACACATATATATATTTATTTATTAATTTTTTTTTTTTTTCAAACACACATATATCTGTTTATCTACACAATGTTACAATGTTACATAATACCTGTATCAAGATGGTCTGGTGGAAACTCTGTATGATATAATATTTCTGGAACTCTTCCCTTCTTCAGAACCGTGCTCAACTCAAGTTCAAGCGTGCATATGAAGGAAGCCGTAGAATGCAGTCTCGCAGAAAATACTGGTTAAATTTGAATTTCAAACCAGATTCAAAAACTTCTTTTTTTATTTATTTATATTTATTTATTTATTTTTAATATTTTATTTATCTATTTTTTTATCTAATTTATTTATTCATCTATTTACCTTTATTAAACTTTTTTATAATTTTTTTTTGTTTTTACTTTTTAGAATCTTTCATTTTTTTTTTTTCGTTAAATTTTAAATTCTAATCTAAATTTAAACCAAGTCTATTCGTTTAAATTAATATGTCGGTTAATACTGTCATTAAACAGCCATTATCTGTTCGTTTTAAATCATTGTGTATATTAATATTTAGTTTATTTATTTATTTTATTTTATTTTTTAAATATGTATATTTTATTAAGTAATTCAATATTATCTGTTCATTAATCGCCCCTATCCGTCTAATGCTAATTACAACAATGGAAGGGAGGTAATTCAGTTCAGTTGGTCTGTCTAATGGTGTTTAAGTCACTTTTAAATTTAGTTATTTCTAATTGTTAGGCTAAAATATTGTTATTCTCATATAACGAATGTATTTTTTTTTTTTTTTTTCCTTTTTTTTAATTTTTATTATTAATTAATGTTATAGGGTATTATTCTCTCCAGGCTATTTCCGGTATTTCTTTTTCTTCTTCTTCTTCTTATTATTATTTATTTATTTATTTTTATTACTGTTATTATTATTATTTATTTATTTTTTTTATAGTTATTATCATTTTTTTTTTACTTTTATTATTATTATTTATTTATTGATTGATTATATTAGTGTTTTAGCATTGTTTATATTCGAATTTAATATTTTGAATATACATTTATAAGATTTTTATTTTGGCATTCTAACTTGATGCATCATTATTAGCGTTATGGTGTTAGAACCCCTGTCCTAACAACAACAAAAACAACAGCAGGGAAATGATGTCTACATCATTCGATATTCGCTTGAATTAAATACTTTGATCAAAATGCGCAATTTCGATTAGTTGACTATATTAGACTTTAGCCAATCAGAAACAGTCACTACAGGAACCGGGAACCTGTTCCCAAAATCTACGTAAACAAACACATATGCGCTTTCCACACAGAGAGGCAGTGAGAAGGCCAGCTTGCCGAAAAAAATTCTTGTCACTCTGAACAATACCACGCATCTTCTTGGCACGCAAACGAAACTCGCCTTTAGTCTCTGACTATTGGCATCGACACGTGGACAACTTATAAAGATGGTGACATCCATCAACATGAACTCCTAAATATAACAGCACCTTGTCAATCATGGATTTGCTTACTTCTAAATAATACAAAGCTTATGATCTCACACAACATTCCAAACTTGTGAACTCATAACAACATTTTCCTCGTCTTGACTTTTGGACTTTTAACATTACACTGTCTCCGTCAAAAAACATGAACATTTAATAACTTCTTTATTTTACTTTTCAGTGAAAACGTGAAATAAAGTTGATAAATTATGTTAGAAAAGATTTTTTCAAGAAATAAATGGCCAATTTTTTTTTTACTTTTTATCATTTATTGTTTATCCGTAAGTTTTGTTTTTCATTGAATCTTAATGTTTGTTCAGTTTTAGACAAAAGTTATTATTTAAAATTTAATGTTTCGCTTATTTTTTTATTTAAACGAATCAACCGTAATGAAAAAAAAAAAATAAAATAAATCCTGTTTGTACCCATTTTGTAGTATGAATTTGACAATAAATGCATGAAAAAAAATAACGAAGGCGTATTTGGTTTTAATTTGTGAGACACGTTTTCCAATCTATTCTGGAAAAAAAAATTAACTGTATTACATGTTACATATGAAATTAAATAAATCTGGTTCTTGGATGTGGCAGGGGCACATTCGAAAATTCATTTTGATTTTGTTGTTGTTTGGGAACAAAATAACCATACTATTTGAAGTGTTGTTTTTAAACTGTAAGTGAAGTTAGAAATTACTTTCAAATCAACAGTTTAAAGACTTCAAAATTACTTTCGAATTTTGTACTATCACTATGTAAACAGGTGCTGGACGTTTTGTTAAATAATATGTTTAATTGGTCGACACGGTGGTTACTTAATGTTCCTGCAAAATGAGAATATGATTTTTAAGCCTTTAAAGTGTTGATTAGAAAGTAATGTCTGACTTCAATTAAAATTTACAGGCAAACATCAAGTATTTTGTAGAGAGAAACAAATGGCAAAGTCTAGCCATACAAAATTAATTAATTTTATTCAACAACTTGTTAAGACAATGATAGATAAAGTTCGTGAAGAATAAGAGTTTAAAGAGTCCAATAACGTTCCTGGAAGAAAGGGGTTTTGAATGTAAAGAGAAATTAAGTGCACATGTTTGTTTCGACTTGCACCGTCGTATACGTTAAGAAAGAATTGACCAGAAATGTTCATTGCGGCTGACTGCATGTATTTACGTGTGTGTAAATGGGAATATTCATATGTATGTATATTAGCGTGCCTTTGTTTTGTTAGTGAGAAAATATATGTATGGACTTTAACAGTGTGTATTTAATGAGAGAGTGCTTGTTGCCTTTTGGCCACGATCAAAGTGTAGTATCTGTTCCGATGGATACTGCACCCCATAGATTGGTATCGTCTTGGCCTTCGGGGCTTGATTTACGCCGGTCTATGGGTTTGTCCTGTGCAGTTCTAGGAGGTCCACCCTCCCAGGCTTTGCCTCCTCTCTTTGGGGAGGAGTAAGTTTATTGCTTACTGCCTGAGGCGCCCCTACCGGGGAATGCCGACGGGGCTGCCCAGGCAATTTTTAATGGCCAGAGTGCTCACCTTCTCGGGCGCTGGTTTATCAAATCCCACTTTCTCGACCTTGTGTCATATCTTACCGCTGTGGGAGGTAGATAAATAACTTATGTACAGGTGCGTTCGTTCAGCAGTGTGTGTGTGCTTTACTGGGTGTTGTGTATAGTAGTCCGTGAAAGTCTCTCGTTCGTGTGTCGAGGGCCCGGATGGATTATAGCGTACGTAGGTTTGTTCTCTCTGGAAGAAAAATATAGAGAAAGAAAGGAGGTTTTTTTTTTGATTTTTCTATCACGTGCCTCTTTTAGGCACTGTTTTCGCTTTGTTGATTGGCTGAAAGAAACTGCCGATTGGAGTTTTTGTCCAATCAAGAGTTTTGTGCTGCCTCTATATTGGAATAACCATTTATCATGGAGTTGACTTCTGACAAGTATTAAGGTTCTTTTGTGCTTCCCAATACAAATCGCCCACTCGTCCGATTTTAACGAAAATGAATATCTTAAGAATTTTGGACAAAAAGTCTTAATTGTAATAAGAATTTCTTTTAGCTTTGATATTTGGGCAAAAAAGACTTTTGTTATAATTGTGGTACTAGGACACTGAACGTTACATATACGTAATTCAGCCACGAATATACATGGACGGCGGCACCGGGGGAGGGGGAGGGGCCTCAAGCCCCCCCCCCACACACACACACACACACTTTTTGACTAGCCCCCCCCCCCACTTTACGGTCATCAATAATGAAGTTATATATGCATGTGTTTAACCGCCCCCCACTTTTTAGGAGAGTCCCCCCCACTTTTATAACTGTCCCGCCAGTCCTGATGTAAGAATGTGAAACGGTTGAAAACCCGATGAAAAGGAAAACAACCCGTACTCCATAAAAATGGATAACACATCGTATCACAAATTATAATCATATATTTGTATAAAACAACCAAGACAAATCAACACTACATAACAAGTATTTTTTTTTTCAAAAGATCAACTAATATTCTTTCCGCACAAACGGAGTTCTTTATAAAAGGCTGGTTTTAGTTATTCCGAGAAAGTTGATCAGTCAGGATAAGAATTAAAAGTCCGAATATAGCAATTGTGGAAAATGAAAATAGGGAAGTCTTTTTCCTTACGTAATTCGAGGAAAACAAATGAGAAATCCTTCTCCTCCCACGGGAGATCGAGATATGAAGGTAAATGTGTTAAAATCGCGGGGAACGATTGAATGAGATCATTTAACACGACAATATATAACAATATGAAAGTTCAATTTTAGGACGAATTAATATGGTATTTTTTTATGTTTTTGTCTTTATGTCGTAAACACATACCTTTTTGGTTTGACGGCGGAGGGAAGGATATTTTAACAGAATTTTAGATTATGTGGTCCGTTCTTAACGGAGCTATATTGTTTGTTTGTTTTTTTGTTTTTTTTTGTTGTTTTTTTGTCCGGTAAATTCGGGGTTATACCTCGTGGTATTTTCAGCCGTTAATTTTCGAATTAACCTTTCCTAATTTGGAATAATTATTTGCCTTGGCTGCTTGGTGAGCTGCCAGTCAAAAATATACGTCTGTTCTTGACGCTGCTCGACGAACTTTTTTTTTCAGTTTCTTTCGCTCTCCATTTTCCCGCTTCTTGGGTATTACGTTTGCATAGCAACAGTATTCTCCCATTTGATTGGTTGAATCCTCCGCCCCCGCAAATGCGTGGGCTGAATTATGAAAGCCTGTCTGTCGAACTTCCTGTTGATCCCTTTTGACAATTGTTGCCGTCTGCACCCTTTTTCTTTATGCGTAGGGGAACATGTGCCAACAAGTCCCCTGTTCCTTTTTATGCTTTATGAGGCAAAATATGTGGATATAACACTTTGTAGTATTTATTTCAATTTGAAATTCGATTAATATAATTAGAAATAGATAATTAATAAAAATTATTTAAATTGGGACGATTTTCTTTCTTAAAGACAACAAAAAATAATCTGTAACAATTTGTGCGTAAATATATTTAAACTGTCGAATAGAAAACCATTTCAACTGGCTTTAACATTTTCAGCAAACCCTCATGTATTTAAAGATTGAAAATTTGAAAACATATATATTATTTTTGTAGAAAAAACAAACGGCCTAGTTTTAAAAAACAAAGGAGAAAAGTGAAACATGCATGAAAATTAAAAAAAAAAACTCCCGAACGACTCCGAATATGTTTGATATGAATTATGTTTTTGTTTTTTTTTGTTTACGAGCTATCGAATGTTAACTATTCTGTACTTTTACCGTGAAGTTTAAAGTTACAATTAGAACAGAAAATGTCCAAATAAAAAGCAGCCGCATCCTTGCTGCGTCCATTTTAATCCTGACGACCCGATCCTCTATCCACGTCATTTTATATTTAGCGCCAACCAAAATTTGTCACTGGAAGACTGAATGGAGGCTTCTGCAATATGCTGAAATAATATCAAATACAGTTTGTCCCAATTATTCAATAGCCCCTCCCCATCTCTCTCCCACCATCCCCGGGGCCAAAATTTGGCACATGGTCGAGCTTTGACTTATATACGTTTTTAAAGAGACATAAACCAATTTCTAATATATGTGGTGTCTCTGTTTCAATATATCTATATAAAGTTATGTGTGTGTTATATATTTGTTTGTATAGGATTCACTCCTAAACTAATTTCAACTAGCTTTAACATTTTTATCAAACTCTCATGCATTAAGAGATTGAAAGATTGAAAATTTGAATTAAAAAATTCTATTAAAAAAATATATATAATAATTTAGTAGAAAAAAACAAACGGCATAGTTACAAAAAAACAAAACAAAAGAGAAAAGTGAAACAAAGATGAAAGTTTAAAAAAACAAAACTCCCGGGCAACGTCGGATACGTGCAGCTGGTTCTATTTATCTTCCTCCCACAAGGTAAAATGTGATACAAAGTCGGAAAAGTGGGAAAGAACCAGCGCTCAAGAATTTGAGCACTCTGGCTGTTTAAAAATTGCCTGGGCAGCCCCGTCGGCATTCCCCGGTAGGGGCGCCTCAGACAGTAAGCAATAAACTTACTCCTCCCCAAAGAGGAGAGGCAAAGCCTGGGAGGGGGCACCTCCTAGAACTGCACAGGACCGACAACCCCCAATAGACCGGCGTAAATCCTGACCCAGAGGCCCGGACGATACCGGTTTATTAGGCGGGGTAAAAACCCCTGGATGAGATTTTTCATTCAAATGTTTAACTGGACGCATCAATATTAGTGTTATTGTCTTGTTTATATTTTAATTTAATTATGTATCTCTATATTTCTATAAAGTTAGGTACGTTTATATTTGTATATACAGAATTCACTCCAAAACTAATTAACCGATCATTATGAATTTTGGAACACAGTTGCTAGTCGTGAGGGGTCTAAATGTGGGCTATATTTAGTTTAATTAAGTTTTGCAAAAGGGGCTGGAAGCTCTTTGCGAAAATTCAGATACCTTCGATTTTTGCGAAATTTTAGCTACATCAATTAATAAATACTCCTCAAATTTCAGTTTCTTAAGGGTAATTTAGAGGACTTTTTTTAGGGGGGGGGCATAATATGGGCACAACCTTCTATTTGAAAATTCAAATATATCAGAGTTGCATTGAATTTGAGCCATGGTTCCTATTTACTTGTCTCCTCACAAGGGCAGAGTTAGACACAAGGTCGGTTTTTAATGTGGGGAAATATAGCTCCCCCCAAAGTGGTAATCTGGATTGGAATAAAAGCAAAAATTGCCTCAGCCTAGAAGAATCTCTCCTACACTGACCGGGGACGAAAAGATGAAGTTTAGTATAATAACAGATACTACACTTTTCTCCTAGCCAAAAGGCCAAGGCATAGTCATTAGACACCAATGAAGCAACATTCCCTAGATTTCAATTTCTTCTTAAGACCTCTTAAGCTTATGCCTGAAATTTTAGACATTTTCTAGTATTTAATTATTATCATTATATCTTGATTTTAATCTTCATAAGTAGACATAAAAGTGGTGTAACACTCTTCGGTTCAGTGAATTTATTTTACCCGTTCTGGGTCGGCTATTCTTCTAGTTATTTATATATTTAGTTTCATTATATATTTTTATAATTAGATTTTTCAATCAACTTTTTAACTGAACCCATACTTATTTGCCTTGCTTATATTCTTATTTAATATTTTCATTATATGATATAAAAATCTGATTTTACATTTAACTTTCTTTATTAGTTTTATGATAATTGTTATTTATTTATTTATTTATTTTTACTGATGGGTCAAGGTTCAGGGGAAGGGGACACTGGAGGATAAGGGAAATTGTTAATATTTTGATTTAATATTTTGATTATTTATTTTTTAATCAGATTTTTTCTTCAACATTTTAACTGAATTAATTTTTATTAGTATTAAGGTATTGTTTACATTCTAATTTTATATACTAGCAGACCCGTCCTGACATTGCCCAGGAAAAAGTTAGCAACACAAACAACTTCTGCTTCAAGACCTGAGCCTCATATTTCTATGTTTATTTTGTAATTTCTGAAAATATTAATATGCAAGTTATAAATAAAAGTTTTTATGCTTTTTTAATATCTTCAAATATTTATTCATGGTGTTTTGTTTGGTTGTTTTGTTTTACAGCATATCAACCCTTTTCGTTAACTAGTTATTTGTGATGTAAATGTATGTGCATACCACCGGATGCAGTTCCCTGTTATACCCAGGGCAGATACTATTTAACTCATAGATGGGAGCCTGGCAGGTACTACCATCCAGAGTGAGAGTGGACCTGAGAGTAAGACTCCCAAATTAGGGCTTCACAATAATGATGCAGTTTTATGTCACACACAAGAATGGTAGTGTTTATATTTTCAACCAACGAGTAAGGTCTAGGGATGTATGCACAATGTGATGATGTATGGAAGTGAAGCCTGGCCAGTGAGGGTTGAGGACATGTGTTGCATGGAGAGAAATGATACATGAATAATAAGAGTGGTTGCTGAAGGTTGTTCAAGCAATGTAAAGAAATGCTCAAAGTCGTGTTAGAATTTACAGCACATTTAATGACATCTTTAATGTTAAAGCAGGAGTACATCAGGGTTCTGTACTGAGTCTGTGGCTTTTTATTTGTGTCTTAGAAGCATTGTCTATGGAGTTTCGTATGGGTTGTTCAGAAGAAATGCTGTAGGTTGATGATTTAGTACTTGCCTGTGAAACAATGGGATATCTACTTGTGAAGTGAAAGACTTGGATGAATGCTATGGAAAGTAAAGTTCTGAAAGGGAATGTTACTAAGACCAAAGTTATGATGAGTAGTTGTAGTGTGGGAAAGCTCCTTAAATGGAGGGAAGTTCCCGGCTCAATTTGTGAAAAGTAAGTCAGGTGCAATTCAATCTTTTGTTGTACTTGTAAGCATTGAGTACGCAAGAAGTGCAGTGGAAATACTGGTAGGTTGAGAGATGATAACCAATCTGTGTGCAGGATGTTTAAGACAATGGAGATAGATGATAACTCAGATGTGGAGAAAGTATATTTAGATAGCGAAACTAATGAGGTTGCCAAGAAGTTTTGTTACCGTGGTGATACCATTGGAGCACAGGGTCGAGCAGATACTAGTGTGATTGCAAGAGTTAGGAGTGGATGGAATAAGTTCAGGGAACTTCTGTCTTTACTAACCAGCAGAGCGTTACCAGTGTTGACCAAGGGAAGAGTTTAGCAGGCATGTATATGCAGTGTGATGATGTATGGAAGTAAAACCTGGCTAGTGAGGGTTGAAGACATTAATTGCACAGAGAGAAATGATATGAGAATGATACGATGGATGTGTAATGGGAGTCTTAAAGACAGGCTGAGACCTGATGACCTAAAAGGAAAAGAAAATCTAGTCAGTATAGGAAGATGTGTCAAGAACAGTCTATTTAAGTTGAGTCTGATAGAAAGTGGAACTCTTCAGTCTCTAAGACGAAAAGAGATTGTGTTGTTGTATTGATGATATAGACGAATGTTGCAAGCTTTCACAATTGGTATCAGTTGGCAGGCAGAAGGTCAAGGAAACACAGGGGAAGTGACAAGGGTGGGTTTGAGAGAAAGAGGGATAAATAAAACGTGGCCAGAGATAGGTTAGTTTAGTGGTAAATTTCCGAAAGCAGACCAACACATGTGAGCATGTAAAACAAATATTAAATCGAATATAATGATGATAATGATGACAGTATAGGAAAGAAGTGTGCAGAATAAGAGACTCCGTTGGTGTGGTCACATTGAAAGAATGGATGATAGTGATTGAGTTAGTAGATGTAGAACAGTTGAGGTAGCAGGATCGGTTAGTTTACCAAGGAAAACGCAAAAAGAAGTGATAAGGATGGGTTTGAGAGAAAGAGGGATAAATAAAGACGTGGCCAGAGATAGGTTAGTTTGGAAGTCAATTTATGAAAGCTGACCAACACATACCAGCATGTAAGACGGACGTTAAACCGAATACGATGATGTTAGTAGGTGTATAACAGTTGAGGTAGCATGGTCAGTTCACAGGAAAAGGCCAAGGGAAACATGGGAGGAAGTGATAAGGATGGACCTGAGAGAAAAAGGGATAAATAAAGACGTGGCCAGAGATAGGTTAGTTTGGAAGTCAATTTATGAAAGCTGACCAACACATACCAGCATGTAAAATGGACGTAAAACCGTAAGTGATGATGAGTTCAAAATATCCGAATTTTAAACTGATGATGATGATGATGATGATGATGATGATTTATCTCAGATTTTTCTCCACTTTTTTCTTTGAACATAGCTCGGTTCCGGCAGCTGGCGAAACCCATTGTCTATGGGCTACCAGAAAACGGAAACACAGGATGAATTTAATGTCAAAGAAGGAATCAGAGACCGTTATCATTTTGATGATGTCTACATAAAGGGTCAATTTCTTCCGAACGATGGCCTTCAAGCGAGTTCGACAAAGGTAAGAAGTTCCCCAAATAGTCTTTTTGATATACCCAGGTTTCGAACGAAGAAGCAAATGCACTTTTGTGTTTCAGAAGTTTTTAGATGAGGATTAATAAATTGGATTATTTGGACTACTATTCTCATCTTGGATATTATTCTTACAACGTTTTGGCCGATGTAACCTCTGACTTTCTTCAGGTGCATCTTGTTGAACTCAGGAATCTTTGTCGAACTATATGGAATTTGGAACTGAATCCTTTATTTAATTCATGGGGGTAGATTGTTCTAGTTCTATCAGGTTAAGTCATTTTTACTTTCTTCTTAGTATCGCCTGTTATGAGGATTGAACCTTCAACCTCCAGGAGACTGTCACTTAGAACTTATTTTACCTAACACCTTTATCCGTTGTGCCACGTGTCCATGTATAGGTTCCTGAGTTTGACATAAAGATTATTGTGTTCGGAGATTACATCAGCCGAAATGTTGTGAGAATGACATCCAAGATGAGAATAGTGATCAGAATAATCCAAATAATGCAAGCACATTTTTATAAAAAATAAAAGTGTTTCTTTATTTGCTGTTTTTGCACATTTACGGTTTTCCATATCTATTTGCTACTAATCTATTTTGTTAGCTTTTTACTGTTTCTGAAGACAATGGAGTTCTACACCTCAGATCAGTATGTTGCCGAATTGCAGCATCTGCTGTGACGGTGCAGGCCTATCCTGGATCGGCAGGTTCTATTGCAGTTGCCATAGATGTAGGTTACATCAGGTTCTGAAAGCGTTGATGCAGCCCTCTGCCGTCTGTGCTCTCTTCTCTCCCTCCACTGTTGGTCTCTCTTCTCCTCACTCCTCTTGATGTATATCTTCACAGCACCTCTTCAGCAATCACGGACACCCAGGTTTATGCCACCTTCCCTCAAGTCTCGCTTACAGACATCCTTGTAGCGTAGGCAAGGTCTTCCTGCTGATCTAGAGCCAGTGGTGAGCTCCCCAATAGAATGTCCTTGAGGATCCTCCCATAATCCATTTGCCTGGCATGGCAATGCCATCGTTTGGTTAGAAGAGTAGACAAGCTTAAGATGACCGCCTGATCAAGAATGCTCTGAGACGTGGTCCTGCCAAGGGATTTCCAGGATTCTTCTGAGGTTATGCAGGTGGAGGGTGTTGAGCCTGTTCTCTTGGAAGGAGAAGAGAGTCCATGATTCACTGCCATAAAGCAAAAATATTAATCTATATGCATATGAAACTCGGTACTTATGAACTTTCTTGACTGAAGCAATTTCGTTTCGGTTAATTTTGGGTTTTGAATGTCGGTACTCATGAACTTTTTTGACTGAAGCAATTTCGTTTCGGTTAATTTTGGGTTTTGAATGTCGGTACTTATGAAGTTTTTTCACTGAAGCAATTTCGTTTCGGTTAATTTTGGGTTTTGAATGTCGGTACTTATGAACTTTCTTGACTGAAGCAATTTCGTTTCGGTTAATTTTGGGTTTTGAATGTCGGTACTTATAAAGTTTTTTCACTGAAGCAATTTCGTTTCGGTTAATTTTGGGTTTTGAATGTCGGTACTTATGAACTTTTTTGACTGAAGCAATTTCGTTTCGGTTAATTTTGGGTTTTGAATGTCGGTACTTATGAAGTTTTTTCATTGAAGCTATTTCGTTTCGGTTAATTTTGGGTTTTGAATGTCGGTACTCATGAAGTTTTTTCACTGAAGCAATTTCGTTTCGGTTAATTTTGGGTTTTGAATGTCGGTACTTATAAACTTTTTTCACTGAAGCAATTTCGTTTCGGTTAATTTTGGGTTTTGAATGAACTATTACTATAGTGGTATGTTATTTTTTTTACCTAATTAAAACTAAGACCGTAACGAGAAAGATGTTATTTTATTTACTACTTTTTTAGAAAATGGATGGTCACAAATGTTTCTTTGAAGGAGGATCCATTCTTTATTTATTTATTCACACCGATCCTCCCCCCCCCCCAAAAAAAAAACATTTGATCGACCATTTTCTACCACACCCATGATCCCATTTCCGTTCCTTCTCTTCTTCCCTTTTCACTTTCTTGCTTTTGTTTTATCTAACTATTCACGATGAAGAACGCGGGTGTGTTCGAAATATTGAATAAAAAATAAAAAGTAATAATTACAAAAACAACAACATCGTTTTCATGTTTCAAAAACCACAAATCATCCTTGAAATATATATTAATAAATATATTTAGGGGTAGACTTTTCTGTTAGCTAGGCTTGTAACCCCCTTCTTCCCTATTGGGTCTTTGAAGGGCTCACCTTTTGGCTAGCCTGTTTGGAGTCCAAGGGATTGAACGCTGGTGGTGGGCTCTCTTTCAAACTTGTTTTGTCTTATAACTGACAGATAATGAAGCTAGTTGACTATCCTTGGTAGAGGATGAGGTCATAGTGCTTTTATGATCGGAACATTCCGGAGTGATAGTACACGAGACTGAACGAACTCAGGGTTAGCTCCTTGTGAGGCTTCTCCATCAGCACTCACTAAATGTCGTCGGAGTATTCTCAAGTGCCATGTACTCCTGCTTTCTCTGCCTTTTGGTCGGGATCAAAGTGTAGTATCTGTTCCGATGGATACTGCATCCCATAGACAGGTATTGTCTTGGCCTTCGGGGCTTGATTTACGCCTTAATATGGGTTTGTTCTGTGCAGTTCTAGGAGGTCCACCCTCCCAGGCTTTGCCTCCCCTCTTTTGGGGAGGAGTAAGTTTATTGCTTACTGCCTGAGGCGCCCCTACCGGGGAATGCCGACGGAGCTGCCCAGGCAGTTTTTAAAGGTAATAGGTGCTCTTCCTCTAGAGTGCTGACTTATCAAAACCCCACTTTCCGACCTTGTGTCACATTTTACTCTGTGGGGAGTAGATAAATACCTGCACTCCTTGAGGTATTTCTCGTCTGGATGACTGGGTCCATCACACCCATGCTAATGTTTCGTCTTAAGATTCAATTATTTTGCCTTTGAATTTATCACCGTCAGTCAAAAGACTACCTTGTTTTGAAGTGATTCTACCTTCCTCTCCCTTTTTGTTATTATACAACTTAATCATCTTTCTTTCTTTTTAACTCCTTACATCAACTGGCTTCATGCCTTGTCTGAAGCGATTTCTATAAAAAAAATATATATATTATACTACTAAAACTTTGTGTATCTTGTTGTCTTGCTTGCTTGTTTGTCACCGTGCACGCTGGGTGATGTCACAAAAGGCGAATTACATGAATAAAGGTTAAATGATAAGAGAAGTAGTGGGAGGAGACGAATGACATAAATAATTAAAAGGGAGAGAAAAGGAGTTGAGAGATTGCTAAGAGAGAATGGAAGAGAAAGGGGGAAAGAGTGAAAGAGAGAGGAAGAAAGAGAGAAGGCAGAAGAGAGAGAGAGAGAGAGAGAGAGAGAGAAAGAGAACGGAAGAGCAGATGCAAACAAATTATTATATTATTAAGAAAGAAATATATATTTAATAATTTATATAACAAACAATGACTCAACGGATCACAGGCAGGCACATAGCCAGACTTCTAACTCGGGGGGGGGGGGGGGGAATAATATTGGTGTCTATCGAAACGGTTAGCTCCTAAAATGACTGCCAAATTTCATCGACTACTTTTGTCTGTTTTTCATAGTTATGGGAGCAAAAATGTATCAATTGTGCAAATATTAATTTGTCTGTTTTTGCCTATTACTAAAAAAAAATATTATTTTGAAAATATTAATTTGTTGTCTGACTTTTGCGGATTATTCGGCAAATAAATTTTTTTTTTTTCCACAAATATTAATTTGTTGCCATCTGGACCTAGGGTTAGCGGGAGGTTTAATTAGGTCTATATTTTGTTTTGGAAGAAACAAATCCTAAAATAAAACAGTGTTTATTAAAAATTGAAAATATAATGACGTATCTAAATATAGAATATTGTCAAACAAATCGTCCGCAAAAATGAAAATAATATGGCGCTTTTTCGTATTTGTCCAATGTCCATAACCCGTTTTTCCCAACTTTTTTACTGATAATTTTTTTTCTTTTTTCGGTGTACAATTACCTATCAAGTCGCTAGAGAATTCCGGGTTTTTTCGTAATTTTTTCAAAATATTTTTGATTTTAGGAGGGGGGATCATTTTCCAATATAAATTTAACGTAAACTGATCCCCCTCTTTTTGACCATTTCACATTTTTAAATTCTGTTTTGTGTACGATTATTACCTATGATGTCACTAGAGAATTCCGGGTTTTGGGGAATTTTTCTTCATATATTTTAGATTTTAGGAGGGGGGGATCAGTTTTCGTATATAGATTTAACGTAAACTGGACTCCCACTTTTTGACCATCACCATATTTTCTTTTTTCTGTGTACAATTAGCGAGCATGTAGCATGAAAAGGCACTTGTGAAATATGGCAGTTAAAAATAAAATGACACCAAAACTTTATGAAGTACTTACTTGGTATTGAAAAGTATTACCGTACTGTACAGCGACAATTACGGAAAACGAGCAATTATTTTCATTTTTATTTAAGAATATAAAGGCGCTGGTGATTAAAAGATACTTGTGGAATATGGCAATTCAAAATAAAATGTCTGCAAAACATGTAACCAAATTTTTAAAATATATATTGTTTTTATTTTTTTATTTTTGACAAGGTCCACACATAAAAAAAAGTGTTGGCGATATGTTACAATAGCCAACAGAACAAAAAAGGGGTAGAAAAACACAAAACAAATAAGCAACAAATAAATGTTACCAAAGGCAAGATAAAACTGATCCCTCCTCCTAAAGTTTGAGATGGTCAAAAAGAGGGGGATCAGTCTAGGCTAAATTTATGTAGGAAACTGATCGCCCCTCTTAAAATCTATACTATTTGAAAATTTTCCAAAAAAACCGGAATTCTCTAGCGAACTGATAGGTAATCGTACACAGAAAAAGAATTTAAAAATTTGAAATGGTCAAAAAGAGGGAGATCAGTTTACGTTAAATTTATACTGAAAACTGATCCCTCTATTTAAAATAAATAACACAACCAAAAAAGCAATGTTAATGTTCAATAAATTGACTAGCAACAGCCTCGTTACACCCACATCGCACGCACCTTTTCCGACTTTTGTTGAATTTATTTTTTATTTATTTTTCGTATTACCACCCGGACTTAGGGTTAGTAGTAGGAAGGGTGTGTGCGTTTTAGTGCCCAGAAAATTAGGTAATTTGCAGAAAGAAAAAAAAACAATAATTTTAGAATGCAGATTAGGGGTGTCAGTTTTGCGTATAATTGTAACATAAAATGATCCTCCGTTTCCGGATCATTCTAACTTTCTAAGTCAGTTAACCAATTTCTTTTTTTCGATTGGAGATAAATTCTATAAATTCTTTGTGGGGTGAGGGGTTCTACTTTTTAAAACACGGCACTGATGGCAGCGCCTAGCTGACTCATAGAAGGAAATGTTGACCCCCCCCCTCTCAACCCACACTGCTTAATGGCAATGGAAATAAAATTTCCACAGTAACACAATCGGTTTATTTTTTCATTTTTAATTTTTTTTTACCCAGCCTCCATATAAGTTCTATTTCATATTTTCTTCGTCTAAAATATTTTGGGGGGATCACAAATTTCAGGGAGGGGGGATGTAATCTGAGGGGGGGGGGGGATTGACTGCCCCCCCCCCCTGCCCCATCCCCCTGACTACGTGCCAGGTCACAGGTGTACAACTAAACCTTGTTATCTTGCTTACTTGATATCACAAATGGCGGAAATAATGCTTGAATGATAAGAAAGTAGTGGGAGGAGGCGAATGAGATAAATAATTACAAGAGAAAAAAAAAAAGAAGGGGAAAGAAAAGATGAAAAACGATGAATCAAAAAAGAAATACGACTAAAGTCACTTGCAGAAACGAGTTTCGAGAGACCTCTGGGATGTTCCAGCACATCTCCCTAGCTATCATCTGAGGCAACACTAAGTTCATTATGACGTCTCGCAATGTTATCCATCTCTCTGTGCCATGTGTGTTTAGTTGTGGTGTCTATGCTCCTTTATCAATGTGTTTCTCTACGTTGCGTTTATAGTCATTCACAAGGGTGTGCCTCTTTGGTGTGTATGTTCAATAACACCGTGTCTATTATAAC
Source organism: Sepiola atlantica (assembly GCA_963556195.1). Lineage (NCBI taxonomy): Eukaryota > Metazoa > Mollusca > Cephalopoda > Sepiida > Sepiolidae > Sepiola > Sepiola atlantica. The sequence continues at coordinate 35,518,328 of OY744552.1, forward strand.
ATCGTCTTGCAATGTCTTAGTTGAGAAGAAAAAGAAAACGAAAACTAAACATTTATTTCTTCTTTTATACAGTGTGCTTCAAAATATGAGAGGTTTCGTCACATCTTTTAACATATCAGTCAACAAAGTTTGTTTTAACTATTATTTTTAACTTATAAAATATGTAATTTATTGAATAAAAAATGTGAATATCTTTAGAAATAAATATATATATATATATACTTGAAAATGGATGACGTCATAAATGAGCCTTATTTTTTCAAAAGTTGCCAAAAGCTACCATTCAAACTTTTTAACGTCATCTATTTTCAAGTAAACACTTTATTATAAAAACATGATTTTAAAACATTGTGTCTGCTGGCTCCGTTTGTACGTTTGTAGAAACGTACAAACCTCGGACAGCTAGAATAAACTCTTATCGACAATCAAGACTCTGAGGCATGGTATATTTTAGACACAAGTTTATTATTTGTTGACAAAGATGAAACTGAAAAAGGCACGAAAACGTTGTTTGAGAAACACGTAAATACAAAATGAAGAGGAGGTAGAGACGAGGAGTTACTAAAATCTAAAGTGAGCTGTAAGCTAAATGATATTGCAGAAAAGAAGATATTTTCAGTTCATGATGAAAGATGATACTAGAAAAGAAAAAAATACAATTTATGCTAGGTAATAGCTGAGTTACACGAAGCGAGAAATATAGGTTAACACGTGGGGGAAAAAAGGTAAACAAAGTTTGTAGATAAAAGAAATATAGGAAAATAATACTAGCACTATTTTTTTTTAACATATTTCCCCCCAAACAAGGCAGGCCGCCACTGTAGACGTAAGGGGTTACTGAGAATTATGGTGTAGGTTTGGGTGTCGCCCTAAGTTGGAAGCAGTGTAGCGAGATGTCTGTTTACATTAATTTTAAACCTCTGCATGTCGGTACTGTCGGGAAACAGGAAGCAGGGAGGGAGTTCCAGAGGCCAGCAGCATGAGGAAAGAAGCTATTGGAATAGAAGGCTCTCCGGCATCTGGGGACCTCCACAGTGGATGGATGGGATTTAGCTGATTGTCGAGTTGATCTAGTGTATTTACGTCGAGGGGGTACGAGAGTAACCGGAGCACAATCCATTAAAGTATTTGTAAAAGAAGCACAAGGATGCAACATTGTGGCGATGGGACAGGAGCTGGAGCTTGGTTGATAGTGAGGGACCTATTAAGTTGGCGACTCTTTTTTGGACCTTGTCTAAGAGGGAGAGACTAGTGGATGATGCACCAGCCCAGATGTGGCAAAACTACTCGATGCATGGGCGGATGGTGGCTTTGTAGATATACAGGATAATGTCAGGTGTGAGGAGTTTACTAGCACGGTAGAGGGATCCCACTTTCTTTGCTGCAGCCTTGGCAATGTCTTCAATGTATTTGTTCCAATTCATGTTACCTGTGAAGGTTAGGCCGAGGAGTTTGAATGTTGAACTTTCAGGTAGGGTGTTATTTGCCATGACAATCGGTGGTTGGAGAGGTTTCTTGTAGTTATTGAAGAAAAAGAGCTTTGTCTTTGCGGCATTAAAAGTTACCAACCATTTATGACCCCAATCCATTACAGCGTGGAGGTCATTTTCTAAGGATTCAGCCATTGCCTCAGATATGATAGCGTCCGTTTTGCCCACATGATGAGAGTAAAGCGTGGTTCGTCAGCAAATAAACCAATCTCAGACTCAATGTCATCAGGGAGATCATTTATGAAGATCAGGAACAATAAAGGTCCAATGATAGATCCCTGGGGTACACTAGCATTTATGTCATGTTGCTTAGATTAATCAATTAATACAACACAAGATCTTTCAAAGAGGAATGATTTATTTATATCAGAATGTGGATTGTTAAGTGCTGAAACGTCGAAAAGGATAGCAGAGAGACAGAGAGACTTATTATATAAGCTCATGGCTTAATTATTATCTAAACGTTTTGTTAGACCATCTTAGAAGCGCTTCTTGTCGATGCAAATATATATATATGAATATATATATATATATATATATATATATATATATATATATATATATATATATATATATACTTGTATTATTTTTGTTTCCTAGATGTTTATCAATGAAACTCCAGTGCTTATAAAATAGTGCTCAATAACAGGTAGAGCTGTATTATAGTATAAATTATTTTATTTATACAAACATTGTTGGCTACACATGTGCATACATGCTTCAGCTGAAATTTCATTCGAAATCCAGCTTTATCAAGTAATCTGAAAAACTGAACTAAGATGAATAGAGAAATTTACATTCTTGCAAATTGTTTTGATCTTTTGAGGGGAGAGGAGAGGAAGGAATTAACACATGAGTGACAGAAAAGAGAGTGTCTGAATGTGTATGTATATACACACTAGTGTACGATGTTGTTGATATATGAATAAGTAACTGGGTCTGAGCGGATATATACCCTGCCCCCTCCACATTGTTATCTACATATGTGCATACATGTTTTGGCTGAATTTTTGGAGGGGAGGTGGGGAGGGAGGGGAATACCCCTCCCTTTCAGCCTCCCCTCCAAATAATCAGCTGAAACATGTATGCACATATGTAGCTAACAATGTTTGTATAAATAAAATAATTTATATTTATATTAGAAGTTCATACCTTTTTTAAAGCATCCAAATAAATTTTAAAAACAAGGGGTAAGGTAAATCAAAATACCTTTTAAAGCATGTCAAGATGCGATGATGTTTTATTAAAAAAGAAAAATCGAAACCGATTTTTAATAAAAAAAATTTTTTTAATATAAACTTTCATTTTTTTTTTTAGTTTATATTACAGATATATTTCGCCGAGTACAATCGGCCTCTTCGGTGTAGTTATTAGACCCGATGTTAATGGTCTGCCGGTCTCAGATGGTGTAGTCGGCTCATGAGGTGTTTTTTTTCCGGTACGAAATCACGCCAGCACGTGGATATGTATTTATATTAGAAGTTCATACCTTTTTTAACCTTTTTTAATAAAACATCATCGCATCTTAACATGCTTTAAAAGGTATTTTGATTTACCTTACCCCTTGTTTTTAAAATTATATATATATATATATATATATATATATATATATATATATATTTAGGCAGCAAGTCATTATCTAAGCAAGCGTTGTTGAACATCACGGAAATAAGAAGACTGGAGTTAGTGTTTTATAGTTATCGTTACGGCCGAATGAAAGAGAGAAGAGGGTGTGTGGTTGAGTTCATTTTAATAAACACTAACTCCAGTCTTCTTATTTAAATTTAAAAAAACAAACAAAACCCTAATCCTGAAGACGACTACGAAAGTCGAAAGCGCTCAAGAAAATGGCCGAATTAAAAACTATCGGCGAAGTACTATACGGATTGCCACCTGAAACCAGAAAGATGGCTCAACGGTTTGAGAACCTCACGAGGAAAATATACAAACGCGAAAGTTCCGTGATGTTCAACAACGCTTGCTTAGATATATATATATATATATTTTTATATTTATATTTTTTTAATTTAGTAAAACTCTAGTTTGTAAATTAATCGTGCTTAAATGTCGCCAAACTTTAATTCCGTATTGACGTTATAACCAATTAAGTTTTCTTATAATTTCCTATATAAATCGAAATCTTCGTCCTGAATTTTCGTCTTTTTTATTTCTAATCATAAATAATTAATCGTGAACGCCCGAATCTTTACCAATTTTGTAAATAAACCGTTTTTAAATTGTCGCTAAACTTTAATTCCATAGTGTAAATCATCTCGAATCTTGACGCTATACAACTTAAATTTTTAATATGTTCTAATATAAATCGAAATCTTCGTCCTACATTTTCGTCTTCTAATTTTTAATCGTAAATAATTAAACGTAGTTTTTAATCGTGAACGCTCGAATATTTCATCATATATTTTTACCCATAAAGCTCACATTCGAAATTTTAAATGAGATGATTTATTTGTTTAAATAGCAAAAAAGAATTCTTTTATATATATTTTTATATTTTTATATTTCTGCATATATTAAAAAATTAATCTTACTTCTGTCACCCCTCCTCGATTATTTTAACATTTACCTCCTTTTTACATAGACCAATCACAAAAGTGAATTTATCTTTATCTTTTTAAGACGATCAATTTCTCTCATTATTTGGTTTTTTTGACGTGGTTGTCTATACATCTGAGGAGACCTAATTAAAGGGGTCGAAATAAGTTATTATGTGTACAACCTTAATGTGTGTATAGTTTTTCTTTTTATAATTCTGTTTTGCTCTGTTTAAATTACATTGAGCTCTGTTATTCAGATTCTCTACACAAAATTGAAATCTACACACTATATATATATATATATATATATATATATATATATATATATATATAGTGAGAGAGATAGAGAGACCAAGATTTTAGGACAACGTTACATAGCTTATTAAGCAGTCATTAAAAATTAACAGCTCAAATTATCTTAAACTATACCTTGTTTGATGGGCATGTCCCATTTGTACGTGTGTGTTGTAGTAATCATACCGGACTATGGACAATTTCATGGCTGAAATCAAAGCCATATTATGCTTATAAAATTAATTATTTAATTAATCAATTAATATAACACAAGATCTTTTCGGAGAGGAATGATTTATGCATATCAGTGTGTTGATTCTGTAAAAGATTGAGGTTATTTTAACAAGAATTGCCAAAGTTATTGGTCTGCAAAGTGATGTGAAATTTTTGGGGACACCCTGTATATTCTGATAAAAGAGGTACCAGATAATTTACTTTTTTACAGCATGGAACCCCATCGACTATAAATCCAAAACTGAGAGGTAGAATCGTCGACCTATCGAATAAGGGCATTTTCGAAGTTAACGAACCTTACTTGACCACAAACCAGATCTATCATCGCCGTTTTAACCCTCGTGAAAAGGAACTCAGCAAAAATCCTACAGTCAATGAGTAAGTAGCCCCTTTTTTATTTTTTGCTTCCTCATCATTTTATACCCTCACAAACCCCTTTTTATCCTCGTCGATTGTCGAGCCAGTGGCGGCCTATTCATAAAATTTGCGGGTCTTCATCTACTTTTAAATGTAGATATAATTTTCTTTTTTAATTTGACAAACATATGGTTTCTCTTAATGTATTGTATCCAAAATTTTAATAAAATCATTGTGAGATTTTCATGTATATTTTTTCCTTGCGCCATTTTTTTCTATTTATCCACTTGTGCCATTTTTACCTAAATTCATATATATATATATATATATATATATATACATATATATATATAAATATATGATTTTACCAATTTCATTTGAATATTACATTTTGGATTATTTATTTGCGAAAAAATATAAAATATACATTTTGACAAATTAGGAACAAGGCCATCAAAAATGTGGGGTGATATCGGTGTCGTTGGTCATCCTTTGTCTACTCTATTTGTGTTGAATTGCTGGTTTATAACACATTGTAATGTCGAATCTCTGGCGTCGTAGAACAGTTCGCCTGTTCATCCCGCGAACGGGACGATGTGTCGTTTCTATTCGAGAATCCCAGCTGGGGGGGGGGGACTATTTGTACTAACCGTGCGTCGTTGTTGTCGTCTGCAGCTTGTCGGGCTGCTATCTGTCTTCTTTCGGCTGCATTGTCCGTGGTCACAATCTCCATCGTCTACTGTCCCTGGCTGTTTCCTCGCAAGCTGAAATCAAATCTTTTACACACGATAATTTATAACAAGCCTTTCTTTTTACTTTGAGCCATTTATTGGTATTAGCTTGTCGACACTGAAGCAGTTACGTCGTAGTGGAGAGAGAGAAGCTTACGCTAGTTAATTTCCTAATTAATCACTTAATCACTTGTAAGGGAAGGAAGAGGGGGACTTCGTCTGGCTCTCATTTTTGGGGATCCGAAATCCCCTAGCTTATGTAATCGCTACATGGCTAAAGCGTGTTGGCTCGTCGGCTTCCAAGTCCAAACTAAAAATCTCACTGCTGTTTTCCCACCGGGAAAACTGTGACGTCACGAAATCTCGTGATCGACGCACAGGTGTAACCTAACCCCCCGACCCCGAGGTCTCGTCAACTGTCCCCACGAATCGTGAGAACACATCGCACCAACATTGCACGAGATGACTCCGTTACAAATCGCGCAAGTTAAGCGATCTCACTGTACGTCCATCACCCATGCATCCCATTATATAACATTTGTCTATCCTACTCTTAGAAAAGAATCGTTGCAGTCACCACAATACCACATTTACTTAAGGGGTCATACTACTTAAAATATCCATAAAATGTTGATGAATTTATTTTATTAATAACTCTAAAGCTACACTTTGATTCCAGCTCAAAGACCAAGAACAATCTTTGTGTCATTATTAAGACAAATGTTTCTATTAACCGGAGATATTTGGAAAATCTCTAAAAGATATCAGGTATAATTATCAAATTTTAATGAAACTTTAGGGACTTATTCAGAAAAAAGAATATAATTATTTTTAAACATATTTTCCAAATACAACTGAGTAATTTCATCTCACCAAACCAACACGCCCAGTGAAAATAGCTATTTGATAGATAGTTTAGAAGTCATAAGTTTTCAAATTTTCCATAAATTGAAAATTGATTCAATTAATTTCAAAGCACTAGGTTTAAAGAGGTTTAAACCGAAAAAAATACAAATATTAATTATTTCTGAGGAAATATATACAGTGAATGGATCACCTGAATGGACAAGACCAAGGCGCCAGCAATAAAAAAAAATTGTACACTCGATGTTAAATATTTAGCCGAGAACTCTCTGAGAGGTGCCATATAAACGTTTAGCAAATAGGTGTGAAAAAGATTTTGAACATTTCAAATGCGTATGCCTTGGAGGCTTAATCACAACTGGAGGGCATTTACCGCCGCTATCATTGATGCCCGGGGAGGGGGGGGGGGGGCTGATTCCCTACTGTGTCAAGCCCTTTTTGGCATTAGTCTGTTTTTTGGAGACAATGGAGTTCTACGCCTCAGATCAGTTCGTTGTCGAATTGCAACATCTGCTGTGACTGTGCAGGCCTATTCTGGATCGGCAGGTTCTATTGCAGTTACCACAGATGTAGGTTGCATCTGGTTCTTAGAGTCCTGATGCAGTTCTCTGAAAATATTGAATTTTTCATTGAGACTTTTTTTAAAAATAAAAATAGACCAGTACGTCGGAGTCACCCCTGAAGAATGTGAATATTTGATATTCTATTCTATCAAGATCAGCAACGCGTGGGTAGAGAATTTAAACGAATTCTCTAAACACGTTCAGTGCTGCTAAGAATTCCATGTATTGCTTTAGTTGTAACACACACGTCGGAAAAAAAAGATAATTAAAAACCTGTGGTTAACAAGAACATAAGATCATACACTCTATAATAAACATAGATGTGTGTTTATTTGTATATAAATAAATATATGTACTTCCATCCCATCACACAAAAGTTAGAGAGTAAAACACATGCCTTTTTATAGCCCCCCCCCAATCGACCCCCCCCCCCCCCCGAACGAAATCATTTCAAGTAATGAGGGAAAATGAGAAAGCAAAAAGCAAGTCAGACAACTACCTCAGAGTTACCCTGCCACCTGAAATGATTCTGGAAAGAAATACCCTACTCCTCTATAATAAAAGTTTACATTGGTTGCTTTTTCTTTAGGTCATCAGAAATGATAATTATTTATATCTGAAAGATTATATTACTGACGTAATTCTATGATTTTAAATGAATATTTTAGTGATATATCTGGATAAATAGCGAGCGTGAACACTGACAAAGCATAATTTTCTTTCATCATTATTTGACGGAGGGTGTACACTAGTTTATTGACAATTTGTCTTAACAAACTATAAAGATCACAAATGAGACAGATATATGTAGATTACAAATACATCAGTCCTAATACAGATAAAATGCACAACTTATCTCAATAAATAAATGTGTAAGTGTTTTTCATTTATCACAACTAAATTACCATCAAAACGGGTTACTCTAATTGAAATCAATGATACATAATACTCGTTTGAAATGCTGTATATATAGTAACAAGCAAAAGACCTAACACAAGTATTTGTTTACCTCATTGGCATAATTATTTTTTAAACAGCTTATAATAAATTCATGTTTGGTGTTATTCGGTTGTAGTTTAATTGCCCTATTTTTCTATATAGATGGAATAGTTTTCTCGGTATTAACAGTAATTAATTAAAGTGATTTCATAAAAAAAAAAACAGATAAATTAGAAAAACTAATTAAAGTAACTGCTACGAGAGGGTGGCTCGCCGGTTCACTCACTCACTTGCCTCTCTCTCTCTCTCTCTCTCTCTCTCTCTCTCTAAAAATTACAAAAATGTTAAGGCTTATTTATTTATATGTATAAATGCAAAAATTTTAGTCTTGTGTTTACAAGAAACTTATGAATGAAATTTTTATTATTTAACATTTCGGTGCTTGTATAATAAAAGTCCGAAAAAAAAGTTTTTTTTGTCTTTTACTGTTTGAGAGCTAAATAAGGGGCAGGTAACTCTTACTTCGAATTTAAAGCAAGATTTTCGGTGCTTGTATAATAAAAAGCCGAAAAAGTTTTTTTTGTCTTTTAGTGTTGGAGAGGTAAATAAGGGGCAGGTAACTCTTCACAACAGCTCTAGCTTTCGAACAATATTTTTCTAACCCTAAACCCTAACCCTTTTATGTCTAATCGACGTTCTCCTTGCACAGTAGCCACATGTGCAACGCCAATTAAAGCCATCAGTTCTGATTACTGGAAAATCGTGTTTAAAATTCGTTGTAAGAGTTACCTGCCCCTTATTTACCTCTCAAACAGTAAAAGACAAAAAACTTTTTTCAGTCTTTTATTATACAAGCACCAGTATTTCAAGTAGCGAACTTTGCGAAGTGATAGCGAGTTTGCAAAGCCAGCTAGTTGTTTATAAAGGTAAAAAGTATGTGATTAGGCACAAAAGCAAAACTTATATTTTCCTATCTTTGTTTGTCGAGTGACGTACTCCAAAGCCGTCTGTTTGGTTTGGCATCCAGTGAGAAAAAGAAGACAAACAACTACGCTCTTAATTCTCGACCACATTTTCGTACAACAGTTGCCACAGGATTTAGAATTTATCCTTTTATTAGAAAAGTCAGTGCTTGTATAATAAAAGTCCTAAAAAAAGGTTTTTTTGTCTTTTACTGTTTGAGAGGTAAATAAGGGGCAGGTAACTCTTACAACGAATTTTAAACACGATTTTCGGTGCTTGTATAATAAAAAGCTGAAAAAAAGTTTTTTTTGTCTTTTAGTGTTGGAGAGGTAAATAAGGGGCAAGTAACTCTTCACAACAGCTCTAGCTTTCGAACAATATTTTTCTAACCCTAAACCCTAACCCTTTTATGTCTAATCGACGTTCTCCTTGCACAGTAGCCACATGTGCAACGCCAATTAAAGCCATCAGTTTTGATTACTGGAAAATCGTGTTTAAAATTCGTGTAAGAGTTACCTGCCCCTTATTTACCTCTCAAACAGTAAAAGACAAAAAAAACTTTTTTTCAGACTTTTATTATACAAGCACCGAAAAGTCTCCCGGGCCCAAGGAACATACCTTTGGCCTGAAAACTAATTTCTTCCAAAGGGAGATAACTCAGGCCGTACTTATATGAGCACTCCAATGATGGTCACAGCTGAAAGTACCTGATTTAGGCCTGCCACAGCGATGATGATGATGATGGTGACGGCGAGAGAATCAACACGCATGCGTATTCACCAATTTGGCTTCACAACAGAAAAGACATAATAAACATATAATGCTTATAGGTAGTGTCCTACACTGTATACATATGCAAATCAAAACTCTGAACAGACCAAAGCCGATTCTCGCAGCTCTCAGGAAGGAAGTTTAAAACATGAAATGAAATTTCAGACAAAATGGGATTTTAGTGCATGGAATAGTGGATAAGCATGTTAAGAGACTAGTAAATAGAATAGTGGATAAGCATGTTAAGAGACTAGTAAATGGAATAGTGGATAAGCATGTTAAGAGACTAGTAAATGGAATAGTGGATAAGCATGTTAAGAGACTAGTAAATGGAATAGTGGATAAGCATGTTAAGAGACTAGTAAATGGAATAGTGGATAAGCATGTTAAGAGACTAGTAAATTGAATAGTGGATAAGCATGTTAAGAGACTAGTAAATGGAATAGTGGATAAGCATGTTAAGAGACTAGTAAATGGAATAGTGGATAAGCATGTTAAGAGACTAGTAAATTGAATAGTGGATAAGCATGTTAAGAGACTAGTAAATTGAATAGTGGATAAGCATGTTAAGAGACTAGTAAATTGAATAGTGGATAAGCATGTTAAGAGACTAGTAAATGGAATAGTGGATAAGCATGTTAAGAGACTAGTAAATGGAATAGTGGATAAGCATGTTAAGAGACTAGTAAATTGAATAGTGGATAAGCATGTTAAGAGACTAGTAAATAGAATAGTGGATAAGCATGTTAAGAGACTAGTAAATGGAATAGTGGATAAGCATGTTAAGAAACTAGTAAATGGAATAGTGGATAAGCATGTTAAGAGACTAGTAAATGGAATAGTGGATAAGCATGTTAAGAGACTAGTAAATTGAATAGTGGATAAGCATGTTAAGAGACTAGTAAATGGAATAGTGGATAAGCATGTTAAGAGACTAGTAAATGGAATAGTGGATAAGCATGTTAAGAGACTAGTAAATGGAATAGTGGATAAGCATGTTAAGAGACTAGTAAATGGAATAGTGGATAAGCATGTTAAGAGACTAGTAAATTGAATAGTGGATAAGCATGTTAAGAGACTAGTAAATGGAATAGTGGATAAGCATGTTAAGAGACTAGTAAATTGAATAGTGGATAAGCATGTTAAGAGACTAGTAAATGGAATAGTGGATAAGCATGTTAAGAGACTAGTAAATGGAATAGTGGATAAGCATGTTAAGAGACTAGTAAATGGAATAGTGGATAAGCATGTTAAGAGACTAGTAAATGGAATAGTGGATAAGCATGTTAAGAGACTAGTAAATAGAATAGTGGATAAGCATGTTAAGAGACTAGTAAATGGAATAGTGGATAAGCATGTTAAGAGACTAGTAAATAGAATAGTGGATAAGCATGTTAAGAGACTAGTAAATGGAATAGTGGATAAGCATGTTAAGAGACTAGTAAATGGAATAGTGGATAAGCATGTTAAGAGACTAGTAAATAGAATAGTGGATAAGCATGTTAAGAGACTAGTAAATGGAATAGTGGATAAGCATGTTAAGAGACTAGTAAATAGAATAGTGGATAAGCATGTTAAGAGACTAGTAAATGGAATAGTGGATAAGCATGTTAAGAGACTAGTAAATGGAATAGTGGATAAGCATGTTAAGAGACTAGTAAATTGAATAGTGGATAAGCATGTTAAGAGACTAGTAAATGGAATAGTGGATAAGCATGTTAAGAGACTAGTAAATAGAATAGTGGATAAGCATGTTAAGAGACTAGTAAATGGAATAGTGGATAAGCATGTTAAGAGACTAGTAAATGGAATAGTGGATAAGCATGTTAAGAGACTAGTAAATGGAATAGTGGATAAGCATGTTAAGAGACTAGTAAATTGAATAGTGGATAAGCATGTTAAGAGACTAGTAAATGGAATAGTGGATAAGCATGTTAAGAGACTAGTAAATTGAATAGTGGATAAGCATGTTAAGAGACTAGTAAATGGAATAGTGGATAAGCATGTTAAGAGACTAGTAAATGGAATAGTGGATAAGCATGTTAAGAGACTAGTAAATAGAATAGTGGATAAGCATGTTAAGAGACTAGTAAATGGAATAGTGGATAAGCATGTTAAGAGACTAGTAAATAGAATAGTGGATAAGCATGTTAAGAGACTAGTAAATAGAATAGTGGATAAGCATGTTAAGAGACTAGTAAATAGAATAGTGGATAAGCATGTTAAGAGACTAGTAGAAATAAAAACACAAACACATCTATAAAGCAGAACCGATATTTCGGTCGATTCAAACGCCCTTAATCTTTGGTGTAGAAAAGCTTTATTGAAAAGAAAAAGAGTCTTATATACAACGAAATGTAGAAAGTGATCCAGGGAGGATGGGGTGTTGTAGTCTGTTCAGAGGAACGGATAGATGGGCAGAGTGAAAGGAGAAGATAAGAAAGAGTGGTTCGTAGATAAGTAGTGGTGTTGTAATATTCAGGAGAAGTAGTGGGTCAAGTATGTCAGAAAAATAAGAAGATATGAGGCGAACGAGTGGGAGAAAAGTAGGTGGATGTTTGTGTAAGCCGCGTGCATGAGGGAAGGGTAGTGAGTTGGGTATGTAAAAAGAGGAGGAGGCGATGTGAGGGATGGGATGGGGGAAAACATATATATGCATGTGAAAGAGGAGGTGCAGGATCTCCCCCATATCTCGCACCTCACATCGCCTCCTCCTCTTTTGTATACCCGACTCACTATGCCTTTGCTTTAAATTTAATGTTTTTTTAATTTCAAGGTAATTTTTAATACGAAAAATTTCTTTTTCTTTTTACTTTTTCTTTTAAAAAAATATTTCTTTGATTTTTTGACGATCTAGTTAAGAATTGATAAAAATATACGTATTGTTGCTAGCTCTATCAGTATTGAATATGGCGCCGATTCATGAAAGTAAAAAATAACTTATTTTCCTAATGTGCATATATAAATGCTTAAATAATGTGAGTTGTATTTTTTATTTTTCTAATTTTTCAGACACAATTTTGGTCTTTCCTTCTGATAAATCACACTCATTGAAAATTCTAGATATATAACTCTGTATTTGTTTGTCTGAGTGATGATGAAGCGGATCGTAAAACGCTGAATCCCTTTACGAATGAATAAAGACATGGTCACTGGGATCTAATTTTCTATGTTTATATATATATATATATATATATATATATATATATATATATATATAGTAAGCTATGAAAATATATTTATGGCAATTAAGCTACACAGAGGCTCCCGCATTTCATACCTGGCGGGAATCTTCAGGCTAAAATGCATTACGTATCGAGCACTCTTGAAGTAAATACTAAAAATTAATACATAAAAATTATATCTCCTTATAAAATTTGATGTGGATACATGAAATAGTAATATATATATATATATATATATATATATATATATATATATATATATATATATATATATATATATATATAGCACTAGATAGAGTGAAAGAATAAAATAAGGGGCGAATCAAATTTTATTAGAATTCAAAGTTCAGGCAAAGTACTTTAAAGTCCTTAACTCATGAGTTTTCAAAGAAAAACCCTATCCAGTATATTGAGCTTCATTTTTATCCGGATGTTCACTAAATAAAGATATTAGTTGCCTCTTATATATTTTGTTGTATTTACCTTATATATATATATATATATATATATATATATATATATATATATATATATATATATATGATGTTTTTGGCACGTACATAACTATTTTTTTTAATTAGATGAATTATAAATAAAAAATATATAATAAAAATAAATGAAATAGGGACTTAAAGGTAGTATCTATAGATAAAAAATTAAAATTAAAAACTAAAATTTTAAATTTAAAGTAAAAATTAATGCAAAAAATGAAAAACTTTGACATTTGATGTCTTAATTAAACCTAGGTATTAAATTTTCAATCGGTAAATAAAATATAATATAAGTATATCAATATATATAAAGAAATATATACTAAAATTATAGGGAATACAATTCACGAAAAAATATGAAGAAAAAGAAAGTGAGAGAATAGTTTAAATATTTTTTTCATAGAGTGTATCATATATCTATATTAATAAACACAGACATATAGATAAAAACCGAAAAAGAGCCCTTAAAATAACAATCACTCAGAAAATCAGAACAAATCAAAGAAAAATGATAAATAAAATTTTAAAAAACAGCAATGAAACTTAGAGGCAAGTCGTTCTTAGATTAAAATTTTGTAAAATTGTTCTTATCAAATATCAGTCAGTACAGGAGAAAACGGAAAAAATTGTAGGTTTTAATCTTCATGGTAACAACGATGGAACAATGTCAAGTAATACTTAATATTTAAATACGTTTTCATTATATGAAAGTTAATAGTTCAAAGGCAAATCAAAATGAATCAAGGGAGGCGCGAGAGCGCTCTATCCCTTAATAGACTTCACGAATGGCCTATGCTGGAAATCTCATTTCTTTGATCAATCATAACTCAAAAACCAATAAACCAAATTAGTTAAAACTTTGCACAAATTTTTTTTTGATAGGTTCTATAAGTGTGTAGAATTTCAGCATCATTAGTCAAGGCAACCCAGAGATCCAGAGAGTTCAATCATGAAATCATGTTATCTGTGTGTACGTACGTACATACGTACGTACGTACGTACGTATGTGCCACCCTCTATCTCATCAACTATTTAATGGATTCAGCTGATTTTTGGCAGAGATAGAGGTTCTAGGGTCTAGTTGATGGCATTTTAATTTCAGTTTACCATATACCTTAGTTTTCCAGAAAATTCCAAAAAACCTTAAAAATGACCATTGTATTGAGGCATAACCTTTACAAAAGTAGTGACATTCCATGATAAATGCCAGTATACTGAAATCATCTGCCCTTAATAGGGTTAAGATGAAAATTCATATACACTAAATGTACAAAAGCAAGGAAATTCCCAAATTTTTACACTTTTATTGTCATTAAGGGTATGCGAGCACAACAGGGCTATGTATTTTACTGGTAGGAATTTTTCTTCAGTGCACCTCACACACTTCATCCACTCATGCATAGAGATTTATACTGTAGTGCTGTGATAATGAAATGGTTTGGTTGATATGTAGTCATATCCTTAATTAATGACAATAAAAGTGTAAAAATTTGGGAATTTCCTTGCTTTTGTACATTTAGTGTATATGAATTTTCATCTTAACCCTATTAAGGGCATATGATTTCAGTATACTGGCATTTTTCATGGAATTCTTCTTAGAGTATATTCAGTAATTGTAATCCTATAATTGGTGAAATCTGCTTAAGTTCCATCAAAATATGGTAGAATCGAATTATACATGTCTCCTTTAGAGGAAATTCAAAATCAGTATGAACCAATTTCAAAATAAACCTGGTTTTATCAAAGGAGAAGTAACCCTAGACTCCTCAACTAAATAAAATTTTCGGTTCTTGTATAATAAAAAGTCGAAAAAAAGTTTGTTTTGTCTTTTAGTGTTGGAGAGGTAAATAAGGGGCAGGTAACTCTTCACAACAGCTCTAGCTTTCGAAAAATATTTTTCTAACCCCTAACCCTAACCTTAACCCTTTTATGTCTAATCGACGTTCTCCTTGCACAGTAGCCACATGTGCAACGCCAATTAAAGCCATCAGTTTTGATTACTGGAAAATCTTGCTTAAAATTCGTGGTAAGAGTTACCTGCCCCTTATTTACCTCTCCAACACTAAAAGACAAAAAAACTTTTTTTCGGCTTTTTATTATACAAGCACCAAATTTTCTATTAATGTAAAATTTTAAATAGTCCGAAAAATACTTTTTCTAAAAAAAATATTTATATTTTTAAATAGCTGACTCACTAGAAAAATTACATTATGCTATAATTTAAAATATTTAATTTAATATATTTTTTATAAACGATCGATTAAGAATTTAAAATTAATATCATTGAATTTAAAATAAGGCATCTACGATAATTCTCATGGATAAAAATAATGATTAAAAATACAATATTAATTTATAATTATCTCTAATACATGATAAAAAGTTATCAGCAAAACAAATTATTATAAATGAAGATATAGATTAAAATTATACATACAAATAAATAACTAATCTAGATCATAGTTAAGTAATAAAAAAAGTAGTGATAAATATAGGGAGTATGCATTTAAGAATAGTTAGAATAGTTAAAATGTACATATTGTTAAGATAAGTTGGAAAGAGGAATTATATGTGTATGGGTAAGTATTAAGAGTTTTCTAATGTACTTTTATACATCTAAAAAAACGGAGAGGGGTATATCATGTTAGCAGAGGGAGAAAGTATGAGTAAAGAAGAGGAAATATTTTCTTTGAAGACCATTGAAGAAAGAAAATCCGTAGTGGTTCCCACTAATATGGCCACCTACTTTACCAAGTGATTCTAATTATAAAAGTTGTAGGTAAATTAGGAAGCAATAAAAATGTTTGCTGTCATTTTTATAACAGAGACACACAGGGTCTTTAAATAAAAACTAGCTTGTGCTCTGTTCCTCATTGTTCAACTTTTTAATATAGCTGTAGTTAACCGATCCTGGTGGTGCACCAGTTCTGGACGCTGACTGGTTGTTCCCCTTGATTGTACTCAGAAAGGGTCAGAGAGTATCGAGAATTCACTATGCTGGATGTCTCCTATGAAGTTCCCACAGAATGAGGAATATCTGGGTTCGGATATCTATATTCCTGTCTTAAAAGGTAGAGTAAAAACTAATATATTTTGTTGTTTTGTATGATGTTACATGTTTGTTTTTTTTATAAATGTCAACTATAAATAAATGTGCTAATCATACTTGGTTTTAGCTTTGTCTTTTATTCGTTCTGATGATAGATATGTTTGGGATATGTGTTTAATACATGGGCTGTGAAATAAGATAACTTATATTCTAACATAGATAAATCTTCATTGATCTCTTTATTTCCAGGGAATTGTTATACAACCCAGTTGCCAAGACCCTTCAACCAATGAGAGATACAACCCAATTCAAATTTCGTACAGTAATACCAAGATTACCAAAATTCGTCAAACACGTGCCTCACAGGTGAGTTCTTTTTTATAGTTCCTTTTTTCTTTGAAAACCGTTTCTAGATTGGAAACTAAATTCTAACGTTTACTACATCAGTTTTTACCCTCAAATTAAAAAAGAATCGCAACTTAAAATAAAAAACAACATCAAAATGTTCAACCTCTAAATCCAAAATGCTTGTTGCAGAGGCCGATGATGGTGGTTCATCCTACAACTTGTTAGAAACATAAGAATAATACAAGGAAAGATTACAAACAGGGGTTTGCGAACAGGGACTTTTAACTGCAATATTGGTGTGTCATGCAGTTTGCATTAACTGCATAAAACAGCTTTGCGCAGAGACTACGCTGTTCATACTAGTCGAAGATACATCCTCAACAATCAGTTCAATATTTTGAAGTTAAGGTTTTCTATTGCCTAGCAACTATTTAACTGCTGACAAAATTCCCCCCCCCCCTCTCTCTCTCAAATTATATGAAAAGTTCAGAAAACTCACTTGGTGTTGAATATTATAATGTCCAATTAAGGGTTCTTATGAGCTGATAGGAGTTGTGCAAACCATAACTTCCTGGTTAGATGCAAGCGCCGCTAAGGCCAATTCGAATAATCGAAATATGATTTGTTTTTTTCCATCGTTTTATTAATTCGCATACACCTTGAATACATTTTTCACTGTCATCTACTGCATCGATAGCAAAAAATTTCCCGCCTGGATAACTTTTTCGTTTTTTGGACTACCATTCACCACCTGGATTGTTTTTTAATCAACCTCTTTGACATCTTGCTTGAAGCTGTTTTAAACTTTATGACTTGGATGAACTGTATAAGTTTAACAAAAAAGTATGTTTTGGGCCGATATATTTGATGTTTTATATACTTTTATGTATTTTATATATTATATTTTTTTTTTCATATATTTTCAAAGTTTAATTTTATTACCTGCAGTAATGTCATTGTGGTAATGGTCCTCTGAGGAGAAGATTTTCTTTGAAAACTCATGAGTTAAGGACTTTAAAGTACTTTGCTTGAACTTTGAATTCTAATAAAATTTGATTCGCACCTTATTTTATTCTTTCACTTTATCTAGTGCTATATATATATATATATATATATATATATATATATATATATATATATATATATATATATATGAATGGAGAGATAAAGATAACATTTTATCTTTAAAATAATCCTATCTTGAAAAGTCAATGCTCAATATACAACATAGAGCAATAATAAATTGAAATGAGTGATAAGAATAAAAATCGGAAAAAGAACAATATTTATTGAATCATCAAGTAGTTTAAACAAGGAATATATAAATAAACTTTTTTTTACTTTCCTTAACACATGGATTTTCAAAAGTGCAAGCTTTTATCATCAGAGGAGATTATAGGAATAAATAAGCAAAATTATATGACTGTTAGCACAGATTTGAAAATATACAAAAATACACAAGATTTTTTGAGCAAAGAGAATCAAACTCGATGGAAAAATGTAACATGTCCTAAAAAGGTACATCCAGGATATTATGAATGTTCATCAAATATAGCAGAAAATCTTCCAGCAATTCGAATAAAAATTTCTGTTCAGAAAATATAGGGATTCATATCCGAAATTAAAGTTCATTGGCAAAAACATGCGTGACTCACCAAAAAGAATACAAGTATATAAATCTAAAAAAAAAAAATTAAAAACAATCATTGAGTCCATCGCCAGCAAAATATCTTCCTAAGGCAGATCTAAAAAGTGATTGTAGAGGCCATAACGACCAAATTCTGAATGGGAAAAATTCAATTTCAATTCCTAAATTTCAGATATGAATCTCTAAATTATTAATGAAAGTAAAAATAATCCTGGGCAATTTCAGGTAAGGACAGCTAGTTTAAATCTGGTTGCAGAGTCATGTCATAGCCAGGACAGATACTACTTAACCCAAAATGAGACCATGACATGTACTGACACTCTGAGAGTAATATTGGAATTATCATTAAGCGCAGTGAATTCTAAGTGCCCTGTGATTGGATGAAAATCAGCCAATCACAGACCACTGCTTCAATCTCCGCAGAAAATACAGGAGAGCTCCTTTTTTAAAAGTAACGGTCTCTCTGCTCTAGCCTCGCAGCCGATCAACATCGTTCTTCTGTGCCGTGTCAGGTGAGAGCGGGCTCATGCTTTTTTAGCGTATATAATAGGCGCGAAGCCCTCTTGATGTTCCCAACTACTCTTCACAGCATCCTGTTACAAGACAACTGGCATTTACAGTGAGTCCGCAAAGGCACTTCTTTTGCAAGCAACATTCTATTTCTTTCTTCTCTTTTTTCATCTATATAAATACCCTTTCTTTATCTACCCAAGTTGTTTGTTATCTCTGTTCTTGTATAGTCACGTTTTTATGCAACCAACGTTTCTTCCAGCGGACTACAGTCTTCGTCCTTCATTTTAACGGGAAAAATCCCAACAGTAATGCAAACTAGGTGATTCCACACTCGTCAAAGCTCCCAAATTTGGGTCTCACCACCGGATGTAAGCGTATAGATGATGATACATACCTGGCACAGCTTGAGTAGATGTTGTTCATACCCGTCCTCGACAATCAGTTCGACAGTGACCTTGCTTCTGTCGGGTTGAGGTATGGTTCTGTTCAGTCCTAAAAAGTCCACCCTCCCAGGCTTTATCTTCTCTTTTGGAGAAAGGGGTTAGTTTATTGCTAATCACCTACCAAAGAATGCTAGCGGGGCTGCTCAGGCATTTTTGTAGGCCAGAGTGCACTTGCTTTTCAAAACTCCACCTGACCTTGTGTCTAACCTCTGCGTCGTCAAGAGGTAAATAATAGGCATATAGATGATTATGGCAAATTGTTAACTCTTGATTAATTCAATTCAATTTTTTTGCAGGGGCCAGTTGACAGAATATCAAGAAATATACCAAAGACCATCGGATGTGAAATATACTCACGATGTTTACTGCCCGGAAGATACACCTTGGACCTTACCAAGTTAGTTTGACACATTTGTTCTTTTTAAAAATTGCTAAATCAATTTTGTAAACAGAGAGAGAGAGAGAGAGAGAGAGAGAGAGAGAGAGAGAGAGAGAGAGAGAGAGAGATTGTTGGATTTTCAAAGTCAGAAGACCCAAATAGCAATGGATCTGACAAATGGACTAGCTTCTTTTTGTTTTTTTCTTCCATGTTATGATCCGAATATAATTTAATTCACTAATTAACTTTTTTTTATGATAATAATTAGGCTGGCTAAGAACTTTGTTCGACGCGAAGCATTTTCCGTTTATGATCTAAACAGTACAACCTGCTTAAAAAAATCAATAAAAGGAAATTTCAACATTTCCCTGTGTCCGACTTCAGATAAAGATTTACATTTTAAAAATTATTCATTAGCATACTTGTTTATTAATGTTATTCGCATATCACAACAGAAGGTACAATAATTTGTTTGTAAAAACCTATTTACTATGTTCCCTACATGAAATGCTACAAGGTGCCGTTGTTTACACTCTTGGATTTTTCATGGCCGATTTGTAGATTCTTCTCATGGTAAGTCAACCACATTATTTTTTTCAAACACCTAATGCCGGTGGAAGTTCTTTATAACAATGCAAAACCAACTCTTAATTAAACAAAAATTGCTATTACATTACTTATCACTCGGCCAAGTAACAAACATTCACTTTCAAGCAAGTTCGGGTGATTATTCCGAGTTTAGTTATAACAACGTCCGGTCCGATTTCGGTATTCCTTAGCTAGGATGAGAAAAACATTAATCGTATTTCCAATAATTATTTCTTTAACAATTTAAAGAACTGTTAGACACTTCTACTTTTAAATA
This sequence comes from Sepiola atlantica, assembly GCA_963556195.1. Lineage (NCBI taxonomy): Eukaryota > Metazoa > Mollusca > Cephalopoda > Sepiida > Sepiolidae > Sepiola > Sepiola atlantica. The sequence continues at coordinate 35,539,010 of OY744552.1, forward strand.
AAACGTCGTAAGTTCACTAGACCAACTCGACAATCGACTAAATCCCATCCATTCACTGTGGAGGTCCCCAGATGCCGGAGAGATTTCTACTCAAATAGCTTCTTTCCTCATGCTGCTGGCCTCTGGAACTCCCTCCCTGCCACATGTTTCCCCGACGGTACTGACATGCAGAAATTTAAAACTAATGTAAACAGACATCTCGCTGTGCAGATCCCAATTTAGGTTGACCCCCCCCCCCCAACCTTCTCCCTTTTCTTTCTTCTCAGTAACCCCTTACGTCTACAGTGGCGGCCTGCCTTGTTTGGGGTGAACTATGTTAAAAAAAAAAAACGTGATTTTAAAAACCGTATAAACATACAATTCTAACATTAAAACAATCACAAAAAATTCCATTACTTATTCCGGGTTTATTTATAATAACTTCCGGTTCGGTTCTGATCTGGTCCGGTTTCGTTATTCCTAAGATTGGAAGAGTAAAACAATAAATCTAATCATGTTTCTAGAAATCGTATTTACAATAATAACTTTGTTTAACAATTTAAATTATAGGATTAACATGTATCGCAATCCTATAATATTAATTGACCAACGGCGTGTGTGAAAAGAAGCACAAACTACACCCAAAAATCAAAATCTAAAAAAAAAATTACATTTTTCATAAAAAATTGGCTCCCAGAGCAATTTTAGCAAAAAAAGCAAAAATGGCTGTCTACGTCTGCTGCACCTTGTTCAATTAAAATCTTTTTTCGCACACAAACTAAAAACATTCTTTCTGGAGCCAATGACGAATTATTTAAACTCAGATTTTCATTGAGAAAAATAGTTGGGAAAAAGCAAGAGCAGTACGTTTCTGCTTCTCTCGCCCCTTTGGGCTTGGGAAGCTAATATTTATTTCTCAACTCACACACACAGTCATATGCTTACACACCCTGACGAAAAGTAACACCCACACACAAATGCCTAGACTGTCGCACACATATATACACTCATAAAAAACGGCATAAACACATACATTTTATTACTCGTAATATTTCTAACTGAACATTTCAAAGGAATAATTACTCACATAAAATATCTTATACTTTTTTACATATATAAATATCTTGTGTTCGTTAAACAATGGTTTCTTCTTTCATTCAACATCCGTGTGTGTTTCTCTGTTTTCAACATTTTAATAACAATTTAATTGTCAGCGTGGATCTTAGCATTTTCTCTAAGACACAACTAGTCAAAATCTGAACCAGCTAAAGTCCACACTCCCACAAAATAACTGTTCTTAGTTCTGATGACCCCAGAGGAAGATTAAATCTGGACAGTATAGGGAGATGTGTGCAGAACAGGAGACTTTGATGGAATGGCCACGTTGAAAAAAATGTATGAGAGTTCTTGGGTTAGTAGATGTAAAATAGTTGAGGTAGCAGATTGAATTCACAGGATAAAGCCATGGAAAACATGTGAGGAAGTGATAAAAATGGACCTGCAGGAAAGAGGGAAAAATAAAAACCTGGCCATAGATAGGCTACTTTGGAAGTCAATTCCTTAAAGCCGTCCAACGCATACCAGTATGTAAAACGGATGATGATGTTCAGAACACTTCTGCATTTAAATAAACCGTGTTTTTAAATTCATATTTATAAACAAAAGGCAGCAGATTATCATTAACATTCTTATTTACGCTCCTTTCCCATTTCTTATTCATTCCTACGTTTTCTTCTTTGCAGAAGAACTCCAATTTGTTTCTTTCTTCTTCTCAATTTTTTTAAAAATAAACCGATCAATATAAATTAGTCAGATTTATTAATCAGAATAAAAACTAAATAAAATGATTTTACATTAAATCGTGATTACTTTTTTCGCTATAGAGATAGAGTGAAACAGAGAGGGGATATAGCAGTCATAAACTTTAACATTTCTTTCCTCTCGCGGAGAGCAGCCCCTGTGAGGTGGTTGGGTCATACAATAACCAATCAGCCTCCAAGGCGTACTAATTTCGACCAAACTATTGAAGAACTACTTCCAGACTCTTTGTGATCTTCTCTCTTGCCCCAGTCAACTTGGCTATTTTCCACAGGAACATATACTGCTTGAAGACTGTTGGTAGACAAATTTTCTTAGTTTATGACTTCCTTCACTATGACACCGATTTAACTTTCGACAACCTACACCCACCGGTGTAGGTCACTCAAATAAATATATTATTTGTTTTTCATAGAAGGGCTTTGATTTCCTTTCATGTGACAATTCTTTCATTTCAAAATGTTATAGGAGTTGGTTTTACAGTCCATGCGAAGATTAGCTCCTATATGTACTTTTGTTCTCTTCCTCTTTTTTCTTATAGATACCGGATAAGATATTCTGTGTTTGCCTACTCGACACCTGCAACAGACCTTATTAATATTTCTATTACTAAGTATCGAGATCAATTTGATATTTTTATTTTATTTAAAAAAAAAAAGAAGTTTTTTTCATTTACTTTTCTTACTGGATGCACTTTTATTGGTGTTCAAATCTTGGTAATGCTACTAAAAATAATCCTTTCATTGAACTAGAAAGTATGAAGAGATTTCACAATCATTTCAAAAGAAAGAAAAGGAAATATACGGATCGATCGATCCAGATTGATAACACCACCAAGAGAAGCTGCATTTGATGAAATGAAAATAGATAGATAAATGTCGAAGATAGGACACAGCTAAATCTAAAAATAGATTAAAAAAAACAAGAAATAGAAAAGAAATATGAGTAAACTTGTGTTGTAACATTAAACAATAACAAAAATCGATCAATTATTTAATTCCAAGTTTATGGATCATAACTTCCGATCCGGTTTCGTTATTTGTAGCATGAATTGGAACAAATACATAGAAGACATTGCCAAGATTGCTGCAAGGAAGGTGGGCTCCCTCTAACGAGCTAGAAAACTTCTCGCACCTGACATTATCCTATATCTCTACAAAACCACCATTCACTTATGCATGGAGTATTGTTGCACCATCCACTAGTCTCTTCTTTTTAACAAGGTCCAAAAAAGAGTCGCTAATCTAATAGGTCCCTCATTATCCACTACACAGGGACTGCTCTCTGACTATTGTCTAAATCACAGAGTCTGGAAGTAGTTCTTCAAAGGTTCAGTAGAAATTAATAGTCCCTGTCGTCTGATTGGTCATCATGTGACCAAACCACCTTACAGGGACTGCTCTCTGCCAGAAGAAGGAAATGTAAATGTTTATGACTGCTACATCTATACGGAATTTCGAACTGAACCCCTTATTTAGTAGTATCGTTTGTACTGAGGATTGAACCTCCAACCTCCAGAAGATTGTTACTTAGAACTGATTATTACTTAGCACTTTTATCCATTGCGCCATTGGTCCAATCCTCAGTACGGGTGATACTAAGATACAATTACGAATTACTTAAGACTTCTACCCGGTTATGGCTGACAGAACGAGAACAAGCTACCCCCGTGGATTAAATAAAGAGTTCCGTTCAAAATTTCATACAGATTACAGAGTTCAACAAGACACATCTGAAGGAGGTCAGAGGTTATATTGGCCGCAACATCGTGCGAATAACATCCAAGATGAGAACAGTAGTTCGAATAATCCAAATTATCAATTCTTATCTCAAAGATTCCGAAAGATATCAATTTTTTTGTACACGAAAACAACTCTTTCACCAAGTAACGTTCCTTGGACACTTGGAACTCTCATTCTTCACAGACTCTTTATCTTTCATTGTCTTAACAAAGTTGTTGAATTAAAAACAAATTATTATTTTGTATGGATAGACTTTGTATTATTCGGACTACTGTTTTCATCTTGGATGTCATTCTCACAACGTTTCGGCCGATGTAACCTCCAACCTTCTTCAAGTTCATCTTGTCGAACTCTGGAATCTATACGCAATTTCGTACTGAAGCCTTTATTTAATTCACGGTGCGAGATTGATGTCGTTCAATCAGCGATGACCTGGTAGAAGTCTTAAGTAATTCTTAATCGTATACATAGTATCGCCTGCACTGAGGATTGAACCTTCAACTTTCACTTATAACCGATAATTACATAGCACTTATATCTGTTACACCACAGGTCCTTGCGGATGATGCTAAGAACACAATTGCGAATTACTTAAGACTTCTACCCAGTTATGGCTGACGGAACGAGAGCAAGCTACCCATGTGGATTAAATAAAGGGTCCTGAAAATAACATCCAAGATGAGAACATTATTCCGAATAATCTAAATTATCAATCCACATCTCAAAAATTCCAAAACACAGACCTTTTTTATTTTTTATTTATTATTTCCTTTCCCTCTACAAACTAGGGTCAACAATGGCATGGTGTAACGTTACAAGACATTAATAACGTTCGATAAGGAAACCCTTTTGACCCCACATGATACTTTTTGTAAGCAGAAATTGCTGTTCTCTCATGGACATATTGTAAGTTGTTACTCAGTGGAAAGTGACGTCTCTCAGTAGTAGCCATCATCATCATGGGGTTTTAACTAAAGTCACACCTTTCCGCACCACGGTACAGGTGGTGGCAATGTGGTAGTGTCAGAGCTGCATGGCTAACAGGGCTCTAGTGAAACTCAAGACGGGATTGTGATGTATGTATTTGTGTTGTCTCTGAAAATAAACAGGAAAGAGAGAAAGAAAGCTGTGTGTTTGGGTTTTTATAGTATGTGAAAGATTTTGAGACTGAATATTTCTTGTGCTGTGATTGGTTGAAAGAAAATGCCGCTTTGAGCCTTTGTCTAAAATTGTTTAATGATTTTTGTTTATTTTGCAGAACCAAGCGCCGAATCAATAATGACTGTTCCGCGATTCTACACAACCGAATATCAAACAATCGGAAAGAAAGAATCTGTTCCAGTCTAAGAAAACAAAACAAAACAAAAAAATATCTGTCTGATGTTCGTTTTAAAAAAAGTAATAAAAATTATTCAAACAATTGGAAAGAAAGAATCTGTTCCAGTCTAAGAAAAGAAAACAAACAAACAAAATATCTGTCTGATGTTCGTTTTAACAAAAGTAATAAAAATTATTCAAACAATCGGAAAGAAAGAATCTGTTCCAGTCTAAGAAAAGAAAACAAACAAAAAAAATATCTGTCTGATGTTCGTTTTAACAAAAGTAATAAAAATTATTCCTTCCTCTTCTACATCTATATAAAAGTCAACGTTTGTTTGTTTGTTTGTTACAGAAATCCCTATGTTAACAATTAGAACATTCAAATAAGTTTCAATAATGGTAAAATTTTTCACAGAATCTGAAGACAACATTGGAATCTTCCTTCCATTCCATCTGGGGTCACTAGAGGCAATTATTGGTTAGGGTCATAAAATAACTTAAATATATTAAAACCTAAAGAAACGAAATTCATTTTTTTAAAATAGTTTCTTCATTTCATAAAACACAACTAAAATTAAACAAAGCATATCTCAGTGAAAAATGCATTTAAAAAAGATTTAAACATTTAAATAATTTTTTTTATTCGTATTTTTAAGATTTAAAATAATTAAAAGAAAACGAATTTGTTTTGATTCGTTGAAGCCATTTGTCGTTTTACAGCTCCAGGATCTTGTTTTCGAATGAAGACTTCGAACATGCTCTTTTCGTGTTTTACCTTTTTAAGTAATACTTATGCAGGAATTTATTTTTAAAATAAGACTTTGAACACGTTCATTTGTTTTATGTTTTACGTAATACTTAACTTGTGTTGATGAAACTAACAAATCGACTTTTTAAAATTCACACAAATAGCAAAACTTCTTTTTTTTAAAAATTAAAACTTCAAATGCGGAAGTCGTGTTAGTCTGCTATAAAAAAAAAATTCTATCCTCCATTAAAAAGATTTTCTCCTCCCGCACTAAATACTTAAAGAATTTATGTACTTCCATCTAATTTCAACACAAATTACAAGCAACATGTAACGGTTTAAATTTAAATTAGCAGGCACTCAGAGAGTACATACATACACTACACCAATTATAAATAAATTTATTGGCCCGGGGAAAGAAGACATTTTTATTGATGGACGAATTGACAACATCCATAACATGAAAACATGGCTAGGAAGAAAGTGTAGTATCTGTTTTGATGCTTCACTTAGTCTGTTCTGTCTTCAGTCAGTAAAGAAGTCGTCCTAGACTGAGGCAATTCAAATTTTTGTTCCAATCTAGAGTTCCCTTTTTTAGGAAGCTGGATTTTCCCTACATTAAAATCAGACCTTGTGTCGAACTCTGCCCTCGTGGGGGGGGGGGGGGAAATAAATAAGAACACATTAAAACAAAAAAATGAATAATCAATATTTATAATGAATTTTATTATTGATTATCAAAAATTAATATTAATTATTAATAATTGATAATAATAATTAATAATTAATATGTATAATTAATAATGAATATAGATAAAAACAATTCGGCAATTTAAAAATATAGATTACTAGAAGAATACTCGTTCCAGAACAGGTAAAATTAATTCCCTGAACAGAAAAGTTTGGCACCACTTTTATTCCCCCTTACGAAGATTAAAATAAAGATATAATGATACTAAATCTTATTTCTAGAATCCTTATTTCATCAAAATCAATTACATGACTTTGATTCTAGAAAATGTCTAAAATTCAAGGCTTAAGCTTAAGGGGTCTTAAAAAGAAATGAAATTTCAGGAAATTATTCTTAATTGTTGTCGAATGACAATGTATCAAATTCAATGCAAATCTGCTTCCATACCATTTTTACCACCTTTGCATAAAACTATATATAGCCCACATTATGACACCTTATGCCTAGCAGCTGCGTTCTAAAAAATTAATAATGACCGATTAAGTAGTCTATATCCGAAAGTATAAACTTTCCAAAACCACATCACGCGCTTCATTACTCATCAAAAACTATCTGATTACATTAGTATTGCAGAGTTACAAAAATTCACTGGCATCGCATCAATATCCTGTCATCAAATGTAAAGTCTTGAGTGTGGGATTATTCAAAATATGCGTCAAACGCATGATACAAGGAAGCTGGTCGAAAGCTATACAAATGGATAGACAACATCTGTGAATGGACAAACAAAAGTAATAAAATTATTCTTTCCTCTTCTACATCTATATAAAAGTCAACGTTTGTTTGTTTGTTTGTTACAGAAATCCCTATGTTAACAATTAGAACATTCAAATAAGTTTCAATAATGGTAAAATCTTTCACAGAATCTGAAGACAACATTGGAATTTTCCTTCCATTCCATCTGGGGTCACTAGAGGCAATTATTGGTTAGGGTCATAAAATAACTTAAATATATTAAAACCTAAAGAAACGAAATTCATTTTTTTTAAAATAGTTTCTTCATTTCATAAAACACAACTAAAATTAAACAAAGCATATCTCAGTGAAAAATGCATTTAAAAAAGGTTTAAACATTTAAATAATTATTTTTATTACGAATAAAAATAATTTTTAAGATTTAAAATAATTAAAAGAAAACGAACAAATGGATAGACAACATCTGTGAATGGACAAACAGACATGAACGAAGTGAATACCTTGGCCCGATATCGTAAAAGCTTGGAGGACACTCAGCCATGTTCGTGCGTATTCTGCAGCTAGCGGAGAAAACGTTTAATAATAAAAAAAGTAGTTTAGGAGTGAATCCTGTACATACAAATATATACACATACCTAACTTTATATAGAGATATAAGTTTTGATAGCAAGAGTAATATCTCTATCGACCCATTATTATAGTAAATCAACGTTTGTTTCCTTAAGGCTTTTTTCTTATATACAGGGTGTTTCAAAAGTCTTGGGAACATAACGATTTTTAATAACTCAAAAACTATTAGGAGTTGAAAAATGAAATTGGTACCGTTGGAAAGGTTAAAGTTTCAAGTTTTATGGGGAATCTTCAAAGTTGCTCAATATGAGCACCATTCGTCACACGGCAGACATCTAGTCGATAGTCCATTTCCTGCCAAACGCGTTCCAGCATCTTGACGTCAATGGTTCCCACAACTGCCGTTACTCGAGCCTTTAGTTTGTCAATATCTCTTGGAAGGGGCGGCACATAGACTTGTTGCTTGACAAAGCCCCAAAGGAAAAAGTCACACGGGGTAAGATCTGGAGACCTAGGAGGCCAGGGCATGAGAACGTCATCACCTCGCCCAGATCTCCCAATCCATCTACCAGGCAGCCTTGTGTTAAGAAACTGCCTTACTCTAAGACTCCAGTGTGGTGGTGCACCATCTTGTTGAAAAATGAAGTCATCAGATTCTGCTTGTTCCAACTGAGCCATTAACCAGTCTTCCAGCATGTTGAGATAGGATTCACCAGTGATAGTTGCCTCTTCAAAGAAGAACGGTCCATAGACACCTTTCTTGGAAATTGCACAAAACACGTTCACTTTTGGTGAATCTCGCTCGTGCTCAAGAAGTTCATGAGGATTCTCAGTACCCCATATGCGAGTGTTATGCTTGTTAACTTTGCCATTCAGATGGAAGGTCGCCTCATCGCTAAAAACAAGCCGGTCATCAAAGCCGTTATCTTCCAACTTCTCTTGCATTGCAATGCAAAAGTCACGGCGAAGTGGCTTATCAGTGTCCTTCAACTTTTGGACCAACTTGAGCTTGTAAGGTACCATTTGCAGTCGTTTCCTTAAGACACGCCAGACAGTTGCTGGAGCAAGCTGAAGTTCCCTGCTGGCTCTTCTCACTGATTTACGGGGGCTCCGCTGAAAGGCTGTCCGAACTTGCTCAACTGCATCTTCTGAAGTTGAAGGGCGACCTGTTCGCTTACTTGGGCACAAACACCCATCTTTCACAAATTTAGCATGCCATCTGACAATTGATTTCCTTCAGGGGCTTCTTTTTTAAATTTCCTGCGAAATGCACGCTGAACACATGTCCACGATTCAGTCTTTGCAAATTGGAGGACGCAAAATGCCTTGTCTTGTTTAGAGAACTCCATTACTGCATCTGGAAAGATAACACGAAAATCATTAGTATGACCAAATACTTGATTAAGCAAGCTTTAAAATGGCACCAGTTTCATTTTTCTACCTGGAATAGTTCATGAGATATACGCATTTGTAATGTTCCCAAGACTTTTGAAACACCCTGTACTTTAACCACACAAAATAAGGATGGAAGATGCCTATGAATGAGTTGAAGCCAAATGAGTTCTCTAGGTGAGTGAGCATCCCTTCGCAGCATCCGTGAATTCGTCCTGGTGACTGATAGGGAGCTCAAGCTTCACTAAGTTTTTAACTAGCCAATTTCTATTATTATACTAAATCTGAGTTAATCAACGTTTGTTTCCCCAAAGGCTTGTTTCCTATTACTTTAATCACACAAAATTCATGCTGAAACATACTTTAGTTCTGGGATTGAGTTATGTGAAAACAAAATCTGTTATAACTGTTCTAAATGGCTGTAATTTATAATTAACTGAACAAGTCACCCATCTCTCTCTTAACAATATATGTATTTCTCTCGGGTCCCTCTCACTCCCCGTTCTCTAATATATCTTAATATCTGTGAGCATTTAGAGAAGGAGGGATACTCGCTTTTCAGCTAATTTACATAGTGTGTTCGTATGCACCGTAAACAAGTATGTAAATTAGATAGCAAAATAATAGGACTGTTTACTTCTATATTATCCATAAGGAAAGAGACTTATTATTTTTAATCATACAAGAAGAATCTCTTAAAAGATCTGTGAAAGTTTATGAACTCAAAGTAAAGTAAATGGTGGTTGTGACTCAACGGGTCACGTGTCCGTCGAGTATATTGACAAGACTATTGATCACACTGGATGAGGTTTTAGAGATTGGGCTGATTGAGACGCTTGCTGGAGATGGCCATTTTGTAGTAGTGTAGCTGCGTCTGTATTCATCTGACTGGCTTTGTTTGAAAGGAAGAAAAAGGGTCATCAGGTTTTCGGTTAAAAGGACAAACATCTTCTGCACAATTTTAACCAACTTTATTCAGCCGTTTCATTAATGCAGAATAGAGTCCAGAAAGAGTTAGGAACACTAACATATAAGACGCAGAATAGGGTCCAGAAATAGTTAAGAACACTAAAATATAAGACGCAGAATAAGGTCCAGAAAGAGTTAGGAACACTAAAATATAAGACGCAGAATAGGGTCCAGAAAAAGTTAGGAACACTAAAATATAAGACGCAGAATAGGGTCGAGAAATAGTTAGGAACACTAAAATATAAGACGCAGAATAGGGTCCAGAAATAGTTAAGAACACTAACATATAAGACGCATAATAGGGTCCAGAAAGAGTTAGGAACACATAAATATGGGACGCAGAATAGGGTCCAGAAAGAGTTAGGAACACTAAAATATAAGACGAAGAATAGGGTCCAGAAAGAGTTAGGAACACTAAAATATAAGACGCAGAATAAGGTCGAGAAATAGTTAAGAACACTAAAATATAAGACGCAGAATAGGGTCCAGAAATAGTTAAGAACACTAAAATATAAGACGCAGAATAGGGTCCAGAAAGAGTTAGGAACACTAAAATATAAGACGCAGAATAGGGTCCAGAAAGAGTTAGGAACACTAAAATATAAGACGCAGAATAGGGTCCAGAAAGAGTTAGGAACACTAAAATATAAAACGCAGAATAGAGTCCAAAAAGAGTTAGGAACACTAAAATATAAGACGCAGAATAGGGTCCAGAAATAGTTAGGAACACTTAAATATAAGACGCAGAATAGGGTCCAGAAAGAGTTAGGAACACGAGAATGGTTCAGCCAGCAGGCACGTACCATAGAAATAGAATAGGGTCCAGAAAGAGTTAGGAACACGAGAATGGTTCAGCCGGCAGGCATGTACCATAGAAATAGAATAGGGTCCAGAAAGAGTTAGGAACACGAGAATGGTTCAGCCGGCAGGCACGTACCATAGAAATAGAATAGGGTCCAGAAAGAGTTAGGAACACGAGAATGGTTCAGCCGGCAGGCACGTACCATAGAAATAGAATAGGGTCCAGAAAGAGTTAGGAACACAACAATGGTTCAGCCGGCAGGCACGTACCATAGAAATAGAATAGAGTCCAGGTCTTTTACTTCGCCTCTCACCAAACTCCAGGCGAAAGGCAAGCCAGGGACATGACGTCTTGTCAACGCGCCGCTCGAAGCCTGACTGTTCATAAAATGTGCGAAACGGCCTTGGGCAGAAATGGAAGTAGGTGTGCATGCGCAAAGTGTTCTAATCGCTCAACATATCACTACACAAGTGATAACATGCCTATGTTATCTTACCGAACCACATACTGATCACTCTGCGAGTGATAACATGCAAGTGAAAAAGAAAATAGATCTTAATTATGTAACTGCTACAAATGTTATCATTTTGTGAGAGAAAAATGACGACATCATCATGGGGGATAACCGGGCACAGTGGATGATGTCAGAAAATGACAATGTTATCATTTTGAGAAATCCTTTATATAGACAATCTGTGACCTGAAGAGTTCATGGGTCATCAACTATACGAACGTCTAAACCCCTGCAGATCTAGTATATTTCTAAAACTGTATTTTGCATGTTTGTCCCTGGACACAATGGATGATGTTATGGTTTTGAGATGTCATTCATGAAAATGTGAATGATGTCACAAAATGATGACATCATCCATCAAACCAGAAAGAGATCCTTCATGACATTTTTTCTAGATAGCCTGTGGATCGAAAGGTTATGGGCCGCATACTCAAACTGTCTAGACCGCTGAGGGTCTAGTATACTATTAAAACTGGTCGTTATTATCTTGTATGTTTGTATCTTATCACTGTGCACTCTGGATGACGTCACAAAACTACCATTCATCCTTTATAACGTCATCCCATTTTCAAGTATATATATATGCAGTATGGAAAATGAAAAACTGGAAGTTGTTTATATATACGTTTCGTCTTTATTCCAAGACTTTCTGGAGATAACAGATTTGAAGAAAAACAGAAGTCAAGATTTAAAAATACGTGGTGCGTTTATGACCTGATAAAATGTTTTTGTTCTTTTTTTCCAACGTTAGAATTCAAAATATGTGGCATGTTTATGAAGTGGAATAGATGTGTTGTTTTCGAATACGGACTTTTGTTTTTCAGTCATTTTGAGAAAGTCTTGAAATAAAGACGAAACGTTGATGAATATATTAATAATTTTAGGTCAGTAATTTATGACTTTTAAAATGAACGTTATGTGGTGAGGAGATGCCACATGCGAAATGTGATCGTTAGAGGAACTCAGGAGTAAGGATATATATGTGAAAACACCAAGACTAACTCCAGTTGATGATGATTTGAAGAATCAGATCGAAAGTATTCATGAAAAAAAGAAAAATGGAACTGAGACCCATGGAACTTATATTACCAAAAGACTAAATAAACTATTCAAAAAATAAAAAAAGTCTCATCAAGCAAAAATAGTTTATGCTATTTGATAACGTTTGCCTAAATATATATATATATATATATATATATATATATATATATATATATATATATATATATATTTCAGAGGAAACATTTTTTTTAATCAATGAAACGGGCGGGTGGAAAAAAAAAAAATTTGCTAAAATTTTCCTTAAGGCCTTACCCTCTAAGAGGAAACGTCAGAATGATAAATTAAAAACTAAGAAAATCGAATGAGATATGAGGGGAAAAATTGTTTCAGTTGGAGAAAACGATTGACTTCTGTTTTTCTTCGATTTTCTTAGTTTTTAATTTATCATTCTGACGTTTCCTCTTAGAGGGTCAGCTGATAATGCCGTAAGGAAAATTTTAGCAATTTTCTTTTTTTTTTCCACCCGCCCGTTTCATTGATTAAAAAAATGTTTCCTCTGAAATTTATCCTACGATTTTGTTGTACGCGAAATTTACTTATATATATATATATAATATGCAAATAAATACATTGTGCTTTTTATTATAGCGTGGATTTTGTGGTATGTCTGAAAAGTAATGGGATTTGTGTCACAATTTATTTCAATTCCATACAACAAACTCCATGGTTTCCCCTTCAAGGAAGCAATCATAGATTGGCGCTCAGTCAAGCACCTTGCATGAAAATAACGATAGAGTAGAACAAGAGACTGTAGCGATGAGAAGAGATAATCCCCCACTAGATTGCCAAGTTGATTTTGTACTCTGTCAAGACAAGAAAGAGTGCTCTGAGTGCCAACTCCCCAGAGTAGCAAATCTCTGTTCAATCTCAAGAGACAATGGATACATCCTGTAAGAGTGCGTGCATACAAAGTCAATTGTCAAGCAAGGGTTGCACAAGTCCAGTGGCAAGAAGTTGAGGATGACTGGAAACAATGCTGAGATAAGCATACAGCACTTGGTATTCCAAAATGGTCACCAATTTAAGTACTGACCAGACTCAACATTGCTTAACTTCTGTGATCTAATAGAAACTGGTGTGTCAACGTAATCATGCCATATCATGCGGCAGCAGATTACATTGTCATCTAATTAGTAACTACAAGGTTTGTCTGAACAGTCACAAACAATTTATTTCACTCCTAAACAAACTATGTGGTTTCTTCTTCAAAGTAGCCCCCCCTCGCTACCGGGCTTAATAGACTTTCCCATCCTTCTCAGGTCATACTTTTATGCCCTGCTGGAAGGGTTCTTCTAGGATGCACATCATCTCCACTGTTACATCCGTTTTGATGGCCTTCACACCTCAGTCCTCTTGAGTTTGGAGCCACATGGAGAAAGATCAAGTGAATATACAGGTTTGTATCTATTATTATGGCCAAAAAAGCAGTAGAAAATCCAAACTAAAGACTATTGATCAAAATGAAAGGATTAGGAAATGAATGAAACACTTTGAAGACCTGATTGGCAAGCCTTTCGCAATTACAGAGAATAATCGAACACAAAGAATAATCGAATGTGGTGTTAGAAGTATGTATATTGCAGAAAATTTTTATTGTTAGAAGTATATATATTCCAGAAAATTTTTATTGTTAGAAGTATGTATATTGCAGAAAATTTTTATTGTTAGAAGTATATATATTGCAGAAAATTTTTATTGTTAGAAGTATATATATTGCAGAAAATTTTTATTGTTAGAAGTATGTATATTGCAGAAAATTTTTTATTGTTAGAAGTATATATATTCCAGAAAATTTTTATTGTTAGAAGTATATATATTCCAGAAAATTTTTATTGTTAGAAGTATATATATTGCAGAAAATTTTTATTGTTAGAAGTATATATATTGCAGAAAATTTTTATTGTTAGAAGTATATATATTGCAGAAAATTTTTATTGTTAGAAGTATATATATTGCAGAAAATTTTTATTGTTAGAAGTATGTATATTGCAGAAAATTTTTTATTGTTAGAAGTATATATATTCCAGAAAATTTTTATTGTTAGAAGTATATATATTCCAGAAAATTTTTATTGTTAGAAGTATGTATATTGCAGAAAATTTTTATTGTTAGAAGTATATATATTCCAGAAAATTTTTATTGTTAGAAGTATATATATTCCAGAAAATTTTTATTGTTAGAAGTATATATATTGCAGAAAATTTTTCAAGCAGCAAATTCGTGTTTATTAGGGACGACATGACAAAGAAACCCTCGTCTGATAAATATCAATCCTTTTGAAGCGATAGAGCATGCGGACAAGTACTTTACTACATGTAAAGCAGCCAAGTAGACAATATCAGTGGATTGGCTAAAACCAGCTTCTTGGAAAAAATCTACACAACAGCCAGAAACTCATCATGAGAAAATCACACCAACGCAAATCATGCGTACCAAATCAGGCAGATGTATTACGTTTGCCAACGACTAGTGACATTTGTCTCACTGACACCTTATTCCTTTCATTTAAAAACAATATTTTGACAATATTTCAAAGGGGAAGAAGTCCTTGTCGGTACTAATTAAAGTTGATGTTATCAATATTTCAAAGGGGAAGAAGTTGATGCTATCACAGTCCGACTAGTGCTAAAGAGTGAGAATGTGCAGGCGTGAACCTAACATCTACTTAACAACTGGCCAACCGGTATGTTAGGCATGAAGGAAAAACATTTCTCCAACATTCTCCGCAAACCTCTATAAAAGACTACACTCAGACGATCCAGGCAGATTCACCAAACGGACACCCACTAAGAACCCTGAACTCCATTTTTCCGCCACATTTCGGACACTTTGAATCTTGGTGGATAAAATAGTACCAGTTGTATATGTACATGCAAAACTTGCAACAGCAACCCAATTACAGCATTCACTTCACGTGCGAATGACGAAACGACTTCCACAATCGCAGCATTTCACTTGAACAAACATTACTGTTACTTAACACACAAACCTCGCCCAACACATTACCCACAGTGAGGCAGACTCTTTTCACACACATACACAAACTGACAGTATCATGAGTATGAACTCATGCACACAAACTCTGACAATCACGAGCATAAATTTGCAGACAGAATTACCATCCACGTTTCATTTAAATAAATATCTTTGAATTATACATGATTGTCGTATCGTTTTATCTATTGTTTGATTATTATTATATGTTGTCATGTGATCTTAAGAGAATGCAACACAAGTACTAAATCATCAGCATAAAGCATGTCTTCCGGATAACCCGTACGAAACTGCTTAGGCAATGCTTCCAAAACACAAATGAAAAGCAGCAGACTCAGTACAAAATTTGAGATACTCTTACGTTAACATTAAAGCTGTCACTAAATGTGTTGTTAAATTCTAGCACAACTTTAAGCAGTGCACAAAAATGCTCAAACAACCTTCATCAATTACTCGCTTGCACCTAATTTATGCAAAGCCAACATCTCTTGATGAAAGAAAAAGAAAGAATAACAGACCAGAAAGAATGAAAGAAGAAGAACGAAAAGAAAGACGGAATAGTTGGGTGATAAGAGAAAATTCTGAATGAAAGACGAAAGAAAAAAGTATTAATAGAATTTCAATCTCAAAATCCTATTAAAAAAGCAAAAAGCAAAATAAAAGTAAAGATTCCTGGACAACGCCGGGTAAGTACAGCTAGTACATATGATCTAAAAATGAATAAATTTTTCCATATCTTAACTATATTAACACCAAAACAGCTTCTGACTTATTTAATTCTATGATACAACACAAGATTTTGTAATACCGTATATATAATAAACTGCGAACACCCACAAACACATTTAGGTATTATTAATTTGCATATTTATTTTATAAACAGCTTCTAATAAATTAATATTCTGTAATATACAGTTGTAATTTTTGCATTGTCATATTTTCTTATATATACGCAATATTTTTTTTATTTCTAGTAAAACGTTTGATGTTGCTGAGAACAGATACTACACTTTGATCTTAGCCAAAGAACCATAAAAATAATGTTTTTATGGCTAGGCATAATGAATGAAAACTCCCCCCAAAAAACTGATTGTAATATTACATATTTGTCATACTTGCGTATGGGCTTCCATAGATACCACCAAAACCGAAAGTCGTCCAGGTGACTGGTATTAAAGCTCGCCATGTGCGACCCCATTTGTAAAACAGTTTTTAGTCGAATAACGCTTCCAAGTAAGAAGTATTTTTGTGTTAATACAATAATACATTCAATCAGTGTACTATCTTTTAATGGGGGTGAGTAGTCATAAGACCGTCCTCCCGGGAATGACTTCCTCCTTTTTTAAGGGTGTGGAGTTAATCCTCCCAGGTATTACATCATCCCTTGGTGGAGGGAGTAATGTAAGATCTCTTCTGTTATGAGACCATCTCTTCATTCCCAGGGACTACCTCCCTCTTTTAAGGGGTGGGGTGATGAATAGTGTAGTATCGGTTCTGTTGCTATGATATCATATTCACAGACATTACTGTCTCCTTTTATAGGGCAATCCTCCCAGGTATATTACCTCCCCTTTTTTAGGGGGGGGGGGAGTATAGTATATGATACCATCCTTTCATGATTGTCTTACCCTTTTTTAATGTACTGTCTGTTGTCATGATGTCATTCTTCCAGGCATTACCTCCTTTTTGGGGGGTGGGTGGGAGCACTCGTCATGATACTATCCTTTCAGTCATTACCTCCTCCTTTGGGGGGGGGGGGCTCAATGTACATGTTCATTCCCCATCATATCATCTTCTTAGGCTAGCAAAAAATATACGACCGGAGAGAGCATATATTAGCAAAAATATGCTATAGCCGACTTAATCAACGTTTGTTTCCCTAAGGCTTTCTTATGTTTTAATCTCACAAAATACATGCTAAAACATTCCTTGGTTTTGGGATTAAGTTATATTTTTTTTTAAATCCATTTCAATTGTTCTAATTAGCCATAATTTGCAATTAACTCACCAAGTCATCCATCTCTTACTGAGTTTCTGTCTTTTACTCTCAGCCTCTCTCACTCGATGTTGTTTGATACCCTCCCCCCTACTCTTTTTTTTATATCGTGTTTATCCACTCTCGTTTTTGTCACTATCTATTAATAGTCAAACATAATAAAACTAACTATTAAACAGAAGATTGGAACAATCTATTATAAACACTAGAATATCACCACAAGTAATAATACTATTTTACCCATAGCTGGAAAGGGGAGATAAAGTCAAGAGAAAGAGTAATTTTGGATTTTGCCTTTATTCAAAAAAAAAAATTAACTGGCTTTGCAAACTCACCTGTTCCTGATTCAGACAATCTAACCTGACCCAATGGGTCACACTTTTTCTAGTATATACGATAAAGTGCATAAATGAATGCTGAAGAGATAAAGACAGGGGAATAGATACAGAGAGTGTGAAGGCATGAACCAGGCATCTCCCTGCTATGAATAAATAGCTGTATTGCTTTACTTTGCAAAACCCGACCAAGAAGAAAAGAATAAATAATAAACTTTTATTTTTTTTTTTATTTTGATGATTTTTTAATTTTGTTTGTCACTTGTGTTCCGTGAGAAAATGAGCAATGAAGTCGTACTTGTCCTTGGAAAGTTTTCCGCATATATTACAGCAGCGGCAATCCATCTTGTCATGCATGCTTCTGTGCAAATGGTACATGGCTGCATCCTGAAAGAGCAGGCAGCAGAAATCACACCGGTAGACATCGTCCCGTGCCATCAGGTGTGTCAGGAGATCTTCTGTTGAAAAGTCTACCAAGCACATACGATTGTTGAGCCGGGCAAATGCAGATGACGACGTGGCCGACGAACTTGTAGCCACTGTCACTTTATGCGGCACCACTAACTGTTGTCGGTTTACGTGCCCGTGCATTTGAGAGAGTGGAGATTTGGACATCTTCACAAGTGGATGTCCGAGCATCGGACGTTTCGGTACCATCCGACTAGAGACGATCTGTTCGCTATTCGAGTTGTTGCTTTCACTCGTGATGCTAGCACCGTCGCCGTCATCCCCCGATGCAACATGGTGGCCGTCCGTTGTACTTACCGCACACATACCCCCCACATCGGCATCAGAACTCGAATGTGCATCCCTAATTAGTTCTTGGTGACTAGAACCGTCCACATTCATTGCCAATGAATCTTCGAGATTTTTTGGCTCTCCTTGGACATCGCAATCAATATGATTGATCGCAACTTCCGAGGTCAGGACGTTGTTGATATTAGAATGACCGATCGTGTCTAATTTGTGTGTCATCATCTCAAATTCTTCAAAGTCTTTCGGTTCAGCCTTCATCAGTGTAATATGATGGCCTGACGTGATGTTGGACAGGCCGTAGCTGTTGCCCTCATCTTGGTCTGTCATAGCCTGGGGATCAAAACTGGTCTGCATACTGTCGTATTCATCATTATTCACCCGTGTCACATAAACCGGTTTCCGACGGTGGGAGAAATTCAGATTCTGCAAGCCAGGGTCACTTTGGTTGATTTGTATCTGAAACATTTTGGGAAAAGCTTTTGAGATATTGGCTCATATTTTTCAGACATTTTTAAAAATAACTTCAGGGAGATAGAAATAAAAAAGTAAAAAAGATCAATAAAAAAAAAAAAAGATCAATAAAAGTAAACGCTCAATAAAAAATACAATAAATTAAAATAAAAAAATATAAATTAAAATAAAATTAAAAAATATAAATTAAAATAAAATTTTAAAAATATAATAAAATAAAAAAATATTATAAATTAAAATAAAATTAAAAAATAAAATAAATTAAAATTAAAAAATAAAATAAATTAAAATAAAATAAAAAAGATCAATAAAATAAAAAAGATCAATAAAAAGAAAAAAAAAAACAATAAAACTAAAATATAAGAAAAATAAAAAATGCGCACTGTTGGATTGATGATAACTAGTTTGAAAACAGCATCTTTAAATGATAACGAAAATAAAGAACGTAAATTTTTTTAATTGAAATTTTTTTATTGATTGTTGAAATAATTTATTTTTCAACTAGTTTATTTCATTTACCTTCTCTCCAGGTGGTTAGACACAAGGTCAGGTGTGGGTTTTAATGAAAGTGTTTTTGTGGAACGAACTGGATTCGAACCCGGCACAGCCAGGTCCTCAGTCCACATTGTTAACCACTTAGCCACCATGCCTGGGTATGTCAATTTCCATCTTTACCTAGCTTCTACCGCTTTAAAAAATACATTACTTAGTATTTGCATAAGAGAGTAAGTAACTACAATTAATGTATTTACCTACTGTTTTTATTGGCAAAAACATTAGGAATCATGTATTTAAGCAAAAATATTATTCACTTTGAACTAATTCTGAATACCCTTTATGTTTATTTTCTTTTGCAGATTATAAAAAAGAAAAAATTCGGGCATCTTTTACGAGACTCAGCAGAGTAAAAACGCTAAAAAAACAAATTTACAACAAATAAAAGTAACTGTAAGCTGTAAAAGTTAGTTTCAAACTTGCATGTGCTATTTGTTTGTATTTTAAACCCGTTTGAAGTGCTATATATTAGAAATCAATAGTTTTGACACCGTAACGTCGAAAAAAAACATGGCCGATTTGGGGGGGATTACTAACAAATGCACTAGGAACGCCATATTGTTTTTGTGAAAACGGTGGGAAAAAAAACAAGAATTTTTTTTGTTTACATCTAATGAAAACCCATTTATAATAGGTAAAAATAAAAACAAATTACATAGGTAAGTAGAAAAATATCTATTCTCGTCGTAGGTCAACTTCACTTGTTGCAAATTTATGTTTTTAAACCCTTTCTCGTTCTTTTTTTGGACCCCGTTCGCGCCTCTGCTGAGCGTCGTAACATATACCCAAAAATTCTTTTAGACTTACATGAGATTCAAACTCGGGTATTAACATCGTAAAAACTACTGCCTTAGTAGCATGTACTCTGCCTATTCCTTTTTTGTCAACCGATCACATGTTTCTATTTGTGTACGTACAGACAAACTCAAGAACTTTTTAATAGTATATAGATAGATTGTAAAAAAAAAAAAAGAGAAAAAAATTTTAATAAATAAATGCAACAACAAATTTAATGAAAATAAATTTAAAAACTAATATTTTAATTTTTTTCATTTCAGCTGCTGATGTCAATATATATATGGAATTAATAATATTAGAAAATAATTTCTTTTGACCTTGTGTTGTCGCCTGCACGCAAAACTTCATAGTGCGTTATTTTTATTACCTCATCTGTTTACACGTGTAATATATCAAGGTGGGTAAGTTAGCTAGTTTTGATTAATGGGTAATTTTTACTTCAGCTGTACTGGCATGTTCAAAGACGGAGCTGTCTATCAGGGTTAAGCGGTCAAAATGAAACGTGTGTAGGAATTGGAAGATAGAGTCAATGTGCCGGATGAGGAATGATGTCATAGAGAGGAAGAAAGTGTTTGTTAAGTAAGAAGCTAGTTACAAGTGAGAGGCGACTCTGAATGTAATAAGGGATACAAATATTTAGGACTCTCATTCTCCCCGAAACCCTTCTTTTAAGAGTGAATTTGTTGTGAGACGCAATAAATGAACACCAACATTTTGATGTTCATGGTTTTTTTTTGCAATTGAAAATAAAGTCTTAACGGTTCGATTCCCGGTTCTATAAGACGTACAACAGCAGCCAATACAACAGACGAGAAAAGAACGAAACAATAAAGAACCACATGTTGCTGTTTTGAAAATTAAGCCTATCAATCAGGGTTGCGGAGTCACAATCAGGGTTGCGGAGTCACAATCAGACTCGTAAAAATGCTAGGAGTCGGAGTCAAAGTCAGATTTTTTTAATCCTTGAATAATCAAGAGACAGTCTTCAAATTGCAAAACTTTAAAATAAGGAGTTGGAATTTTTTGAATGTTGAGTCAGACCTTATACCTTCCGACTCCACAACCCTGCTACCAATGTAGCTGTACTAAGAAAGAAAATAATTATATAAAATAAGGAGTTGGAATTTTTTGAATGTTGAGTCAGACCTTATACCTTCCGACTCCACAACCCTGCTACCAATGTAGCTGTACTAAGAAAGAAAATAATTATATAAAATAAGGAGTTGGAATTTTTTGAATGTTGAGTCAGACCTTATACCTTCCGACTCCACAACCCTGCTATCAATGTAGCTGTACTAAGAAAGAAAATAATTATATAAAATAAGGAGTTGGAATTTTTTGAATGTTCAGTCAGAGTCAGACCTTATACCTTCCGACTCCACAACCCTGCTATCAATGTAGCTGTACTAAGAAAGAAAATAATTATATAAAATAAGGAGTTGGAATTTTTTGAATGTTGAGTCAGACCTTATACCTTCCGACTCCACAACCCTGCTATCAATGTAGCTGTACTAAGAAAGAAAATAATTATATAAAATAAGGAGTTGGAATTTTTTGAATGTTCAGTCAGAGTCAGACCTTATACCTTCCGACTCCACAACCCTGCTATCAATGTAGCTGTACTAAGAAAGAAAATAATTATATAAAATAAGGAGTTGGAATTTTTTGAATGTTGAGTCAGAGTCAGACCTTATACCTTCCGACTCCACAACCCTGCTACCAATGTAGCTGTACTAAGAAAGAAAATAATTATATAAAATAAGGAGTTGGAATTTTTTGAATGTTGAGTCAGACCTTATACCTTCCGACTCCACAACCCTGCTACCAATGTAGCTGTACTAAGAAAGAAAATAATTATATAAAATAAGGAGTTGGAATTTTTTGAATGTTGAGTCAGACCTTATACCTTCCGACTCCACAACCCTGCTATCAATGTAGCTGTACTAAGAAAGAAAATAATTATATAAAATAAGGAGTTGGAATTTTTTGAATGTTGAGTCAGAGTCAGACCTTATACCTTCCGACTCCACAACCCTGCTATCAATGTAGCTGTACTAAGAAAATAATTATATAAAATAAGGAGTTGGAATTTTTTGAATGTTGAGTCAGAGTCAGACCTTATACCTTCCGACTCCACAACCCTGCTATCAATGTAGCTGTACTAAGAAAGAAAATAATTACATAAAATAAGGAGTTGGAATTTTTTGAATGTTGAGTCAGAGTCAGACCTTATACCTTCCGACTCCACAACCCTGCTATCAATGTAGCTGTACTAAGAAAGAAAATAATTATATAAAATAAGGAGTTGGAATTTTTTGAATGTTGAGTCAGAGTCAGACCATATACCTTCCGACTCCACAACCGTGCTATCAATGTAGCTGTACTAAGAAAGAAAATAATTATATAAAATAAGGGAACAAACCTGAGATTGCGAATATTCGGCCTCAGATGTAAACGCTGTATTGGCATTAATTGTGACGGTACTGTTGACATCGTCAACATTTGATTGTCCACTGTTGTTATTGCCGCCATTCCCACTGCCGTTATTGTTGTTAGCCACGTGCTGTTGCTGTGCATGTTGCAAAACGTGCAATTCCAGACGCTGCTTGCGACTAAACCCGAGGTTGCACACATTGCAAAAGTATGGCTTCTCTCCTGTGTGGATACGCTTGTGATTGTTGAGGTGTGATGACTGCGCAAATCTTTTGTGGCAGATGTGGCAGGCGTACGGCTTCTCGCCAGTGTGCGTCCGCCTGTGAATGACCAAGTGGGCCTTCTGCGTGAACCGTTTCTGGCACACTTGGCACACGTACGGCCGCTCACCTGTGTGAATGCGCTTGTGTTCCATAAGACTAAACAGCGACGCTAGTTTCCTACCACACACCCCACACGTAAAGGTCATGGAGCATGTGGTCGCAATAAAGGTAGGGGTAGGGGTAGTCCTTCTTCGGGCCTCACTTCAGGCAAGGTTGGAACAACTCAAAGTGGATCATCATCTGGAAAAGAAAAAAAAAACTATTTCATATGAGCTATGTCTGAATTGTCTTTTTTGTTCAATTGTCAATGTCTCTCAATATTAATAAAATTGTGTGACCACTTCTTGTATGTCTTTAGGTGAGTGTGTTTCTCGCCTCTATATCTGACTTAAATTTTTACCTCCACCAAGGAGGTTATGTTTTCGCTAGAGTTTGATTGTTGGTTTGTCACTACGTTTATTTATGTTCAGCCTAGCGTCCACATCGCTTGATCAATCATCGTAAAACCATGTCAAAATATCAGTCATGATCTTAGAACTGATTTAATTTTGGGATATCTAGGTCAAAGGTCACAGAAAAGGTAAAATTAACACTTTTATTGATAACTTGAGTTCTGTTCATCATAGAGGCTCACAACTTGGCCCATATTGTAGCCAATAAAGTCTTGCATTTTATATAACTTTGATTGGTTACATTTTGAAGGAATTTCAACTCCTGATTTTCCCAAATTTGCTGTATGGATCTGATGGTCTTTGAGAAGGGTAAACATCATGCCAACTTTCAGCCTAATGAGATGTTTTTGAGTTATCAACGTTTCCATGGCATAACTTCACGTATACTTCATACAATATGAAGAAGTAAGGCCCAGACAAAACTTTAGCCCATCCTTACGTTGTCAGGTAAAAGAATGCAGTCTCATGACTGACTTCTGTTTTTGCTTTTTATTCACTATTAATCCATTATTATTTGAAATAAAAAATACAATAGCATCAAGTGCTAAAACAAACTTTAAAAAAATCCGATTTAAAAACATAATTTAACAATGAAATGAGGCGAAGTGAAAAGTTCATTACTCCATAATAAAGAGAGCGAATGACTAATTAGTATTCACTTTTATCCCCTTATCGCACAGAACAAAAAGTATGTGGTCAGTTTCCCTCCTCCTTGCATTCGCCAAGTAATCAGCACCTTTTCTATTGACCTGCTTTCTGATTTGGTAAATATGGCTCTTAGATTTAGAGTTTTTAAACTCCTCAGGACAGTTACCGCAATGACACTACTGCGAGTAAAAAAAGAAATTCAGCTTTGAAAATATACAAAACATAAAATATATCGGCCAAAAACACACCATTATTTTAAAATACCCCAACAAGGTACAAACTGTTCTGATGTTCAACATCTACAATATATCCAGGTCAAAATTTTTCAAAAAAGTAATCCAAAATCAAGGAGCAATCCAGGCGGCAAATTGTTGTGCTATTAATGGAGTGGATGACAATGAAGAATGCAATATACTTGGTCATTTTCTTTCTTTCATGAACGCCTACACGTTTCGGCGTTCTACACCCATTTCTCATCTAAGAAGTGTCCGAAATTTATGTGAACACGCTCAACTAACTTCCCAACTATTTCAAATCGGAATAAATTCAGCTAGGAATTAATTCCAGTCGTTTATTTTGTGGGACCAGCCGGCTGTAATGTCCCTTCCCAGAGATACATTTGGCAGCTTTTACTTCATTGGACCAGTTGTCGAGCCCAGAAGCAGAAGAGTACACCAGCAGCAGTTGTATATGCGATCTAAACTTTCACTTTGCTGTTCCGAGATATTCTAATGACTCCAGTCTGCCTCTCCAGTTCCTTCTCCTTTTAGCAGCGCCCCCGGCTCCTTCCCACGGTTTGATGCAGCTGTGGTTTCTTTTCGAGCAGTTCCTGCTTCAGCTCCTTCCTGCAGTGCCTGCTCCAGCTCCTTTCTGCAACCACTGTTCCAAAACCTGTTGACTCAGCCCATAACCACATCCACACTGACCAGACCTACCCGAGGCATCACATTACACCTAAGGGACGTCCACATTAGACTCTGTGGGACCTCATCCCATGCAGTCCAGGTTCCAGTGACGTCATCCATGTCTTTCCAGAGACATCCTCATCAATCCTCCATCTCCAGTTCTTTTGTACCTATGGTGCAATAAACAACGATTCTTTTACACTGTTCATCTGCATCTGTTCTCTCTTCTTTGCCATATATTTGCCTGTGTCTACTTAATTGTAAGACCGATTACCCCAGTAACCAGAGTAGTGGTGCTGCCCAAGCGTTGGCCAAAACTCACCCAGGTGATGGACTGTTTTTCTTGGTAAAAAAACAAAAAACATTACTTGAAACAAAAAAAAAAATGGATTTATAAGAGTTGTTTAGCTATGTTAATCATTCTGAGAGTAACAACCTCTCTTTTCAAAAAGAAAACAAAAATAAAATAACTGTTTGCAAAACAAAAAAAACATTAAAAAAAATGTTGGTTGTTTTGAAGATCTCCCCTTTTTTGTTGCTTCCAATTGTTTTTGCAGTAAATGACGCTTCACATCATATACGGATGACCAGAAATTATTAGAAAAAAAAAACGTTTTTTTTTTTTAAATTCCTATTAATTTGAGACTTGATTTAACGCCTGTTTTACATGCTTTACAATAAAAAAGTTAATGATTTTGCGCATTTTAAAATTTTATTGTTTGTTTTTTGTTGGCAGCGGCGTCGAGTAAAATGTAACGTTTTCAAAAATTACGAACATTTTATGAAGTGTAATATAAAAAAATGCATTCGATTCATTTGATGACTATTTGTAAAAAAAAAAACATTTCAAAGTAAATAATTATGTTTTAATTTGTTTAAGACATTAAATAAAAATAAGAAAAACAATTTATGAAAACATTATAAAAAAAGGGTACTTATGCAGTTTACGTACCGGGCTGAAATAAAATTATTTAGAAAGCCATTCTTAACATGGGAGGGAGGGAGCTTTATTAACTATTCTGTAATTTCACCTACCAATTTAATAAACAAAAGATACAGTAAAAATTGAATTTAACTTTTTTTTAAAAAACTTAATTCACCCCAAACAAGGCAAGTTGCCACTAGACGTAAGGGGCTACTGAGAATTAGGGTGAAAGTTTAAGGAGTCATCCTAAATTGGGAGTTGTGCAGAGAGATGCTTGTTCACATTAGTTTTAAATTTCTGCATGTCGATACAGTCGGGGAAACAGAAAGTAAAGAGGGATTTCTAAAGGCCGGCAGCTGGAGGAAAGAAGCTATTGGAGTAGAAGGCTCTCTGGCATCATAGGACCTCAACAGTGAATGGATGTGATTTAGCTGATTGTCGGGTTCGTCGAGTGTATTTAAGTCAAGGGGGCACCAGAACAGTAAGTTCATCGGAGCACATTCCATTGAAGTACTTGTAAAACAAGCACAAGTATGCAACATTGTGGCGATGGGACAGGGGCTGGAGTTTGGTGGATAGTGAGGGACCTATTAGATTAGTGACTCTTTCTTGAACCTTGTCTAAGAGGGAGAAACTAGCGGATAGTTCACCAGCCCAGATGTAACAACAATACTCCATGCATGGACGGATGGTGGCTTTGTAGAGGTATAGGATACTGTCAGGTGTGAGAAGTTTTCTAGCTCGGTAGAGGGAACCCATTTTCTTTGCAGCAGCCTTGACAATGTCTTCTATGTATTTGTTCCAATTGATGTTACCTGTGAATGTTAGGCCGAGAAGTTTAAATGTTGGAGTGTCAAGTAGGGTGTTATTTGCCAAGGTAATCGGTGGTTGAAGAGGTTTCTTGTAGTTATTGAAGGAAAGGAGCTTTGTCTTAGCAGCATTAAATGTTACCATCCATTTATGACCCCATTCCACTACATACTGGAGGTCACTTCTAAGGATTCAGCCATTGCCTCCAATATGTGCACGTCCGTTTTACCCACATGACAAGAGTAGAGCGTGGTGTCGTCAGCAAATATACCCATCTTAGACACAATGTTATCAGGGAGGTTGTTTATGAACATCAGGAACAATAAAGGTCCAAGGATCGATCCCTAGTGTACACCTGCATTTATGTCATGTTGTTTAGACGAACGGCCACCGAGGACAACCTGGATCTTTCTTTTGGATAGGAAGGATTTAATTATATTAAATATTCGTCCAGTAATACTATATGAATTAATTTTTATTAGAAGACCTTTATGCCAGACCTTGTCAAAGGCTTTGGATATATCAAGCGCTACAGCCTTGTCCAGTGTATGGTATGCGTTTAAAATTGTCATTAAAGTTGGCTGGTTCTAAAAAAAATAAAAAAATGTAAGTTTCAGAAATCATTTTTAACATGGAGAGGGAGGAGGCTTCGGTAACATTCGGAACGGCGTACCTTTCGTATTTTTCCGTTCGTTTTCGTAGCATTCGTTGTACATACGTCATGCCTGAACATTTTTAGTTGTATTTTCCGAAACAGTGCCGAAACTTTTATTGAAAAAAAAACAAAACAAACAACAAAAAAACAAACAGAAAAATGACAACGCAGCAGCGTTTTGAATTTATCGTCTGATTTTTCGAGCTGCTTACGTAACCTGTCGGATTCTGTATCAGAAGGAACATTTTCTATATTGACACCGTTTTCCCGTCTGCGAAGCCGCAACAGGAACTGAATTTCAATACCTAATCTTTACCATAGCCAAAAATGGGGTATTTGTAATAAATGGGCACCCAGATATTTCAGTTGTTATAGGATCAGTTCCGGGTATTGGCGGAGAATCCAGAGTCAATCTCGGAAATGACCGAAGCAGTTTACGATTTGAAAGCCGCGAAAAACTGTAAAATGCATGGATTAGGTTATGGTTGGGTTAGATTTTTGTTTTTTCACAGATTATGACCCAACTTGAATCCTGTCGTTAGGGTTAGCTATAGAATTAAAGTTAGGATTAGGGTCCAAGTTAGCGTGGGTCTAATCTGTGAAAGTACCAGATTTATTTTTAATTTAGCCCCTCAAAAAAATTGAAAAAAAGTGGTTTGCAAAACGTAAACTGCTTTGGCAAATTCCGGGACAGACTTTCGATTCTCTGCCAATACTCAGAATTGACTCCATAAGAACTGAAATCCTCTGGGTTTCCATTTCTTACCAAAAACAAATGAAAGTAAAAAGACCCCATGGGTAACTCCGGGTAAGTAAAAAGCGAAATGGGCGGGATATTCTAACAGTCCCTATAGTATAATTGAACCGAAATAAATTTCACTTTAAATTTTACGTAAACAAAGCAACATGTCTATGTCAGAGTGTTGTTTTTTTTTTTTTACTTTAAAATGGAAACTAATATGTTGAAAAAATAAAATTAACTAAAAGCAAGGAGACTGTTGATTAAATAACGTATTAATAATTAACTAATCAAACATGCAAAATTAAAATAAGTTAATATTAAATGTTTTTTCATTTAAAAATGAGAAACAAATATCGGAAAGAAAATGGAAACAAAAAACGAACGTTGTGTGGAATTTGATTGTTTTGATTAATATTTACATTTTACTTACCAAATAAATGTCTTAAATCATTGTGGAGGTTGTTAACGATGGTAATAGGGAGAAAAAAAGGGGCGATAGTCCGTTTTGCTGATGTTGTTGCGACCGTTATTTATTTATTTTTGGAGGGAGAGAGAAAAAAAGTCAAGAATCAAAATAAACGCCATGGGATTTTCTATTTGCTTTTTTTTGATGACGCCGGCTGATCGTTGCGACACGTAGCGGCGGAATCGAGAAACTAAGACGAAAACAAGGGAAGATAATTAGATCACACTTTTTTTTAAATTGGAAAATAAAGAAAACGATAGGAAATGAATTATTTATATTAATAGATGGTGGACCAGGCTTATACCACAGTTAGAAGTAGGAAGGATTATACCATAGTTAGATATAGGGAGGAGGTGCCAACGATTGCTATCACGGTATTATTGTTCATCAAAAAAGAAAAAAAAATGAGATTCTACTTGGCGGAAAAAAAACCCCTAAAAAAACAAACAATAATTTAATAATTTAGAGTGGGGGATCAATTTCGCATATAAATTCAACATAAAATCATCATTCATTTCCCGGGTCATTCTCAAACCGGATAGCGTTTTAGGACAGTTAACCAGATTTTTTCGGGGGGGGGGGGGGGCTTGCCACTCGTACTTGGGGTGAGACCGTGGTAATGATTCGGACTAAGGGTTAGTAATAGGGTTAAGGGAGTTTTTTTTTTAACCTCCCACACACAAAGAAAACGCACAGAATTTACCTCCCTTAGCAAAAAAAAAAAACAAAAAAAACTTCTGGTTTACAACCCTTAAACGCTATCCGCTCGACAATGGCCACAAATGGGTGATCATTTTACGTTCAATGTATATGCGAAACTGATCCCCCAATCTAAATTAAAAATAATTGTTTATTTTTCTGACAAATTTTTCAGAGTGTTCACACATAATCGCCTACAAAAAGTAGAATCTCATTTTGTTGGGTGATTTAGCTGAGGCGGCTCATTTACAAATTTACCCCGATTGTCACATTATAATGTATTTAAAGAAGTTAAGAGAACACGAGTGTAGGAGTAAGATAAAGCATACTGACAAGAGTCAGGTTTTATTCAGATTGAGAACGAGGCTGATGGTGCATGCCGGGAGTAGACAAAGAAAGGGAGGGGGTTGTATAGTCCAACATACATGAGTAGCGAACATAATGTAACATCCTCCTTTTTATAGATGCGGAGTGTCCTTACTCTATGGAGTTACATTGTTTAGCCAGGACTGCTATCAGTTTGTATAGTCTTCGAGTTACGCTTGCCTTTGTATTCCTCTGGAAGTGCGTGTGTGGGTCCTGACAGGGGAGTCGTCTTGGATATATTCCCTAGTGTCGGTTGCTTAGTGTGGTGAGCAAGTGCCTTGTGTTCTGTCGGTAAAGGTAGGGGGGGACTGAATATTTGGTGTGTACTCCATCGCTGTCTATGGTTGTTCTAGCTGACGAGTGGGTGTGTATTCTGTCGTTTATGGTTGCTCCGAGGATCTTCACAGATTACGCCTGTTGCGTCGGTAGATTTCGCCTGGTGTCTCAACCATGTAGGAACGTTCATCTAGGTGTTGGGTCACAATGCCCTTTTCCCATACTCTGTCACCTTTGTTGTGTGCTGGTGATACCAGATCAGGCTGTCCTGTGGCTCCCTGAGACGAAATTCACCTACATTGACGTTTTTTTTTTTTTTTGTTTTTTTTTGTAAAACTTAATTATGTTCTACAAAACCAAAAACAAAAACAACAGCCCCTCTCCCTTTCTCCCTCCCCTTTTTTATTTTTATTTTTCCTACCCTACTCCCGGTCCTGGATATGACCTTAAACTACATCCGATGGTGAGATCCGGCTTACGGACTTTGGGGAATGTGGAGCCTCCTCTTAATTACCATTGCTCCCAGGTCCACCCTGACCCGGAGTGGTAGTACCTGTTAGGGTCCCAACTATGGGTTAAATAGAAACAGATATTAAAAGGGGAAAGAAACAAAAAAGAGAAGAAAACAAGACCAGATTCGGCATTAAATAACCCAAAAAGGGTTGATATGCCGTAAAACAAAACTACCAAACTACCAAACTACCTTTGTTGTGTGAGCGCATCATAACGGCCTCACCTTTGGTCCATGCCGGTAGGTTGTGTGTACGACGATTGTAGTATTCCGCCTGAATGCATTGCTTATGCTCAAGGAGTATTTTATCTTTTGCCCCCTGGTTTGTGGACCTGGGTTTCAGCAGGTTGCTGCTCATGGGCAGAAGTGATCATGTGCAGCGATTCAGCAGGCGCTGAGAGGGGCTGCTTCGCATATGTTGTGTAGGGGTATTCCTGAAGTCGAGTAGTGCCAGGAACTGATCCGTGCCAGTGTCTTTGTTCTTCTGCATGAGGCGTTTCGCACTTTTCAATGCGGATTCTGCCTTTCCGTTAACTTGCTGATTTCCCGGGTTTGCCATGAGATGTTCGAAGTCCCATTCCTCTGAGAAGTGTTTAAAAGCTGATGAAGTGAACTGGGGTCCAGCGTCAGAGATCACTTGGCAGGGGATCCCATATCTTGCAAAGTGTGCCTTCAACTTGTGGATGATGGTGAAGGTTGTTGTCTTCTAATCGATCTATCTCCCAAAAGTTTGAGAAATTATTATGAGGTATTCCACAGTCTCACTTTCAAACAAATCAATGCCAACTTTCTGTCATGGCCGATCAGATATATCATGTGGCATTAAGGTTTCCTTCGGTTGTTATGTCGCGAACTTGCAGCAGGTTTCGCAAGTGGAGATATATTCATGTATCTCCGATCACATTCCTGGCCAGAAAACGCATTCTTTAGCATGGTGTAGGCACCCATCTATGCCTATGTGTGAGGAGTGAATTGAGCCTTTGAAGATAAGTCCATCTTGAACTGACATCTCATCACGGGTGTGGAAGTATGGGTGTAGTACAGCAAAAAGATCCATTTTCTCAGTTGGCCGACCCTGTACTATTGTCTTCATGAGTTGATCGCATACCTCGTCTTAATTCGTTGCTTTCCGGATCTGAGTCAGTCTTTCATCCCGGAAGGGGAGGAAGCTAACCATGTTGACAAGCTGGTATTCAGCTTGATGATTCTTTTTGGTTGTCATGTAAGACCGTGATAGCATGTCAGCAGTATAGATCTGCTGTCCTTTATGGTACATGATGTCGATATCGTACTTCTGAGCCCGCAATAACATTCCCTGTAATCGTTTTGGAGCTTTTGCGAGGGTTTTTTTTCACTATGGCTTACAGTGGTTTGTGGTCTGTGTGTATTTCTGTCCGTCTGCCATAAGTGTATTGGTGGAATTTTTCCAGTGAGAACACAATCGCCAACACTTCCTTTTTGATTTGGGCGTATCTCTGCTCGGTATCAGTCAGTGCTCTGCTTGCATACTACTGGCTTGCCTGTTGTAGTAATGCTGCGCTAAGTTCTTCTGAGCTGGCGTCACACTGTATTGTGAGGGCCACTTTCGGATCGTAGTAGGCGAGTACAGGTGCTTCAGTGACTGTTTGTTTCATTTCCGCGAATGTGGTATCTCGCGCTTGAGACCATATCCATGGGACATTCTTGCGCATCAGTTGCCGTATGGGCTCCATGACAGTCGAAAATATTGGTAGGAACCTTGCTAGGTAGTTAACCGTTCCACAGAGTCTCGTTATCTCTTCGATCGATGTGGGCTGCTTTAGTTTGGTGATTGCGTCAATTTTAGAAGGGTCTGGGAGTAGCCCATCACTGCTAATGAGGTGATCCATGAAGCTTATAGCAATCTTCTTTACTTCTGTCTTTTCTCGGTTCAACTTCATTCATCTTTCCCGACACCGTTGTAGGAGTGCCTTCAGGTTTGCATCATGGTTTGCTGAGGCATGTTCTAGGTCATCTTCTGAACTGAATGCAATTATATCATCGGCCACATATGCTACTCAGTCTAGACCGTCTATGGCTTGATGGAGACGCTTTTGAAATATTTCAGAGCTCACACAAGTTCCAAAGGGGAGCCTCAGCCACCGGTATCGACCGAACCATGTTTAAAAAGTTGTGAGGAGGCTTGATTTGTCGTCTAGCACTAAATGCCAATATGCTGATGCAACGTCTACCCTAGTGAAGTATTTTTCATTTGTTAATTTAGGTAGTACTTCCTCTATGGTAGGTAGTATCGCTCGCACTTCAACGCTTTGTTTAACGGTCTTGATACGATGCAGATTCGGATATCCTTTGACTTCTTTGTAGCGATAATCATTCGACTATTGCAGTCTGTTGGTTCATTGACAGAGGTGATAACTCTGAGGTTTTCTTGTATGGGGTGTTATGGTGGAGTCCATTTGTAGGTTCACTCGACCGGGCAGTGACCTCAGTTCACCATTAAAAACGTCTGTGTACTCTGTCATCAGTCGCTCACAGACTGGGTCTGAGTGAAAATAAGCGATATTGTCATAATGTACTGTTATTAAGTT
The DNA here is from genome assembly GCA_963556195.1 of Sepiola atlantica. NCBI lineage: Eukaryota > Metazoa > Mollusca > Cephalopoda > Sepiida > Sepiolidae > Sepiola > Sepiola atlantica. Next base: position 35,572,056 of record OY744552.1, read on the forward strand.
CATCTGTTCACTCGCCTGTTTTCCTAGCAATGGGGTTAGGTTCTTTGTAACCACCGTGAACTCAACAGAGTACTTTTTCATGTTTTTTGGGTTGTGCAAAGTAATCCTGCATCTGCCGAGCGGTATCAGTTCGGTTGGATTCCACATCTGTAATTTCTTAGATGCTGGTTGTAGACTTACATCACGTCAAATTAACAGTAGCACCACAGTCGACTTGAAATTTTACCTGTTTATGGTCTAGCATCATTCTAGCATAAATGGTTCCGTTGTTTTTTTCTTCTTTTCTCTCAGAGTTGACACTTAGTATGTAGTCCGTATCGCTAGAAGTTTACTTTGTGTCTTGGTTTAGACGGTCTTGGTCTCTCACCGTGCTGCTTCTCCGGACATTTCAGTGCAAAGTGTTTTTTGTAACTGCAAAGGTTGCATTTCTGGCCCCATACAGAACATGCTTCCTTTCTTTTGCCATGCCTTCTGCCACAGAAATGACAGTCTATTTGTCCGTACCTTTGGTTCTCTTTTTTATAACCTGGGTCTTGGACTTTGTTCATCTGTTCTTGTTGCTCAGGATTAATTATTTTCAGCCGTGTATCCGTTGCTTCACAGCTATGGCATATGTCAACACTGTTGAAATGTTAGTGCCGGATCTTTTACAGGGAATGGTTATCTCTCACCCCTAATACAATACAGTTGCGTAGAAGAGAGTCATGTAGACATGCACAAAAATTACACGATTTTGCTAAGTTGCGTAAAACTATAATGTACGAGTCGATAGTCTCACCTGGTTCTTGGTCTCGTTTGTTGAAAAGGTATCGCTCATAGGTCTCATTAGTCTGTCCTATGAAGTGTTGGTATCACTGTATCAACGTCATCTTTGCTTTAGGGTAATCCTAAAAATGATGCTCGGCACTATTTCAAAACACCTTATCTCTATTTATATAAAGTTAGGTTTGTGCATATGAGAGGGCTGCTACGCTACCCCCTTCCCATATTAACGTCTGAAGTATAGTTTGCAATCAAACAACTAAAGAGAGATAAATCACCAGGAGAAGATGGAATTACGGCAATAATTCTCCAAGATGGGAGTGAACCAATTGCAGAGATTCTCACCAGCTTCTACAACAAATGCCTTAATAACGGCAAAATGCCTAGCACCGGGAAGAATGTGACGGTTACCATTCTCCACAAGAAAGGAGACTTAAAAGATATTATGAACTATTGGCTAATAAGCCTACTTTCTGTTGTTTACAAAGTATTCTTTCAAATTCCTTTCAAAAGGATGCAAAACACACTTGGCAGAAACATACCCAGAGAACAAGCTGGTTTCCGACCTAGATTTTCCACCATGAACCACATTCAAGTGGGAAGCCAACTCCAAGAAAAAACTAATGAGCACCGTATACCATTTTGTTTTGCCTTTGTCAACTATAGAAAAGCATTTGACTCCATCGACTTCACTCCTATGTTCACAACTTTGAAAAGTCAAGGAGTTGAGAGCGTTTACATCAACTTGTATCAAGACCTTTATGATGGAGTCACAGCAACTTTAAAGCACCAACAGGATAGTGAAAAGATCGATATAGAAAGAGGTGCTAGACAAGGTGACAACGGCTCACCAAACCTCTTTACATCCTGCCTGCAAGATTCGGTGATCAATAAAATTGACTGGGAAGAAAGAGGAATCAATATAAACGGAGAATACTTTGCTTATCTAGAATTTGACGACGATACCATTGTCATAAGCCACACACCTCAAGAATTAGAAGAGATTTTGGCGCTTGTTCGTAATACTCCACTATCCGTTTTTCTCAACTTTTTTACTGACCAATTTTTTCGGTGTACAATTATTTATCATGGCGCTAGAGAATTCCGTGTTTTTAAAAATTTTTTTCCAAATACTTTAGATTTTAGGAGGAGGGATCAGTTTCTTATATAAATTTAAGTAAACTGCTCACCCACTTTTTGACCATCACAAATTTTGAAAAATTCTTTTTTCTGTTTACAATTATCTATCCTGTTGCTAGATAATTCCGGATTTTTAGAATTAAAAAAAAATATATTTTAGATTTCAGTTTCCGATATAAATTTAACGTAAACTGATACCCCACTTTTTAACCGTACCAAATTTTTCCAAGAATTTCCAAACAACCTGGAATTCTCTAGCGACATTATAGGTAATTGTACACAGAAAAAAAGAAAAAAATTGGTCCGTAAAAAAGGTGAAAAAAAATGGGTGAACAAACAACAACATGGTCAAAAAGTGGGTGATCAGTTTACGTAAAATTTATATAGGAAACTGATCCTCCCTCCTAAAATCTAACATATTTTGAACAAATTTCCAAAAGACTCTAGCAACATGATAGGTAATTGTACACCGAAAAAAGAAAAAAAAAACTGGTCAGAAAAACGCTGAGAACAAGCGCTGAGATTCTTAACCACATTCACAATGCTAGCCATATAGTTGACCTTAAAATGCACACTGGAAAACAAAGGTCATGTTCAACAAATATATCACAAAAGCACCAGTCATGGTGAATGGTAAAAAATATTGAGATAGTTGACAACTATATCTAATTAAGGAAGATGGTGAGAAGCAACGCTGATATTATGCCTAAAATCAAATGGCAAATTGCGCTTGGATGGACAGCCTTTTCCAAAGTAGACAACATCATGAAAAATAGAAAGTCCATTATGAACATTAAACGGAAAATGTTTAATGAATACATCGTGCCTGTTATGACATATGGTAGCGAAACATAGACACTTAATGCAACAAAAGAAAGACTAAGAGTTGCACAATGCAAAAAGGAATGCATTATGCTCGCCATCAGTCTATGAGAAAGAAAAAGAAACACTTGGATCAGACAGCAAACTGGTGTAAATGACATCATCACCACCATACGAACGGCTAAAAATAGATGGGCAGGTCACGTTTCGAGATATACAGACAACAGGTGGACACTTAGAGTGACAGAATAGACCCCGGGGCAATGGAAAAGACCAAGAGGAAGGCCGAAACCCAGTTAGAGAAACGACCTCGACAACCAACTGGGTCATACATGGTCAGGCCTAACCAGGAATAAAACAAGGTGGAAGGTAACCAAGGAGAGCCCCCCCCCCCCCAGGAGTGATCAAAAAACCCTAATGATAATGATGATGTGTTAGGGTTTATATATTTGTATGTACAGGATTCACTCGTAAACTAATTAACCAATCATTATGAATTTTGGAACACAGTTGCTAGGCGTAAGGGTCGGTAATATGGGCTGTATTTAGTTTAATTTAATTTTATGCAAAGAGGGTGTGGAAGCTCTTGATGAAAATTCAGATACCTCTGATTTTTGTGCAATTTATACAATAGGTATTAGACATTAATTAATAAATATTCCACAAATTTCAGTTTCTTTGGAGTATTTTAAAGGATTTTTATGGGACATAATATGGACACAACCTCCCATTTGAAAATTCAAATATTTCAGATTTTCATTGAATTTGATTCATAGTCATTAGACATCAATTAAGCAAGATTCCCTAAGTTTCAATTTCTTCTCAAGACCCTTTCTTCTTAAGCCTTAAATTTTAGACATTTTGTAGAATCAAAATCATGCAATTGATTTTTATCAAAATTGGAATAAGGGTTCTCTCCATAAGGTTTAGTATTTTTATATCTGGATTTTAGTCTTCGTAAGGTGACAAAAACGTCTTGGAATCAGTATCCTCCAAGTTATTATATAAAATCATATTTAATGTTTTGTTAAAAAACTGTAAGTTATAACAATTTGAAGCAGATACACGAAATGGTGAAAAAAATCTGGTCATCTTTGATTTTATACATTAAAAGTCTCTTTTTTATACTTAATATCTTCAAATATTTATTCATGGCATAAATTTGTTTGGTTTAATGATTTTATAAAATTATGTTATTAATTTAATTGATCTTATGACATTATCTTAATATTTTTATTGATTTTATGAATTCATCATTTTATTACTAGCAAGCCCCATGGCAATTCCACAGTTGTAACCTTCATTTGTCGTATATTGCTGCCGTGCATAACTCCACAATATTATTGTACCATTTTTGAACAGAACAGATACTACACTTTGATCCTAGCCTGGAGGAAGTGTATTTTAGTTTGAGTTTCACATTCTACACAACAACATCAGATGAAATTTTTTTAAATTCCTGTTTTTGCATTGCATCTGCAGTGATTGGTCGATCCCATCTTTTAAAAAAGGGGTGGAGGGTGATACCGTATGCACGAACATGAAATTGCCTTGATGTATTATTATATAGGTTACCCCCCCCCCCCATTAAAACCTATTTGGAGTTATTTTTGCAAAATGATGTCATTTTGATAATAGTTCTTAGGTTTCAAGTTTTAAATATTCAAAAATATTTAAAAATTGATTCGTTTTGTGTATATTTATAAAATTTATTTTCTGTAAACAATAGATTCTATTTAACAGGTATTACTACTCCGGGTCTGTTGTATCTTTGAAAAGGGTTACAATATGCGAAGTTGTTACTCAAGTGGAAGGAATAACCAACATGATAGTAGAAAGAAAGAAAGGAAGAAAGAAAGAAAGGAAGGAAGAGAGAAAGAAAGAAAAGGAAGAAAGAAAGAAATCAAGAAAGAAAGGAAGGAAGGAAGGAAGAAAGAAAAGGAAGAAAGAAAAGGAAGAAAGAAAGAAAAGGGAAAAAGAAAGGAAGGAAAGAAAGAAAGGAAGAAAAAGAAGAAAGAAAGGAAGGAAGAGAGAAAGAAAGAAAAGGAAGAAAGAAAGGAAGAAAGAAAGGAAGAAAGAAAAGGAAGAAAGAAAGAAAAGGGAAAAAGAAAGGAAGGAAAGAAAGGAAGAAAAAGAAGAAAGAAAGGAAGGAAGAATAGAGAATACAATAATGGATAGAGAAGGTCAAAGAAAACATGGGAGGAAGTGATAAAAATGGGATAAATAAAGACCTGGTCCGAGATAGGTTATTTTGGAAATCGATTTTTTAAAGCCGTCCAATGCTTGCCATCATGTGAAACAAACATTAAACCGAATATGATGATGGTGATGATGATGATGATGATGATGATGATGATAGACATTAGTAAGCCGTTACTAATGTCTTAAGCAAGACAGCCGGGTAATGCGGGGGGTCAACTATATATAGTTCTGTATTTGTAAGTCTATATAGGGAAGGGGGGGTACAGGATATTCTATTACAACAGGCTCAGAGTGGACCTGGGAGTAATGGCAACTAGGGGGTGACTCCACACTTGGGGCCTTACCACCAGATATAATTTAAGGTCATAGCCAGTGTAATTTTAACACATACAGCTTCTTATGATTTTGTTATTATTCTATTACCATCCAAAGGTTTTATTTAACATTTTCAGGTGCATCATACACATCGGTCCAATATTGTCTTTTGTAAATAAGTTCATTGTTTGGAATTGAAATGGAGTTTATTAAAAAGTCTATTCATGGTGGAAATTCATACATGACAAAAAAGATCCTGGGTACTGTTTTAGATATTGACCCTAATTTCCGTGACTGCCCGGCAGCAGCAAGCCGACAGCTAACGGAAGCGTCCGAGACCTGCCGAAATCGAAAACGAGGCTGGCAGACGATATTGATTTGAAGGCTCTGCTGGCAAAAGTTACGCGATGTATGCGATGCGGCGGCGGCCGACTTTGCCGGCTAGTACCGCGAAAGACAGTTACGGAAAAATATGCCTGGAGATGCCCCATCCAGGAATGCCGGGCTTGGATTTCGTTGCGATCGGGGACGTTTTTTTCGCGGTCAAAACTCGCCATATCAACAATTTTAAAGATGATCTACCTGTGGTCCCAGGATATGGCGACCGGTAAAAACTTAGTAAAGGAATGCGGCGTACTGTCTAGTTATATTATCGCAGATAGCTGTACTTTATCCAGGCGTCGGCGACCAACAATCTTCTGCTCCTCCGCCTCCTTCCACATCCTCGGCGACGACCCCATCCTCCTCTTCTGCCTGTATTTCGCTAAGCCCCCCCTCCAAAAACGAAAAACAAGCCCTTACCCCTCCAGCTAAAATAATGAAAAAAAACAAAAAAACAATGCGTAATTGCAAAAAAAAAAAATGGTTTAAAAAAGTTATTATTTTCACGTTCTAAAGTTTATAAAAACAGTTTATTTCAGTTACAAAAAAAATGGTTTAAAATGTTAGCGTTTATAAAAAAAATTCTTACAAAAATGGTTAAAAAATATTAATTAAAAAAAAGTTTATTCATTTCAGCTATGGGTTTGTTCATTTATTTCATTTTCTGTATAAAAATATATGCATTTCTTTTTCTTTACGTATATTCATCGTCTTACATTTTTGTCGTCTGCCGACTCGGCAGGTCTCGGACGCTTCCGTTAGCTGTCGGCTCGCTGCTGCCGGGCAGTCACGGAAATTAGGGTCAATATCTAAAACAGTACCAGATCCTGTTCAATATTATTTTCTTTGATTAATGAGTCAAACTTACTAGCTTCGAATATTTTCCTAAATCAAAACAACAGAACTTGATAAAAACAATCAAAACAGTAAATAAACAATTTAATTATTTTATAAAAATTTTATTCACTGAAAAAGTAAAATAAATATTTGTTTTTATTCAAGAAAAATAAGTTTTTTTTACAGTTGCTTGAAGAATAAAGAAAATATTTTAATTTTTTTTCTTCAATATAATTAGTCAGTTATAAGTTATCCCCCTTTATTGGAACTCTTCACTGACATCACTTTAGAAATACAAACGAGACTTCATCTCCTTTTTTATCATTCAGTTAAGACAGCTAACAAATGCATGAAGTGAAAACCATGATTAAGCTATGTTTTGTCTCAATATATTAAAATGGAGAAAACATACTGAATAACCGATTACAAGATGTTTGGTTGTAAACCTATGTATTGAGAGTTGTATCCAATCACAACTTGTATTAAATTGCTACACTTCCCAGGAATGCAGTGTGTGTATAAAGTCTGTGTGCACTTTAAAACATTTATAACTTTATTTGTATTTGCGATAGAAATAATCTGTAAAATATGTTATAAAGTTTCATGTGCCTAGTTTTAACTATAGTTATTGACTAATTCTTCACCACAAAATTTGCAACCATTTTTTAGATAAGTAAAAAAAATTTTTTTTTTTTTTCAGAATCAATTTGACCGATGGCTTCAACTGAGGAAAAAGTGAACTGTGTCCTTTTGTTTGGCTGAACTGATTTTTTATGAGGACACGTGAAAACAATTGTGTATGCAACCAAACCTGGTTCATTAGAAGATTTGAAAGCTAAAATAACTAATGTGATTTCAGTTGTTAATCAGTTGGCAAATGTCTTTCGTGAACTGCAAAATCGTATTACTCTTTGTATTGCTAATAAAATTTCAATAAAACCTTAAAAAATATAGATTTACTTTTTTTTAATCATTTTTACAGATTATTTCTATCGCAAATACAAATAAAGTTATAAATTTTTTAAAGTGCGCACAGACTTTATGGACATCTTGAATATGAAGTCGTAGACTGAGTTCACTTAAATCAACGAACAAAACTTGTATTACTTGGAATATTTGTACTACTATTCTCGTCTTGGTTGTTATATTCACGTTTGAGCCGATGTAACTTCCAACCTTTTTCAGGTGCATCTCTTCGAACTTGGAAACCTACTAGTCATACTTGGGTGAATCTTGTCAAACTCGGAAACAAGTATGGAATTATAAAAAAATAATAATCCTATAGTAATAAGTAGTAACAAGCCACGCGTGCATGGTCCCCCTCTGTATGTGACTCGATGTGGCGAGTGTAAAATGCAATAAATTTGGGCAATTTGGGGCATTTTTGACCCCCCTTTGACCCCCTGGGGGCACGAACCAGAATTTTTCTGAGGTCAAGGATGCTCATTTTATATCCAGAACAATTGCCTCTACATTTTGGCCAAGTTTCAGAAAAATTGAATCGATGGATCAAACGTTATGGGAGAAAAGGGTAATTTTTTGCCATTTTGGGGGCTTTTGACCCCTGGGGGTGCGAACCAGATTTTTTCCAAGGTCAGCGATACTTATTTTCTATTAGGAACAATTGCCTCCACATTTTGGCCAAGTTTCAGAGAAATTGAATGGATAGATGAAAAGTTATGGGGCAAAAAATGTCATTTTTTGCCATTTCGGGGCCTTTCGACACTCTGGGGGGCTAACCAGATTTTTTTAAAAAAATCAGAGAATGTCACTTTTTAACCTGACCAAAGTTACAACTTCATGCAAAATTTCAGAGAAATTCAATGGATGGTTGCGGAGAAAAATCCGGACGGACGGACGGACGGACGGACGGACATGCCTCAAAACATAAGTCCCCCGATTTTATAAATTAATTGTTATGTACTAATGAGTCATCACTTATCAAGGCCAAAATGCCACTCGAGGATAAGGGTTAATGAATTTGTTAGGTGGACGGTGAGACAAGACCGTGATGATTGGTAATGATGGTTGAAACTGGACGGAATTTGATTATTTAAAAGGACGACTCAACAAAAATTTGTTTACATTGGACTTGAAAATGACCATGTTGTATTGATTAAAGAGTGTAAAGCTATAAAGAGATCTAAAACACAACAAAGTTCATGATAAAATGCAAATATTGTATTAGAGAACATAAAATGAATAAAAGTAAATGAGAAAAATATGTTCACACTGCAAAAAGAAAGATCATTTTCAGGCATTCTGTTGTGGTGGGAGAAATAAGATTCAAACAAATGCCAAAAAGCGACTAGCTTGAATAGCCACCCTCTTGCTGTCTCCGGTTTGTTTGGATACACTCTCCACTTCGCTTCCAAAAACAAATAAAGAGTTTCCACATGTTGTTGCTAATTTAGAATTTTCGGCCAACGAGAATAAACTTCCAACCCCTATATTAACGAGAAAATAAACAGTCAAAAGCAGAAATCCAACCCGACACACCTCAAAAGGACCCAAGAATGTCTGTTCAACATCACAGCCCCATGCACCCCACCTTTAGCCGGAGGAGGTGACAAGAAAGGAATACTTCAGAACTCACATACAAGCTTTCCTCATCTCGTGCACATTTACAAACAACAAGGGGTCAGGTGAACAGAAACGACTCACTACCCTTCACCCACTTACACGCACTAACAGAACTAGGTAAACTTACGCATACTTACACAGCGCCACATTGTCTAGTACTCATACACGCATATTTCTCACACACGCATATTCACACTAACAAATATATAGACATACACATCCCCCCTCGTGTCTGATATTCACTGAAAATTTTCTACCGAAAACACGAGTTGTATAAACTTTACTAAATGAAAATTTCTTCACTAAAAATGACTTTTATCTTCTTGTAAAATTGTAGTTATATAAATGTTTTGTTGATTAATCATGTTTTCCTTGATTTTTCATTTATAATACTTTGTTCATGTGCTAGATTTAGCTCCCGCCATATTGTAATTACAAAAGAAGAATAGAAAGGGTGGAATGCACACACCTCCCAACAGAAAATGCTGAAGTCTTTTCAATAGTACTATTGCAAAGACTTCAGCATATAAAGTTGAATGGTATATCCTTTCTCATGCACGTTGACACAGGAAGTGATGTCTGTTTGATAGAGAGAAACTTCTGCGAGAAAATGGACGGACAAAAATTGAAAAAGATCAATCTCAAGTTGAAGTAATTTGACGGAATTCTAATTAAAATAATCGGCATTTCTGAAAGAAAACTGTTTCCCATTTCTGAAAGAAAACTGTTTCTTATTAAGGTTGTAACATGTAATAAAAATAAATAATCACAGATTGTTAGGAATTGACGTGTTGAAGGTCGACATCACAAAACTCATAAATACTTTAAAAGCAGAAAAAAATAACAAGATTTGTTATTCATTTAAAAGAAAACCATCACCCAAGTTTTTTTTACTAATGAACCACAACTTTTTAAGGCCAAAATTCAATCGAGGATAAGGGTTAATGAGATGGATTGTTGGTTTAATTCTTTTTTTTTTTTAATCGAAATTGCTCCAGACAAGGCATGAAGCCACTTGATGTAAGGAGCTAAAAAGAACGACAGATGATTATTGCAAAGACAGGAGATGCCTATTGCCCTGAATTTTGAAAAGACCAAGGCTATAGGTAGGAGGAAAACAGTCAGCAGGAAGAAGCTACTGGAATAGGAAGCTGTTTTATATCAAGGTATCAGAACAGCGGATTTGTGAAGACCACTAGACCAATGAGTTAAATGAGCTGGAACAAAGGAAGCAGGAGATAGATCAGAGGATTCTGAAGAACACATGCCTTAATAGTATTTATAGAAAAGACTGAGACTAGTTACATCACGTCTGTGAGAGAGACGGTAAGAGTAATGATGAAGAATATCATGAGAGGATTGAAAATGATTAGTGGAATGAACTAAGTTTGATTAATTATGGGGAAGGGGTTGATGACAAGTATTTGATCGGGGTGAATGCCACCACAAATATAACGTAAAGATAAAGAAGCAAACTCCCACTAGATATTCTACCTGTTATATAACACGTCGGTGTCCGTTGAAAAATGGGGGAACAAACAGGTCATTGTAAATTCATGCATATACACATAAGTTGCAGTTACATGTCATACGCAGGACAGATTCTATTCAACTCATAGATGGGACCCTGACAGGTACTACAGTTCAGGGTAAGAGTGGACCTGAGAGTAACAGTAACTAAAGGCTGACCCCCACACTTATTTCAAAGCTTTCAAATTGGGTTTTCTGGCATTGGTATTAAAAGAACTTGGAGGGACTGGGCACCATGTCATCATCCCGTTTTTTTCTTCTTTCTTCGCACCAAATGGAGAATTATTATTATTCTTATTATTATTGCCAGTTATTTCAGTACTAAATATTGACTGTAGCATTCCGAGGTTTGATGGTGTCATCAATAGCTTTGAATTTGACAAATCGATATTTGATTCTAACTAGCCAATTTTTCTTTTTTATCCTTGCACCATGTTCTTTACAACAAAAAATAAATTTTGATTATTTATTCCGGCTAGGAAGATTGTTAAAATGGAGACATTTTTCAATACTGCTTTAGCCAGCATCAGCTTATGGTATTAATAAAAAATTCAAACCTGGAAAAGTTGTAGAGGAAGGTACATTAGATCAGATTAAGGATCTGGGTCAAAGTTCTGAGGAGGTTATCAGGTGCTACAGAAATCTGAAGAGCGCAAGAGTAGTGCATCAAAACTTTTATGGGAATCAAAACTAGAAATGGACTGAGACAAGACGTAGAGGCAGCCCCACCATGAAAATCTTCCATAAAATGGAAATTGTTTTCAATTAAATTTCACTTAAGAGAGTGAGAAAGAGAATAAAAAAAAGAGAGAAAAATAGAAAGACAAATAGAGAAAAAGACAGAGGAAGAAAGAGAGAGAGAGGGAGAGAGAGAGGGGGGAGAGAGAGTATTCAAGAATATGAAAATAAATATCAAAACTCTTTGTTTCCATTTCTTTTTAAGAAACGATCGCCAAAAACGATACAACAACAGAACTAACAAATATTCTGGTTGTCTCGCTTCGGAAATGTCTCTCTGGTGCCGTGTTGCTCACGAATGGGTAAAAGAAATCAAAGGGTAGATACAATTGATAAATCGGGGGTTTAGCAATCACTTCGACCACCGGTTGCGAAGCATCGTAAAATGTCACGGAAGCAACAATCTCCAAGAGATGGTCAGCATTTCTTCGGCACAAAATGCCTGGACACTGAAAAATAAAATGAGAGAAACAATTTAGTTATTAATGCGTTATCTGCATGTCAACCATCTTTTATTTATATCAAATATATATACGTATTACCATGTTTTGGAATTGATCGGGAACCCTTGCTCCCTTCCCTGAAACCCATATTACTATTCTTATTCAAATGTTTATACTTATGTAGCAGTTGTATGAGAGACCTTTTTTTTTATACATGTACACGCAATATCTTGCGTTATGTCGAGTCATAGTTTGGTCGGTGTAGATAGGCATATTGATACACAGGTGATTAACACATCATTGAACAGGCTCACTACTTAGTTCTGCTCAGCTATTTTTCTGGGCAAATACAAATCAGTTCAAGTCGAGACTTCAACGTAGACAGAGTGGCATTCTTTCTCTCCCCTCGTCATCATGATGGTGATCAGGGGCGGGAATAAACTTAAGACCAACTGGAATTATATTACCTTTATGCCTGCCGACTAAGTAACTCAACTCACATATTTATGTTCCTGTATTCTTGTTCGAGTTGAATAAATATATTATTGTGGAGAAGAGGTTGGTGTTTTCCTTCAAACTTTGGTTGTCTCTTTTCTTATTCAAGTCAGATACGTACAGTAAAATGGCTGACTCAGTAAAATGGCTATCTGTCTCGACACTCTCAACAGACACCATAACTCTACAATTCTTATAAGTATCAATTTTCAAGCTAAAAGAAAGTGGAACGTTTTTTGTGCTGTTTATAGATGTCCAGCACAAACGTAGACCCCATGATATCACTGAAAAACCTCAACGGAAAAATAAAAATACTTTTTTAAATAAAATTAATATTTTTGGTAATTGAACCAATGTTGTTTTAAAAAAGTTATTTGTAGATCTGGCGTAAAGCAATTTCTTCTTTTTTTTTCAACTATTAACAAAAGAATAAAATGGTTGACTTGTTTGGTGGAATTTAATTTCTTATTGAAATTATTTTTTTAATATGACAATGTATATTTGAATCGCGAAACTATTGAGGTTGTTCATAAGTTTTGTTACCTGGGAGATACCATTAGAGCACAATGGGGAGCAGGTGCTAGTGTGATTGGAAGAATTAGGAGTGGATGGAGTAAGTTCAGGGAACTTCTGCCATTACTAACCAGCAAAGCGTTATTACTGTCAACCAAGGAAAAAGTCTATCAGGCATGTGTATGCAGCATGATCATGTATGGAAGTGAAACCTGGCTGGTGAGGGTTGAGGACATGTGTTGCATGGTGATAAATGAATGATACGATAGATGTATAATGTGAGTCGTAAAGATAGAGGAATATAAAATCTGGACAGTATAGGGAAATGTGTGCAGAACAGGAGATTTTGTTGATTTGGTCACGTTGAAAGAATAGATGAGACTTCTTGTGTTAGTAGATGCAGCGGGGTCAATTCACAGTAGAAGGGCAGGAAAACCTGGGAGGAAGTGATAAAGATGGACTTGAAAGAAAGCCGGATAAATAAAGACTTGGCCAGAGATAGGTTAATTTGGAAGTCAATTTATACAAACCATCCGACATATGCCAGTATGTAAAATGGACGTTAAACTGAATATGATGATGAGTATTTATTTACCTCCTCTCCAGGAGGTTAGGCACAAGGCCAGTTTTATCTTACTCACACAAGTAAGATGTGACCCAAGGTCGGGTCGGGAAAGTGGGGTTTGAAAAGCCAGCGCCCAAGAAAGTGAGCACTCTGGCCATTAAAATTGCCTGGGCAGCCCTGTCGGCATTCCCCTGTAGAGACGCCTCAGTCAGTAAGCAATAAACTTACTGCTTCCCAAAGAGAGGAGGCAAAGCCTGGGAGGGTGGACCGCCTAGAACTGCACAGGACCGACCCATAGACCGGCGTAAATCAAGCCCCGAAGGCCAAGACAATACCAGTTTATGGGGTATAGTATCCATCGGAACAGATACTACACTTTGATCTTAGCCAAAAGGCCAAGTCCAAGATATGAGGATGAGTAATGAGATGGATATTCCACACTTAAAATTCTCAAAACTTGAACAAATTTTGAGAATCTATTTATTTTTATGAAATGGTTTAAATCTAATTAAAACCAGAGATAAAAAATTAAGTGTATAGCAGGTAGGGTCATTTTTAAAGAAAAAGAAAAGATAAAATTGATCTTTCTTTTAGAAAATTTCTATTACTAAGGGAACATATTTACTGTAACAGAGAGTTAATAAAATAAAGACTGAGTTCAAACGGGACGCCGAATTGTCTTTTTTGGTCTTTTCACTACCAACAGTCCAAACACGCACGAGAACGACGCGACGTTTACAATCAAAGTTTTCGTCCAGAATTTGATTCCTTTTTCTCTTTGCACTCGACGTAGTCACAACATCAACCCTTCTCGCTCTTCCCCCAGAGCAAGTGTCTAAGCTTTTTATTACGACAAGAATTAGCCCATGCAAAACAAGGCTCATTTGCATATGTGAAGTTTCGTCGCATGACAAAAAGCACACGTTTCTATTTGGTGACTAGAACACTCTGGGTTCAATCCCAGATGGACAATGCACGGTGTAACCCTCACTCTTTTTCCTTCTGGACCTGCATGATGGCTGCCACATCTACCAAATAGGTTTAATGAGTTGATTCTCTGAAGGGAAAATTATGAGAAATAGCGAGTTTTTATTTTGTTTAACCAATCGTGATTCTCCCATCAAAGATCAACCACTTGGGGACCCGAGAGCTCAGTCAAATCCTCCATGATGATTGTAGCACACGTCATCAGCTGCCCACTGATACATTCGTGCCATCCAAGACAGAGAGGTAGGGAGGATTACATCACAAATTAATCCTCCCTCTGGGCAGTGAGCTGCATGCCCAAATGTCGCTGCAACAACATAGACGGCTGAGACTTTAGGTTGAGACATTGGTAGAGAACGGCAGTCATGCGGAAAACCAAATTGCACTTGCAGAAAATATCCAATGTGACCCTCCGCAGTTATTGGTTCCTACTGTAGAGAAATTAGTGCACATTAAATAAATAAACAACGCATTTTGTACAAATTAAGTTATATGCATTTTATTTACACACATCAGAAGGTATACAATGATAGAGTTGAGTTCAAAATATTTCATTTGAAATAAACTCAGTGTCAGGCTCCTGCTGATTGTGTGAGTATGAACAATTCAGTTGTGTGTATTTTTTCTCCCACATGTTGTTTTAAGTAGTACTTGTTTAACATGAGGAGTGTGTATGTTGTTCAGCCTGCTAAACATCATAGTGATGAGTTGTTGATTACTGAACTGCAGATAAGCTATGCCGATTTCTTTTATAGTGTGGGCATAGACTGCAAATAGGCTATGTCAATTTCTTTTATAGTGTGAGCATCGGCTCCCAGCAGCTTTGCGTTAAATTTTTTACGGATTCTTTTATGATTTTCACAGAGATATGTTTAGCTCTTCTCATTGGCTGAAAAATATATCTTCTCTTCCATTTTGTATTCTTTGAATTTGGAGCCAACTTTTGTACAAAAGTTACTTTAATTACTGTTCGCACAATACTCCCTCCTTGGATTGGTACTTTCTGGTATCATTTCTCTATTAGACATATGCTCCGCTACCCAGTGTAATTTATTGCAAAAGAAGAAAAAAAAAACTATCACCCCACTCCCAAGTATTTATATTTCATTCTTAACCCCAAAAACAAAGGTACATACCCGTGGATAGATGTTTCTTCTTTGTTCAAAGTTGTATGCGACTCCAATAATCTTCGACTGGGGATTACTGATTGAACCAACTTGCGCAAACATTACTTGAATTTGGAGACCAAGTGATAATGAACAATATCCGTCGTCAAAAGGCTGGAAAAATGAAAGAGATGAAAAGAAATTTAACAAGAAAAATAGTGTTATACTTTTATAATGAATTCAAAGAAACCCGTCCGAGAACGTGTAAAATCAATTACCTGAACGGAACCGTTTTGTACCACTTTTGAAGATTAAAATCAAGATATAATGATATTAACCCTTATCTTTAGAATCCTTTTTCCAATTTTGGAGATTAAAATCAAGATATAATGATACTAACCCTTATCTTTAGAATCCTTTTTTCCAATTTTGGAGATTAAAATCAAGATATAATGATACTAACCCTTATCTTTAGAATCCTTTTTTCCAATTTTGGAGATTAAAATCAAGATATAATGATACTAACCCTTATCTTTAGAATCCTTTTTCCAATTTTGATTAAAATCAAGATATAATGATACTAACCCTTATCTTTAGAATCCTTTTTCCAATTTTGATTAAAATCAAGATATAATGATACTAACCCTTATCTTTAGAATCCTTTTTCCAATTTTGATTAAAATCAAGATATAATGATACTAAGCCTTATCTTTAGAATCCTTTTTTCCAATTTTGGAGATTAAAATCAAGATATAATGATACTAACCCTTATCTTTAGAATCCTTTTTCCAATTTTGGAGATTAAAATCAAGATATAATGATACTAACCCTTATCTTTAGAATCCTTTTTTCCAATTTTGGAGATTAAAATCAAGATATAATGATACTAAGCCTTATCTTTAGAATCCTTTTTTCCAATTTTGGAGATTAAAATCAAGATATAATGATACTAAGCCTTATCTTTAGAATCCTTTTTTCCAATTTTGGAGATTAAAATCAAGATATAATGATACTAACCCTTATCTTTAGAATCCTTTTTCCAATTTTGATTAAAATCAAGATATAATGATACTAACCCTTATCTTTAGAATCCTTTTTCCAATTTTGATTAAAATCAAGATATAATGATACTAACCCTTATCTTTAGAATCCTTTTTCCAATTTTGATTAAAATCAAGATATAATGATACTAACCCTTATCTTTAGAATCCTTTTTCCAATTTTGGAGATTAAAATCAAGATATAATGATACTAAGCCTTATCTTTAGAATCCTTTTTTCCAATTTTGGAGATTAAAATCAAGATATAATGATACTAACCCTTATCTTTAGAATCCTTTTTTCCAATTTTGGAGATTAAAATCAAGATATAATGATACTAACCCTTATCTTTAGAATCCTTTTTTCCAATTTTGGAGATTAAAATCAAGATATAATGATACTAACCCTTATCTTTAGAATCCTTTTTTCCAATTTTGGAGATTAAAATCAAGATATAATGATACTAACCCTTATCTTTAGAATCCTTTTTTCCAATTTTGGAGATTAAAATCAAGATATAATGATACTAACCCTTATCTTTAGAATCCTTTTTCCAATTTTGATTAAAATCAAGATATAATGATACTAACCCTTATCTTTAGAATCCTTTTTCCAATTTTGATTAAAATCAAGATATAATGATACTAACCCTTATCTTTAGAATCCTTTTTCCAATTTTGATTAAAATCAAGATATAATGATACTAACCCTTATCTTTAGAATCCTTTTTCCAATTTTGGAGATTAAAATCAAGATATAATGATACTAAGCCTTATCTTTAGAATCCTTTTTTCCAATTTTGGAGATTAAAATCAAGATATAATGATACTAAGCCTTATCTTTAGAATCCTTTTTTCCAATTTTGGAGATTAAAATCAAGATATAATGATACTAACCCTTATCTTTAGAATCCTTTTTTCCAATTTTGGAGATTAAAATCAAGATATAATGATACTAACCCTTATCTTTAGAATCCTTTTTTCCAATTTTGGAGATTAAAATCAAGATATAATGATACTAACCCTTATCTTTAGAATCCTTTTTTCCAATTTTGGAGATTAAAATCAAGATATAATGATACTAACCCTTATCTTTAGAATCCTTTTTTCCAATTTTGGAGATTAAAATCAAGATATAATGATACTAACCCTTATCTTTAGAATCCTTTTTTCCAATTTTGGAGATTAAAATCAAGATATAATGATACTAACCCTTATCTTTAGAATCCTTTTTTCCAATTTTGGAGATTAAAATCAAGATATAATGATACTAACCCTTATCTTTAGAATCCTTTTTCCAATTTTGATTAAAATCAAGATATAATGATACTAACCCTTATCTTTAGAATCCTTTTTCCAATTTTGATTAAAATCAAGATATAATGATACTAACCCTTATCTTTAGAATCCTTTTTCCAATTTTGTATTAAAATCAAGATATAATGATACTAACCCTTATCTTTAGAATCCTTTTTCCAATTTTGGAGATTAAAATCAAGATATAATGATACTAAGCCTTATCTTTAGAATCCTTTTTTCCAATTTTGGAGATTAAAATCAAGATATAATGATACTAACCCTTATCTTTAGAATCCTTTTTTCCAATTTTGGAGATTAAAATCAAGATATAATGATACTAACCCTTATCTTTAGAATCCTTTTTTCCAATTTTGGAGATTAAAATCAAGATATAATGATACTAACCCTTATCTTTAGAATCCTTTTTTCCAATTTTGGAGATTAAAATCAAGATATAATGATACTAACCCTTATCTTTAGAATCCTTTTTTCCAATTTTGGAGATTAAAATCAAGATATAATGATACTAACCCTTATCTTTAGAATCCTTTTTCCAATTTTGATTAAAATCAAGATATAATGATACTAACCCTTATCTTTAGAATCCTTTTTTCCAATTTTGGAGATTAAAATCAAGATATAATGATACTAACCCTTATCTTTAGAATCCTTTTTTCCAATTTTGGAGATTAAAATCAAGATATAATGATACTAACCCTTATCTTTAGAATCCTTTTTTCCAATTTTGGAGATTAAAATCAAGATATAATGATACTAACCCTTATCTTTAGAATCCTTTTTTCCAATTTTGGAGATTAAAATCAAGATATAATGATACTAACCCTTATCTTTAGAATCCTTTTTTCCAATTTTGGAGATTAAAATCAAGATATAATGATACTAACCCTTATCTTTAGAATCCTTTTTTCCAATTTTGGAGATTAAAATCAAGATATAATGATACTAACCCTTATCTTTAGAATCCTTTTTCCAATTTTGATTAAAATCAAGATATAATGATACTAACCCTTATCTTTAGAATCCTTTTTCCAATTTTGATTAAAATCAAGATATAATGATACTAACCCTTATCTTTAGAATCCTTTTTCCAATTTTGATTAAAATCAAGATATAATGATACTAAGCCTTATCTTTAGAATCCTTTTTCCAATTTTGATTAAAATCCATTACATTTTATTCTAAGAAAATGTCTAAAATTTAAAAAATCTTAAGAAATTGAAATTCAGGAGATCTTGCTTAATTGGTGTCTAATGACTATAGATAAAATTCAATGCAAATCTGAAATATTTGAATTTCCAAATGGGAGTTTATGCCAATATTATGCTCCCTAAAATACTCCAGAGAAAATGAAATTTGAGGAATATTTATTAATTGATGTTAAAATTTAACAAAAATTGGAGGTATCTGAATTTTCACAAAAGAGATCCACCCCCTTTTGTCCCCTTTGCATAAAACTAAATTAAACTAAATATAGCTCACATAACTCACCTTTACGCCTAGCAGCTGTGTTCCAACATTCATAATGATCAGTTAATTAGTTTAGGAATGAATCCTGTACATACAAATACATAAACATACCTAACTTTATATAAATAGACTAGCCTTAATTATCCAGCGTTGTCTGGGAGTAAAAGAAAAATATGACTTGTTTACAAAGAAATAAAAAGTAATTTTGTCGACTTTAATTTTGTAAGCGCATTATTTTATGAAACAGCAATTGTTAGAAAGTTACGTTCCTTTAATGTTTAAAATGTTTATTCAGATATTTAATTTTTGCAGAATGCAAGAGACATGACATGATTACTTCCCTTTAATGTATACCTAGAATAAGTATTTTCAGGAAGAAATTGATTTGAAAAAAAAAATATTTACTATTAATCAAGTATATATTAAAAATTGTAAGTTTTGAGAGCTATTTACATAAAACAATTTTATAAATAGAAAAGATTAAAACAACATTATATTAACAACAATTAGTTTTATAGCAATTTAGCTCAGTTAAACAATTTAATGATCAAACGATAATAAATTTAAATTTTAAAATCATATTTAAAAAAACAATTGGTAAATATTTATTTTTGCGGAATGCAAGGAAATAACTCGTAACATGATTACTTCTCTTTAATGTATGAATATTTGGTGAGTAACAGGGAAAAATTGCCATTTAAAAACTTTCTTAGCTTGAATAAGTATTTTCAGGAAGAAACTATTTGGAATAGCATATATTTGTGTTAATAAAACAGTAGAAAGAAAAATAGGCTAGTTCGAATCATTTATCAATATGTCAGATAGGTTGCTATTTAGGTCTGACTTTGACAATCTGGGCAAATAACTTGATATGTTAGAAGAAGAGATGAAAAAGCAGAGAAGAAAAAGAAGAGACGGAAAAGAAGAGACGAAAAAGAAGAGAAGGAAAAGAAGAGATGAAAAAGCAGAGAATAAAAAGAGAAGGAAAAGAAGAGAAGGAAAAGAAGAGACGAAAAAGAAGAGATGAAAAAGAAGAGAAAGAAAAAAAGAGATGAAAAAGAAGAGAATGAAAAGAAGAGACGAAAAAGAAGAGATGAAAAAGAAGAGAAGGAAAAGAAGAGATGAAAAAGAAAAGAAGGAAAAGAAGAGATGAAAAAAAAGAAAAGGAAAAGAAGAGATGAAAAAGAAGAGAAGGAAAAAAGAGACGAAAAAGAAGAGAAAAGATAGAAAGAAGAAATTAGAATAAAAACCTTTTAACATTAAATAGAAAATGGAAGTTTGTTTCATGTTTCTTGACACATAACAATCCACAGTAACTACAGTAAATATGATTCTAATTTGGTCCTTTTTTACTTTAGGGTGGCAACTTGTCATATCAAGGGAGATAACTTATCTCCACTTACTTTTACATTTTTTGTAAACATTTGCTTTTTATTTACAAAGACAACAACAAATGATGACAAACACGTATAAAAATGTGATATATCTCTATTGTTCAGTGGTGGCGAACTAATGGGATGAGTGAGAGGGGTGGAGAAATCACGGGAATTGACAGAAATTGATCTCTCAAACTCAATTGCTAGTTGATTCCCTAGATCTCAATTTGGGCTAGCTTATATAACGTTTTTGGACGCTCACGCATTCACCTTTAACACACCCGTTCTGGGATTTTGTCTTCACTGTCAATGTAGCCAAGCCCCTAGGGCATTTATTTAGCGACGGGTTTATTATTGTATGCAGTCTTTTTTGTATCAATCACAAGATATTTTATATTTCGAAGAGTTGTGCTTCTGTGTCAATCAACCATGTTTTGTTTCTTCTGGCCAGGTGTATGTCTGAGTTAATTAGGTTTTATTCCTGCCAGGTGTATGTCTGAGTTAATTAGGTTTTATTCCTGCCAGGTGCTATTTCCAGTACATCAGACCTGATATTCAACATTACGACTCGCATCACATTTGGTTTGTGTTTGTTTTTGACATGATAAAAGGGACATTACTCATCAAGTACGAAGAACTACAAAATAGGATATCCAGTTCGTTTTGACTTATAATATACTTCCACCAAGGTTTCAAAGCATTGAGTGGGTCACTATTCTGTTATTTATCTCCATCCCACAACAGGAAGATTAGACACAAAGTCAGGAAAGTGGGATTTGAAAAGCAAGCGCCCTAGAGGAAGAGCACTCTGGCCGAACAAAAATTTACCTGGGTTTATTGCTAATTGGGGAATGCCAACGCCCCGTTGACATTCCCCAATTTGCAATAAACTGACCCCTTCTCAAAGAGTGAGAAGGTAAAGACTGGGAGGGTGAACCATCTAGAACTGCACCATACTTCAGACCAACAGAGAACAAGTCCACACCAGCCACAGCATGACACCTCTGTCCGTCAGATTTTGATATCAGGTATGGTTGACATCATATCTTCTATTTTTTATTTCTAAATTTATTAAATGTCAATCTCCAAAATTAATTTTCAGTTTCGAAAGAAAAGAGCACGTTAATAAAATGTGGTTGTGGCTCGACGACACGTGTTTAGTAATGTGACATAATTCTTTGATGATATCAGGTGAGGTTATTTTGCGCCAGTGGTGGTCGCAAGCGCACATGCATAGGGATAGAAATAATTAAAGATCACTAATAATAAAACGTACCTATCAACACCAGATAAGTCGTTAGTCGGGTTTTTCATCATCATAAACATAATGTTAAAAAAAATCAGCGTCGAAAGAGTTTAATATCTAAAAGTAATTATCACTAAATAATTTTCCTTACATCAGTTAAATTTGGATGATTAAGTAATTGACCATCGCACACCAGATATCACGTTAAAAATGTGTTTTTCAAACATGGTCCGAATTCCAATGAAGTGAGATGTGTGAATCCATGCCCCTGACTTTTTCTTCTTCTTCATTTTCTTATGGGATGTGTATGTGAGTCTAGTGTAGTCAGTCATCGAAGTGTGAAGCCATAATGAATGTTTACATACATAATAAAGACAACAACACAGATACCGGCATAAACTTGTTGGACACGGGAGTGTATGCATGTTGCTAGGGTTTTGTCGCTTGTGTTTCTATAAATACAACTTGTTGGACATGGGTGTGTGTGCGTGTGTCATTAGAGTCTTTACTTCCTTTCCCGGTTTCTGCCTTTCTTTGTCTTCACTGTCTCATATATCTATACCCCCCCCCCCCCCCCGACACACACACAAGACTTCTGCTTTTCAACATCTTTCCAAATTCTCTATTTTAACCACTCTGGCTGTCAAAAACTAAATAGAATGACGCCGTTGTCTGTGAAGTTCAAAGAAGCCACATTTTTTAACGTCTTTTTTTGTCATTCCTAGCTAATCTTCTCCCGGTGGTCCTAGTTGTGGGAGTAGGAGAGGAGGCATTCCATAGTATTACAGATGTGATTTTTTGCAAAACTATAAGCAAATTCAATGAAAGGCGGGAAAAAGTAAGGAAAGAAAACAGAAACGAAAAAGTAATCAGGAAAAGTAAAAAGAAAAAAAAGAAGTTCTTACCAGAATTTCTGGCGGTTTGTTGATACCCAAAATTCTTAGCCAATCGCCAACGTCCGTAACCTGAATGTTACCAAAAGATGCGACATGTGTATAGACTGAATCCCCCAGCAAGATATTCGTTGTTCTATTCTGTAACTGTTCACACATAGAGCGAACGTCATCATCACTGACTCTGAAAAAATTAAAAAGCTCACCAAATTTAACGGCTTCAAATTTTCTAATTCAATTATTTTCTTCAAGACATAATATTTTCTAAAATAAACAATTTGCTTAATTTAACATCCATTCTTTAAAGTTTGGGTTTAAATTTACTTGTGGGCACAGGTGGCCAAAAGCTGTCTTGTCGTTTGTTCTCTCTCTCTCTCTCTCTCTCTCTCTCTCTCTCTTGTACACACTAATTGCAGTTTCTGTCATTGTCCTGTTTTAATTAAAATCAAATCTGGCATCCATGTGCTTTATCGTTCAATGGCCGAGGGACACAAGCCAGCAGCAAGGAAACCCGGGTACACACCCGCTAAGGTAAGCAATTTCAAACACATCCACACTTAACTCTTGTTATCACACCAGCACTTCCCTGTGCTCCAATGGTATCACCAAGGTAAAAGAATGTAATGAAATTTTAAATGTAAAAGTCAAGTATTAAGGTTCAATTGTTGCTCCTAAAAGAAACATTAATGTTCTCATGTATTGTATAAGAGAACCAGAATTTGTGGCACTAACCTGATGAAACATCCTGTTCGTATATCTTGACCAAAAGTGACTGGTACCCGAGTTGTGCTTGAACAATCTCCACTGGCCGTACTCTGGGGGAGGGTCAACCAATTATTTCGATCGGTGTTCATTTTAATCATCAGTCTATATCAATCAATAAGGATCAACAACGGATTTGAGCTAAGAGTAAACAAAACGTTAACCACCAGAAGAAAGAATCAACTTTTTAAACATCAGCCATCTTCGATTATATATCTATATAATAAAGTAAAGTCAGTCTGATTGTTGATTTGTGTCATCGATAGTTTTATTCCTTCAAACTGATCTGATCTCCTTTCAACTATATTCTTAAAAAGCAAGATTTTACAGATTTCTATATTAAGTCTGATCAGTATTTCATTTGAGAAGAAACAGTATTTCTATGCACCAGTGTCAGGCTGCAGAAAATGATTATGATATGATTAAAAAAAGGTTTTAATAGTCATTATTTATTTTTAATAAATATGCTATAATAATTTCATTATAATAATAGAGTAAAGTTTGCTGATTTGGATCATCAATAGCTTAATTCCTACAAACTAAATACTTAAATTTGATAAAAAAAATCTGATCTCTTTTTGACTATGTTTTAAAAAAAACAAAACTTGACCTCCAATAAATTTTACCAATTTCTATATTTAGTCCGATCAATATTTCATTTTGGAAGATACAGTATTTCTATACATAAAAATGATATTGACTTCAAAAGGGTTAAAATTATTTTAATTATTATTTATTTTTAATAAATATGTTGTGGACTGATCCGGATTCATCGATAGTGACAGGATGGATTCGTCAGGTCACTATGAAGTCGACACCTTTTCCCTTACCAAGGAGACCCGCTTAGTAAACAGCTTAGCAACTTATTGTAATTAAGTATTCTTAATACAATTCCTATTCCTGTCTTGGGTTTCTTATTTACTGATTGTTATTCTTACGATATAACAAAATATAATATAATAATTTAATTAAGTAAAATTTTGTTTTAAAAAACCAAAACTTTACTTCCAATCGATTTTACTCATTTTTATATTTAGTCCTATTGATATTTAATTTCAGAGTTTTAGTAGTATATTTATTTACTCCTCCCGGAGTTAGGCACAAGGCCAGTTTTATCTTACTCCCACAAGTAAGATGTGACCACAGCTTGGGTCGAGAAAGTGGGGTTAAAAGCCAGCACTCGAGAGGTGAGCACTCTGGCCATTTAAAAATTGCCTGGGCAGCCCCGTCGGCATTCCCGGTAGGGGCGCCTCAGACAGTAAGCAATAAACTTACTCCTCCCCAAAGAGGGGAGGCGAAGCCTGGGAGGGTGGACCTCCTAGAACTGCACAGGACAGGCGTGCAGTATCCATCGGAACAGATACTACACTTTGATCTTAGCCAAATGTGAACGTTTATGTCTTTGTATGTGTATGGATAGTCTCACCAAAAGCAACTTCTAATTAAGAAAATATGGATATCCATTGTTAAGATGAAGAAACTATATTTGAAGTTTAAAATGTTGTTGTCTCTTTCTTCAAGAACAAAACATCTTTAAGGTCGTTATTCCAAGAAAAATATTGTAATCTTGTAACATTGTGCGGAGAATTCTCCGATTTCTACGGATTGTCAGTCGTCTTCTTCATTGACAGAAACAGCTGTTCGTCTCTCTTGTCGACACATGGTAGATGGCTCAAAAGATAGTGATGTCTAGTTGTAAAGGTAGTCATAGTACTGATTTAGCAGCTAAAGTTTCTGCATGTTCTTTGCACTTTGGAGCTGCGATTGTTACATACCGAAAGCCGTGTTTGGATGGAAATGTTTGAGTGACACCTTAAAGTTTAGAGGTGACCTCAAAGCAGAAGTCGATGAAACCCTGTGACTTCTAGATTTATGAATGGTCCAAGTTATCTACATTAATAAACCTTTCTGATAAACAAACACCAGAATTTGAGTGTTTTATCTACAGACAATCAAGAACCTGGGTTCACAACAACATGGGTATATATGGGGTTTGTACACCCATCGATAAGTGAAAGTATAACATGGTATCATGGCGACAGAACAGATACTACACTGCTCTTACCCCCAAAAGGAGGATATAATGTCTGGGAGGATAGTATCACAACGTACAAACACACTATACACATTAGTTTGAAAGAAAGATAAATTTTTGCTTGTATATATGACAAACGAAAATATACTACACTTCCCCTAAAGGAGGAGATAATGCTTGGAAGGATACTATCATGACCACAGAACTGATATTACACTATCTACCTTCCCAAAAGAAGGTGATCCCTGGGAAGATGGTATCATGACCACAGAACTTATACTACACTATCCACCCCCCAAAAAGAAGGTGATCCCTGGGAAGATATTTAGAATGATAATCTCAGAGGAAGATTAAGTCTGGACAGTATAGGGAGATCTGTGCAGAACAGGAGACTCTGATGGTATGGCTACATTGAAAGAATGGATGAGAGTTCTTGTATTAGTAAATGTAAAACAGTTGAGGTAGCAGGGTTAGCTTACAGGTCAGAGGTGGATCTTTCTCGCTTCTTCGCCATGTCTCATTTCGGACTTCCTGTCAAGCAACACACCAGCGAGTAGTGATAGCATGTTAGTGGTTGAAAACATGCTATCATTGCTGCTGTTGTGTTGCTTGGAGAAGGTTCAGGAAGCTGATGATAATCATTACATCTAGGCACATTTCTTTCAGGACTCTGGGCAAATATTTGTGGCCTGTGTTCACTCCGTTACCTTCGATGGCTGTGAGACATGGGCCCGAAACGCTTCTGATTTGCAACAGCTTGGGCGTAATGACCGTGCCCTGATCAGGTGGATGTGCAGCAGCAAACTAGAGGAAAAAATCCCTTCAGCCGTGCTTCATCAGAAGCTTGGTATTTGCGGGATTTTGGATCAGGTGGTTTGGCCATGTACAGTATGCCACCTCCTGCATCAACTCAATAACATGCTTGGATATCCCAGGCATGAGGGTGTGTGGAAAACCAAGGAAGACTTGGCTTGAGTGCGTACAAAGTGACGACTGTCTGTAAGATGACTGGTATCAACCCTTTGGATCGGACAGCATGGAGAGCAGGCGTGAGATGTTGCCTGGTATTGCCCACCCTGGAGTCCTGGACACTTGCAGCACCTTAAATACCAAAACCTAATGATGATGACGTCATATTGTGATACGTATTCCTAACCTCTAATGGAGTTTCCCACTTCCTGATTAATTTTAACCTTACGTAGAAAATACCGTTTTTAACATTATTTTCATCCACCCACATATAGTTTTGCTACAGTATAATGATGTATGGAAGGGAACACTGACCAGTGAGGGTTGAGGACATTCGTTGTATGGAGAGAAATGATATGATAATGATACGATGGAAGTGTAATATGAGTCTTAACGACAGGATTAGATCTGATGACCTCAGTATAGGGAGATGTGTGTAGAACAGGAAACGTTGATAGTATGGTCATATAAAAAAAAAATGGATGAGAGTTCTTGGTTTAGTAGATGTAGAATAGTTGAGGAAAACTGAATATGATAATGATGATGGTGATGATGATCATGAGAAGGGTGGACAATAAGAGAGAAGAACAACACTAACGGGTATTCTTACGATCTGTCATTCAATCGGTGCATTTAGCGATAGAAAATGCTATTTCAAACTTAAGTGTAACAGACCAACTAATGTAGTATAGATCCCCTATTATTTATCTCCCTTAGCCGGCCTTTTTTTCTAAGGGGATTCCCTCAGACTTGTCACCAGAAAGATCCTTCTGGTGCTCGTTCTCTGATCTATTGTACCCGCTTACTTCACGTCCACATGACACTGTTTTCTATCTCTTTAAATATTCTGACATTTTGAGCATCGTCGGTAAGAAATATTGCCTTTCTTCTCCCTAAGAATAGAATTAAACTGTATTTGTATTATTTTTAATATAATTTTCGTATTTAGCGTGATTTGTTATTCTATTTCCCCACATGTGAGCCTATATTTCTTCTCGCTTGTAACGCGGCTATCACCTAGTATAATTTGTGGTTTTTCTTTATAGCATTATTTTTATGCTCAAAATATTTTCATTCTGCAATATTATTAAGTTTACGACTCTCTTTAGGTTTTAGTAAACTCTTTGTCTCCGCTATGTCTTCTTTTGTATTTACGTGCTTGTGAAACTTGTGTTTGCCTTCGTTTTTCAGTTTTACCTTTTTCGACTATAAATAAACCTGTGTTGTAAAATATATTCTATTCCAGCAGCTTCTTTCCAAGAACCGCAGACTTGTGGAACTCTCTTCCTGCTGACAGTTTTCCTCCTACCTATAATCTTGGTTCTTTCAAGACTAAGGCCAATAGGCATCTCTTGTTTTTGCGATAATCATATTTCGTTCTTGTTAGCTTCTTACATCAAGTGGCTTCATGCCATGTCTGGAGTGATTTCCATAAAAAAAAGTACCATGCCTTAGATGCCTCAGAGTCTTGATTGTCGATAGGAGTTTAATCTGACTGTCCGAGGTTCGCACACGCTTCCAGGAAACGTACACGCATCCCGGAAACAGTCCACCAATGAAAATGCCATTTCAAATTTCAGCATGACTGACCAACCTGCATGCATCTAACAATTTGATCACAGCTATTATGAATTTCTTCATTTAAACTTTTGTCAAGATACGAAAAGGATACACAATTTTTTGATCAACGGTCAATTGCTCGAGTGTTCCCGCCATAATAGGTTCCAATGTGACATATCCAGGATTTCCACTTTTTCTGAACAGCGGAACTCCATTGGTCCGCGACTAGGCGTGAAAAAAATCAGAAAAATATAAATAATTAAAAAGTATTCTCTTAAAATAAAAACAGTATTTCTACAGAATTTGAACCAAACCGTTTTTTTTTTAACCCTAACCTAAGTTTTAGGTTCATGTTGATGGTTTGGTTCAAATTCTGTATAAACACCAAGAAAACAAAAATTATGTTGCAGTATTTTTTAGATGAGGATTGATAAATTTGTATTATTCGGACTACTATTCTCATCTTAATAGTTATATTCATAACGTTTCGACTAATAAAACTTCCGACTTTCTTCAGGAACACCTTTTTCTACTCGGTAGACCTCGTATAGAATTAAATATAACATAGGAACAAAAAATTAGAAATAGCAAATTGGAACATTAATACGAAAATTGCAATATGAGAAACGGTAAAAAATAACATACTAAAAATAATAGTAATTCTATAGTAATAAGTCGTAATGCTACATGGCTACACAATATTAAGTTTAAGGCTCCCAAAATTCATATAAAAATTGTCCACATGGCCTAACGGTTACTAGCATTGGTTGATAATCAGCTCTAAGTGCCAGTCTCATGTTATTTCTCTACATGCAATGCATGTCCTCAACACTTACGGGTCAGGTTTCACTTTCATACATTATCATACTTTCATACATTATCATACTTTCATACATTATCATACTTTCATACATTATCATACTTTCATACATTATCATACTTTCATACATTATCATACTTTCATATATTATCATACTTTCATATATTATCATACTTTCATACATTATCATACTTTCATATATTATCATACTTTCATACATTATCATACTTTCATACATTATCATACTTTCATACATTATCATACTTTCATACATTATCATACTTTCATACATTATCATACTTTCATACATTATCATACTTTCATACATTATCATACTTTCATACATTATCATACTTTCATACATTATCATACTTTCATATATTATCATACTTTCATACATTATCATACTTTCATACATTATCATACTTTCATACATTATCATACTTTCATACATTATCATACTTTCATACATTATCATACTTTCATATATTATCATACTTTCATACATTATCATACTTTCATATATTATCATACTTTCATACATTATCATACTTTCATACATTATCATACTTTCATATATTATCATACTTTCATATATTATCATACTTTCATACATTATCATACTTTCATATATTATCATACTTTCATATATTATCATACTTTCATACATTATCATACTTTCATATATTATCATACTTTCATACATTATCATACTTTCATACATTATCATACTTTCATACATTATCATACTTTCATACATTATCATACTTTCATACATTATCATACTTTCATACATTATCATACTTTCATACATTATCATACTTTCATACATTATCATACTTTCATACATTATCATACTTTCATATATTATCATACTTTCATACATTATCATACTTTCATACATTATCATACTTTCATACATTATCATACTTTCATACATTATCATACTTTCATACATTATCATACTTTCATATATTATCATACTTTCATACATTATCATACTTTCATACATTATCATACTTTCATACATTATCATACTTTCATACATTATCATACTTTCATACATTATCATACTTTCATACATTATCATACTTTCATACATTATCATACTTTCATATATTATCATACTTTCATACATTATCATACTTTCATATATTATCATACTTTCATACATTATCATACTTTCATATATTATCATACTTTCATACATTATCATACTTTCATACATTATCATACTTTCATACATTATCATACTTTCATACATTATCATACTTTCATATATTATCATACTTTCATACATTATCATACTTTCATACATTATCATACTTTCATATATTATCATACTTTCATACATTATCATACTTTCATACATTATCATACTGCATACACATGCCTGACAGACTCTTTCCTTGGTTGACAGTCATAATGCTATGCTGGTTAGTAATGACAGAAGTTCTCTGAACTTACTCCGTACACTCCTAACTCTTGCAATCACACCAGCACTAGCTTTTCCTTGTGTTCCAATAATATTGTGAACCTGCATTTGTGCGCGTTCACTGATCATCCACTCATCGTCTTCATCAGAATTTGGTGCTTCATTTTAACACTGGCCGTAGTGTACAACCATGTGACCTCAGTCACTGCTGTAACAAAAGGATTTTCCTTCCAAACAAAATCATAACTCAAATTTAACGCAAGCAACAACGTTTTATTTTAAGATTACAATGACATCCGGCTTCTTCAACAAATTGCATACAATTTTGTTGTTGTTGGGAGGTGTAGGTTTGGTGAATTTAATTTGGGTGTTTTTGTATCCACTTTGCTTTAACGCTTTATTGTAAAAGTCCTTATGTTTGTTAAAAATTTGTTCATTAGAGGAGTTATCACTAATTCTTTTTTCGATTGATCTGGGGATGTGTTGAATAATGGTTTTTGGGTGGTTAGAGAGTGGGTGGACATAGATCGGGTTGGCATTGTCTTTAGTATACGGTTCATAAGTTTCTTTATCTAAGTTGAATGTTACGTCTAGAAAATTAACTATTTTAATGTTAGATGTTATTTCTACTTTGAGATCTAATCTTTTCATTTCTCTAAGGATAATTTTTTTTACTCTTTCACATTTTTGTCCATTTGAGTTCTTTACTATTAGTAATCCGTCATCCCTATATAGGCCTATATCTTCAATGCTAATGTTTTTTGTGAGATTATATAGTATGTAAAGACCAACTAGATCAGTGACTTCTGCTGAGTCCAGGGAACCCATAGAAACATCAAAAGATCCAAATTGATTACTTTTAGTCCATTGCAATTTGTTGAAGAAGCCCGGTGTCATTGTAAAGGGGGAAGTCCCATTGAAACCCTCTTGCCTGAGTTTTGTAAAGAGCCACGTGTTGATACATTTATATCGACCACCGTCAAGGAATGGAGACATCAAATTCAACTAAAGCTTATAGGCAAAATTTTAGAAAAGAAAAAACAGCTAAGTTCTTAATTTCTTATTTCTAAACTGTCTCTATCTTAAATAATTGCATATTTTTACGTTGCTACGTCTAGTTAAAGAATATTCTTTGTTTCACAGGTTTTTTCATTTCTTTTTCCTTGTTGTCCACGACTCTTTATGTGTCTTTCTTTCTTTTTTTAAATGTTTTTGCTAATATTCTGCGAGTTTTTTCTTTGGAGGAGTCAACGTGTTCGAGGTTAAAAGGGGGGAGGAATCCACTATCAATGTAGTTTACAAAAAAAAAAGTTTTATTTTAAGGTTACAATGACACCCAGCTTCTCCAACAAATCGCAAAAATGGAAAAAAATATCTCCCAACCGAACACAAACTGCTTAAGGCTCATCTATCTCTCAGATCAAAAGGGGAACAACTGCCCCCCCCCCTCCTTCTCGTTCTGCCGGAATATATATAGATATCACTTGAGCCATATTGCAAGACCACTTGATATTAATGAGCTGTTAATCTATGGACATAAAAACTGACTCAACATAGAGACCACCATCTGGTATGAACATAACTTTTGCAAAGTCTCACAATCACAGCATGGAACCTCGTATCCAAGAAGACATTATTATTTTTTAAGGGCCAGCCAATTTCTTGGGTAGTCTAACTCCAAGCCAAATATTTTTCCCATCGCCGGCCTGTTGTCTGCAACATGCATCTATGCACCCCACTAAACATGCAGCATTGCACGTGTGTACAGTATCACGACCTCAATAGTCTTGCTATCCATATATACTTTCTCCATATTGGAGTTCTCATCTGTCGTCATGGCCGTACTCATTTTGCATACAAACTAGTTATCATCTTTCACCCTACCTGTAATTCCACTTCTTGTATACTCAATGATGAAGAATAACAATTTTTTTGTAAGCTAAACTGAAATTCTCACCTGTTTAAATTCTGTGGCAAAAGTTTGTGCGAAACGAATATTGATTGCATTCAGATCAATCAGATGGAGTTCAAGGTTTATCGATGCGATTCCATCTGTGCCATCATACATGATTTCATAAAACACCTGAAATAAGAAACCCATCAAAATGAAAATACATTTGCTATATAATAAACGGGAACTTATGTGTGTCCGGTTTACTTCAATAATAATGTTTTGATTTTTTGAAGAATCAGATTGAATAATACAGTTGGGAATGAACTTATAGATACCAGGACATGACATGACCAATTGATTAATCAGATCAGAGCTCTCTCATCTCCCGTCTAGTCAAAGTAAGGGCCAAAGTGGAAGAATGGCTCAACCATCAGGATCCCGTCCTAAGACATCACGGGTCGCCACTAGCGGCCTAGAGGTGGCCCCGTTTTTGGCAGGGTGAGCAAAGAAGGAGAGGGTTTATCTCAATGATATCTGATAATAATAAAAAAGAAAGGAAAGAATTTCTTTCACTTTTAATATAGACACACATTCCATTATTATAATAATAATAATTATTATTATTATTATGAAAAGATAATGAAGAGAGAGAGAGAGGAAGAGTTTGTCTTTTTTTTTCTCATTGATTAGTTTTGTCTTTTCTTATTGATAGACAGAGAAAGAAAGGGGGTGTTCAAGAGAGTGAGGGAGTTTTGTCTTCTTTTTCTCATCGATTAGTTTTGTCTTTTCTTATTGATAGACAGAGAAAGAAAGGGGGTGTTCAAGAGAGTGAGGGAGTTTTGTCTTCTTTTTCTCATCGATTAGTTTTGTCTTTTCTTATTGATAGACAGAGAAAGAAAGGGGGTGTTCAAGAGAGTGAGGGAGTTTTGTCTTCTTTTTCTCATCGATTAGTTTTGTCTTTTCTTATTGATAGACAGAGAAAGAAAGGGGGTGTTCAAGAGAGTGAGGGAGTTTTGTCTTCTTTTTCTCATCGATTAGTTTTGTCTTTTCTTATTGATAGACAGAGAAAGAAAGGGGGTGTTCAAGAGAGTGAGGGAGTTTTGTCTTCTTTTTCTCATCGATTAGTTTTGTCTTTTCTTATTGATAGACAGAGAAAGAAAGGGGGTGTTCAAGAGAGTGAGGGAGTTTTGTCTTCTTTTTCTCATCGATTAGTTTTGTCTTTTCTTATTGATAGACAGAGAAAGAAAGGGGGTGTTCAAGAGAGTGAGGGAGTTTTGTCTTCTTTTTCTCATCGATTAGTTTTGTCTTTTCTTATTGATAGACAGAGATAGAAAGGGGGTGTTCAAGAGAGTGAGGGGGTTTTGTCTTCTCTTTCTCATCGATTAGTTATGTTTCATGATTTTAAATAATGAATAGGAATTAAATTGTGATGCGATACCGAGCGAACGAAGCTTGCTAGAATATAAATAAAATCTGACGTAAAATTCTGAAAGAAGAAAAACTTGTAGCTGCAAAGGCTTCATATTGATTAAGCCTTTATTTCAAGGTATTTTACTTCCTGCAGGAAGATGTGGGGATACAAAGGCCAACGCACCATAGGTAGTAGAATCTGGCCACATAAAAAATATCTGAGCAGCCGTGTCGGCATTCCCTTTCAAACAGAAAAGGTAAAGCCTGGGAGGGAGGACCTACCAGCACTGCCGCCCAGAACCATATCATAGTTCGACAGAGCAGGACAGCCAAGATGTGCCGAGCACTGTTAATGGTTTGAGCCGATGACAACGTAAAGTCATCATAAATGGCCGAGCACTGTTAATGGTTTGAGCCGATGACAACGTAAAGTCATCATAAATGGCTGAGCACTGTTAATGGTTTGAGCCGATGACAACGTAAAGTCATCATAAATAGCCGAGCACTGTTAATGGTTTGAGCCGATGACAACGTAAAGTCATCATAAATGGGCGAAGAAATCAAACTGATCAATTCTTCCCATTTAAACAGTTTCAACAAACCCATCAACCTTTTGCTTTTTTGTTAATACATTATTTTAAAAAATATACTCCGTCTTTGCGTTTCTTTATTGCTTGTTTGTCACAAAATCCCCACAAACTCTCATCGATAGTGAGTGTCTGGTTGGCACATATCATAACAAACGGCCCAGAACATTCTGTCCTGAGCCAGCACCATCCAATTCTGCCCCAGACCTCATCGCACAATCTTGCTTGCTTTGTCACAACATCCCAATATTATGTCCTCTTTCCCCACTCTCTCTCTCTCTCTTTTAATTATTTACGTCATTCACCTCCTGCCACTACTTTTATCAATCTCATCGCAGCCAATCATACCATCTTGTTACCGGTTGGGTGAGAGAGTGCTTGTTGTCGATCGGCAGTCACTCAGTCATTGTTTGTGTCAATCAAGCATCTATTCTTCGGACAAGGTGGCCGGCCCATCTCTTTTTAGAATTATTGACTAAATAACCGCATTTGCTACTTTGGTCAGCATCCACAGCTGCATATTGTTGATCCGTTGGCCAATGGCATGCAGTAGTTTGGTGATGCCCAGAGCCAACTGCCTGATTGTATGCTCGAAAGACTCAAGTATAAAAAATGAGAAATATTATGAGAAAGGAAAATAGTTTAAATATGATTGGATGTCCCCTAAATTTGGATACTTGGACTCACTCGATAGCATGCTAGGTGACGTGATAGTCAACCAAGTCTTGGAACCACAGAGAACCATAGAGCAGAGAAATCTGCTGTTGAACATGTTGACCCTGATGTTGCTCCTCTTGTAACTGAATACTCCCGCGATGGACGCATAGCCGTCATAAGTGGCTCTCCTCCTGTGTACCAACTCGCAGCTGTTTCTGTTCTCTGTGGTCAGTTCCTGACCAAGGTAGACATAGCTGTCACTATCCCTGATCTGACACAGGCTGATGGTGATTCTGTTATCGGCGACTTGGGCATTGTGTATCGACTTGATCTTGGCCATGTTGATCTTGAGCCAAATATACAGTTGTCTCATTTGCATAATTAATGATTATTTTGAATACATAATGCTAATACTAAAACTATAGAGTGAGCTCAAAACTGAAGTTTATTCGTACCAAATATGGTTGGATTGCAGATTGTGAATTTTATTAATGACTAGCAGTGGAGATATATTGCTGGTTGGAACTCTTTTTAGGAAAAAATAATTTAAAATAGTCATGTCTACAAGTTTTGCCTTGAAAGAAAAGTTAAAATAACATTTGTAATATAAGGTCAAGTTATAAAAAACTGTTAGTGCAGTGGTGTTACTAAAACAAACAAACTATGTTGCTTACAGACAGCTGTAAAACGGAGAAAGATAAAGTGCGAGAGAGAGAAAGTGCGAGAGAAAGAAATAAATAAAATTCAGTTAAACAGCGCTAAAAAAATAAGGAGGTAAGGCTCTAGAGATTTGGCAGAAATCAGTTTTTTTCTTATTTAAAAGCGCAGATAACTCACCTTCATGGAAAGTTCTAGCGATTTAAGTAGGAATCCACTTTTTATGGATTAAAAAAACCCCGGAGAACTCACATCCCTTACTAACATGTTAGGGTTAGGGGTTAGCATTTAGGGTTTAGGGTTAGGATTTAGGGTTTAGGGTTTAGGGGTTAGGGTTTAGGGTTTAGGGGTTAAGGTTTAGGGTTTAGGGTTTAGGCGTTAGGGGTTAGGGTTTAGGGTTTAGGGTTAGGATTTAGGGGTTAGTGTTTAGGGTTAGGGTTTAGGGGTTAGGGCACATGTTCTGATGTGTTTGCTTAACCGCTATTTTTATAATGAAGGCACAGCCATACATAGTGCGAGTTCTGGATGTCTCCTTAGACTCAAAATGGCACAAGGCTATTCAATAATGAGCATATCGTTACACAATCTGTGTCAATAACTCTTTCATTACTTGCACGTCCAATGAGAAGTTTTTGTTTAATCTTTATATGGTAAATCTTCTCATATTTACCTTTTCGACGGCATTGTAGCAAGTGTTTTGTTTCATGTCGTACCTCGATTGAAGATTGGTCGTATTGATGTTGGCCAACGGACGACAGTTGACGTCCTTACACAGCGTGATGTTTGTGAACGAAAGGGTCAGGTTGCTGTTGTAGAGAGCAATGACCATGTCTGAAAAATTGATTAAAAACAAGATAAAGAAATATGCAACTTCAAGATTTGATAAAAAGATGAGAAGGTAGTAAGTATTTTGATAACTTCATAGTCATTTTTCTCTGGGACTTCTCTACTTATTACAACATCATTTGTTTAAAGTTTAAAAGATGTGTCACGATGAGAAGTTTGTTGGTACAATATTAATTGATTAATTTTATTAAATGAACCATTTGATTCAAAAGGTCATTTTCTTTGTAGTTGAGTGACAACCTAAGAATAGCTGTTTTGATTTTGAATAACTCGAATTGAATTGTTTAATCCTTGGCCTTTTGGCTAGGATCAAAATGTGTAATGAATAAAATTAAATTATTTTGACACTTCTGTACTGAGTTCGTTGCTTTTCATTTGTGTCTTAGAAGCATTGTGAGGGGAGTTTCATACGTGTTGCCTGGAAGAGATGCTGTATGCTGATGATTTAGTATTTGCTTGTGAAACAATGGAAGGTCTACTTGTTAAGTTAAAGACTTGGAGGAATGTTATGGAAAGTAAAAGTCTGAAAGTGAATGTTACCAAGACCAAAGTCATGATCAGTGGTTGTAGTGTTGGAAAGCTCCCAGAAAGAGGAAAGTTCCCCTACTCAGTTTGTGGAAAGGGAATCAGGTACAACTCATTTTTTTGTGGTACAAATACTAAGGCATGCTAATTTTGAAATAAAACCCAGCCCATATAAGGCCCACCTTTTTAGATGAAAAAAAGGTTCTCATTGCTCGACCAATCATAATAGAAGAGAAAATGCAACACGGCATGTGATTAGTTAGCGACTCATGTCGTCTTAAATAAAAAGTTCTCAATAAAAGTACAAACACTTGGAGAACTCAGCAAAAGACCATCGATCAGTCTGAACAAAACAAGAAAGGAAAGAAAAAGGAAGAAAGAAAGAGAAAGGAAAAGAAAAAAAAATGAAAAATAAATCCATCCCCTCTCCCTCTCAAAAAAAAACACCAACTGATTTACCTGCTGTAATATTTTCAAAAGTGACATTCATATTTTCAAAGATTTTCGGTGACTGAAATAAAGAAAGAAAGACAGAGATAAAAATCCATTCTTGGAAAATAAATTGGAAAGTTGGTCTTTTAGATTTTATGTTTATAAATAACTTCACAATTGTTTGCAGTTCTCAACTCACGATTTATGGTTGTCTTCAGACAAATTTATGAGGCACCAATTCTTAGGAACAATTGCAAGTTGTTGAAGATGACGATGAACAGCTGTATGGTCTAAGGAAAGCTTCATTGTCAATCCTTCAACTGATACTGCAGGGTTTTCTTTAAGTGATGCAACAAGGAGCTCTTCATCAAACTCAACTGGACATTCTGATCAGCCTTCATTTTCAAAGGTGAAATTTCCATGTCTAAATTTTGTAAACCATCTTCTGCATGTTCTTTCATTCGGGCATTCTTTTTAATAAACTGAGTGAATATTTTGAATCGCTTTGGCTGCAGAGTAACCTTTTTTAAACTAATTATATTTATGTGTTATTTGGATTATTCGGACTACTATTCTCATCTTCGTTGTGATTTTCACAACGTTTCGGCCGATGTAACCTCCGATCTTCTTCAGGTGCATCTTTTAGAACTCGGAAATCTTTATGTTAATCGGGTGGATTGCTCTGATTCTGTCAGTCATGACTGTGTAGAAATGTTAAGTAAGTAAATTTTATGCTTAGTATCACCTGTAGTAAGGACTGAATTTTCAACCCCCAGCAGACTGTCACTTAGAACTGATCCATTCAACACCTTTATCCGTTGCGCCATATGACAGTCTTCTAGAGGTTGAAGGAGATACCAACTAAGAATAAAATAAAAATTACTCATACTGAGATTAGATGTTTCGTGAATGACTTCCAACTTCTCGTGTCTGTTGCCATTTTTGTTTATACTTCCTGCTAGGATCAGGTTGTCATGAACTGATTCTCTCCATGTCTGAAGCGGCCTACTGCGTGGCTTCAAGCCATTGACATTGATGTGGGAAACATTTTGACACATTTCGAATGATTGATAGTGAGTGACGTGGCCGTACCAGTTCAGACGTCGTTGTGCAATGCAATTTCTCATGGAAGCCTTTACAGTGAGATCGGCAATTTTTAGTTTCCTTGTAAAATGAAATATTTTGTTGCACAATGATGTCTCAACTGATACTTCCACATCACCAGTGAATTTTTAAATAATTTTTCTTTTAGATTAAATTTTTAAGTTAAATGAGTTCAAATTAATATATATGAACTATAAATATTATTTACTTTCATTAGACATACCAACTTAAATAGTACATTTCAGAGAATTAAAATCTGGACAGAACTTATATAATGACTGGATTTTTTGTTTTTACTTAACATTACTTGTGTACCACAATAGTATGTAAATTAATATGATATATAAATATTATTTAGTTCCATTAGGCATATCCACTTAAATATTAAATTTCAGAGAATTAAAATCTGTTCAGAACTTATGGCATGAGCTAACAGTACCAAAAGCATTTGACTATAAAAGAGAATTTGATTATTTCTCAAGGACGGTAAAAAAAAACTTACAGAGATAATCCGGAAATTCTGAAAATAAGTCGATGCTTTAAGGGCAGGAATCCTTTCACATTCTGTTTGAAGATTTGGAATGTTGCGGACACAGGAGAATTTTTGGTCAAACAAATAAGCTGTTTGTTAAAAAAAAGGAAAACGATTAATAATGAATATGAGGAAGAGAGAGAGAGAGAGAGAAAATTGTATCAACAGAGGGAGGAGGAGATATAGCAGTTATTAAAGAGAGCATGGTGAGAAAGAGAAAGAAAAACAGAAAGATACTAACCTAGTAATAAAAATATGCAAAGAAAAGTGTATTAAGAGCAGATTTTAAGTTAATATATATATATATATATATATATATATGTGAAATATAAAGATAAAGATTATATCTTTAAATTAAATCCTATATTGAATAGTCAAAGCCCGATATACATCACTTATCTACTCCAATGCAAGTTCCTTCCTGTTGAACACTGTTATGATGGCCAACTATTGTTGTCCGCCTCCTTGACAAATAAATAGAGTTTATTCGTTATCTATGCCCTGCCGACTGCAACCCCATGCAAAGCGGTACCCCCCCTCCCCCCATCCACCTCGAAAACGGGACCACCTGTTGGCTGTGGGTGGCGACCCGTGATGTCTTAGAACAGGATCCTGGTGGCTAAGTGGTCCGTGGCTTGGTCATTTCAGGTTCTTGCTTTGGCTAAACTGGAGGTCGGAGAGGCCCGATCTGATCAATCGGCTGGTCATGTCATACCCTAGTATCTATAAGTTCACCCCCAACTGTATTATTCAATCTTATTCTTCAAAAAATTGAAACCTTATTTCTTTTTTTTATTTTTCTCCCAAAATAGATACTAGAAGGCGGTGGCTGAGGGTCAATTACACTGAGAACAAAGACAAT
Source organism: Sepiola atlantica (assembly GCA_963556195.1). Taxonomy (NCBI): domain Eukaryota; kingdom Metazoa; phylum Mollusca; class Cephalopoda; order Sepiida; family Sepiolidae; genus Sepiola; species Sepiola atlantica. The sequence goes on from OY744552.1 coordinate 35,611,903, forward strand.
GTATTCTGAGAGCAATGCATTCTGGTTATCTAAAACCAATGTATTCTGGTTATCTAAAACCAATGTATTCTGGTTATCTAAAACCAATGCATTCTGATTATCTAAGAGCAATGTATTCTAGGAATATAAATAATTACCCTACTTATGGAATTATATTTGACAATTATATTTCAAGCAACACAAAACTAGTTGGCTGTTGAACCAAGGTCTGTCGCTTGTAGTATTGTCAATGTCTTCAAAGAGTAATTTCTTTAAAGCGTAATGTATACTAAGAATATAAATAATTACCATACCCATAAAATTATATTTAACCACTTTATTCGGCATTAAATCACCCACAGATGGTTGATATGCCGTAAAACAAACCAAAATGTTCCTCATTTCGTTTGTAGCCATTCTTGGTAGCCTCATTGGTTTGTGCTCTCGGAATTGGAGTTAAATGTGACTCTTGCTCCAGGGGTTCGAATCGTGAGACTGGTTTGAATAGTTATTTCTAAACTGATGATTCCGCAAGGATGAAATGTATACATATGTAGATAATATTTTAAAGATATTTATTATTAAAATAGATGTCATTTATTTATGTTGTTTGCAATACTTTTTTGAACAAAATTATTAGATGGCTTTGTTGCATCTACAAGTTGTCCTCAGACTTGGAGGACACAGTGGAGCATGCATGGACACTAGCCACAGAAATTGAGGTATGATTGTTAAGTTGATGAGAGAAGACGTGTCTCAATATGTCCGGATGAGTGTTTCAATAATTAAGCCATAGGCTTATAAAATAAGTATCACTCCCTCTCTTTCTTTGTATTCCCACCCCCTTTTGATTGTCGCATTAGACAATCACTGTACTGAGACAAATAAATCATTCTCTTAAAATGATCTTGTGTCGTATTATTTAATCAAATAAATATTATGGGCTTGAGATAGTTTGATTGCAACTATGACATTATCCACAGTCCGGCAGGGTTGCTGCAGCATACACGTATACACTGGGATAGAAAACAATTATTTTTTTAAAGTTTAATTTGAACTGTTGAATTAAATGAACTTTACAAGCAAATGGGTTATGATGTAACATGTGGGACGGGAGCACTAGTGGTGGCCATAATGGCCAAGTGGGGGAAGTTAAGGAAAGTTTGGGGACCATTGAGTTCGATCGATAAGTGCAAAGAGAAATAACTTAGCAGGTAATAAAAGAAAAGGTGTTCCAAAACGTCTGAAATTATTATAAATTACCCGGAATTTGATATGATACTTATAACGCTTGACTTCTCCATCATAAATAACTGGAGAGGGGCGGGGGGGGGGGGTCTTAGTTGACCAAAACCTACTGCATGTATATCGCACAAAGCATCAGCAGACATTTTTGGAAATAATTTTACTTACTTGCTGGGTTGAAGTCTGCACAATATTCCGATGTCATAGACCTCGGAAGATGCAGGAAGCCCAGAGTGTCATTTCCATAGATGATCCCTATTGGATCTCCACTCTGGAAAAGAAATGGGAAAAAAATACATTCATGACCTGAAATAAATATTTATCAATCAGATGTTTACGGAAAATAATGATGAGAACATTTAAAGATTTCTGTAACAAAAATGTATACCCTTCAGATGTATCCATTAAAATGCTATTTAAAACTTAAGCGTGACAGACCAAAGAAAATGCTATTTAAAACTTAAGCATGACAGACCAAAGAAAATGCTATTTAAAACTTAAGCATGACAGACCAAAGAAAATGCTATTTAAAACTTAAGCATGACAGACCAACGAAAATGCTATTTAAAACTTAAGCGTGACAGACCAAAGAAAATGCTAATTTAAACTTAAGCATGACAGACCAAAGAAAATGCTATTTAAAACTTAAGCATGATAGACCAACGAAAATGCTATTTTAAACTTAAGCATGACAGACCAACGAAAATGCTATTTTAAACTTAAGCATGACAGACCAACGAAAATGCTATTTTAAACTTAAGCGTTACAAATATATCATTGCATCTTCCCCGCCCAATAGTGATAGCCTTCTAATACTCCTCTATATAACAAAGAATAACAAGTAACTCCATTATTTGCTCTGGGGTTTGATTTACTTTTTACATTAATATGCAGAAAGTACATCAAGACAAGCAAGACTTGAAAACCCATCCAATCACTTTGACGTCAAATTCCCCAGAGACAGGGACTCTTTAGCTTTTCTGCTACATACTTCTTCCCATGACAGCATAACCTGCACACAGTCCTAATTCTACAACTTTTAACTTCTAAATGGAATTTTACACTCTCTGCTTAATTTTAACCTGACGTGGAAAATACCGTTCTTAACATTATTTTCACACTTGCTTCTAATTATTACTACACATGCAGAAGGAAATGATGAAAACATTTTGAGTAAGTGGAAAAAATAAACAAAGTAAGTCTTAAAACTACTCCTTCTGGAATCCTCTCTCCCAATTATCATATTATAATGAATCCTCAACATCAGTGGCGATTCTACTGGGGGAAGAGAGAGAGAGAGAAAGAGAGAGAGAGAGGAAGAGCCCCCCCCCGATTTTTAGCTGATCTCTTAGTCGGTCTAACTTCCTCCACTTTATCTATTACTAATGGAGATTCCATACTTGTCTGTCTGAAGCCGAACTCTACTTCTCTAAATCTATACTTGAAGTCGAAACTATATTATTATTACTATTTTTCAATACTACATTCAGAGGGGGTAGTATAGTATCTATTTTTTTTTGGGGGGGGGGGTGGAGGAGAGGAGGAGGGGGGAATAATTAAAAACCGGACCTTGTAGAATTTTGCAAATTCCATGGGTTTTTGCGGTAGACGTTGGAATGACGGTGTTGAATATTTATGAACATATTCTTCAAAGGCAGAAGCATTGGTAACAAGATCAGGATTTTTATAGAAATTCCTTGAAGGGTCTGAAAAAAAAAAAAAACAGAATGAAAAGAAAGAAATTACATTTTTCAACTATCGTATTCAGCCTCTTAATACAATAAAACTTAATACATAATATAACATAATATCTATTAATAATGGAGTTTATGTATCTGTCTGTCTGAAGCCGAAACTCCATCAGAATAGCATGGGTATTTACTAAGTCCGCCAACTTCATTATATACTACTAGAAAAACCGGAAACACTATGCGCATTTCTCAATTTACATAATCAATTGCTTTTCAACTTCTAATAAATTAATATTCACAAATATACACTCATGATTGTTTTCTTCAGATTTCTAAATGTATTTACGCTATTTTGCACGCTAATAATCTTACTTATAAATTATAATTTAGACAGACAGACAGATACATACATACATGAAATGCGTTACGTAGTTAATATAACTGTGACGAATGGATTAACGCTGGCTGTTTAATCAGTGGTTTCCATCCCTCCCTCCGTTAATTCAATATGGCGCAACTGATTAAACAGCCAGCGTTAATACGGCGCGTTATTTAAAATATAAACAACAACGCTCGCATTCACTGTTATAATTTTCCTCTTATTTATTTTTTTAAACCGTTCTAAATTTGTTTATTTTCTTAATCTTATTAGCCATTAAATTCACTGAATCAAATTGCTTAATTAAATAATTGATTTAAAAATTACTATTTAAAAACACACACATACACACCTTATAACAAATTTAGTTTTCACTTTAGGACCCGCGCTAACTTTGCCCCCGTCGTTAGGGTTAGGGTCGGTATTTTGTTTTTTTAATTGTTGATTTTAATTTATGTACACCTTTTTTTCGTTTTGAAAGACATAAAATATTACTTATTATATTCTGACCTGGATTTGATGCAAAACGATTGTGTGTAAAGAAATGCGAGCAGACGACACCTTTTACTGGGCAAGTAAATAACTGTTTTTAGAATCGTATATAAAGTAACAATTATTTCTTCTTTTCCTTCTCTTATTAACTTTCATTCGTTACTACTACACTATTATAAATACTACATTCAATTTTTATTTAAATTTTTTATTTTCTTTACATTTATTTTTAATGCAAAAACTGTTTACGGTTGCTACAAACCAAAATAATGCAAACTTAATTTATCTTTTTATTAATGATGTTACTTATCATGTGCAATATATTATTTAAATTAATTGTAGTGATAAAAAGCTCTACCCAAATTACATACTAGCAAAAATATGCGACCGGAGGCAGTGTATATTTGCTAGTTAATATAATATAATAATATAACATAATATTTATATAATATAATAATATAACATTATATTAATATAATATAATAATATAACATAATATTAATATAATATAATAATATAACATAATATAATATAATAATACAACATAATATTAATATAATATTAATATAATATAATAATATAAAATAATATTAATATAATATAATAATATAACATAATATTATGCTTAACACATAATACAACAAACTTAATACATAACATAACATAATATTAATATAATATGATAATATAACATAATATTAATATAATATAATAATATAACATACTATTAATATAATATAACATAATATTAATATAAATTAATATAATATAATTATATAGCATAATATTAATATAATATAAAAATACAGCATAATATAATATAATAATATAACACAATATTTATATAATATAATATAACATAATATTAATATAATATAATAATATAACATACTATTAATATAATATAACATAATATTAATATAAATTAATATAATATAATCATATAACATAATATTAATATAATAATATAACATACTATTAATATAATATAACATAATATTAATATAAATTAATATAATATAATAATATAACATAATATTAATATAATATAAAAATATAACATAATATAACACAATATTATGCTTAACACATAATACAACAAACTCATAATAGATGTGAATGGATGTTACGTCACACGATCAGAATCTAAACAGTTGTTGGCTAACTTTAGAAACAAATTTAAAATCAAACTTAAATATTACGCACTTTTTTTCACTATCGATTATTAAGCATGAGTGTTTTGGCTGTTGGTCTATTTACTGAGAAAAAAAGAATGGTTGCATATTTATCATAGTAGCAGTTAGCAGCTTCAAGTTAGCAAATACCAGTTCTTACCAGTCAGTTACCGTGAAAAGTTAGCATAGTTGTCATATCACACAAGAAAGTAGGTCAGTTACCATAGAAACCTATGATGATTCGAGGACGTATCTTCCTAGTTGTATCATAATACGAATGTTTCAATGTTCACTTTTATTTCTATATTTTATTTCTATTTATTTTTCATTTTAATTTAAATTTAATTTATATTTCAATCATTATTCAAAATCAGAACTGGTTTTCGCACAAAATATTCACTTACTCTTCTAATAAAATGCTGATTTTCTTCAAAATAATTCATATAAACTTACTTACAAATACTTTTATTCCTATAAAATAATACATTACTTCCAGTGTTTGTACATAGACATTATTATTTACAATAATTCCCCCTTCCCTTCAAAACAAGTGAAATTAGTTAAAGTAGGTATTCCAAACCAACATTTTTTTCCCTTATATCTAAAAACTTTGGTTGTTACTTTTAACACCTCTAAAACAAGTTTCTCTCCTTTCACCACCAACACTCGGACCCTCGTTTTGCTTCACTTGAAATGAATAGCTATGGAATAATTACATCAAATCTGTTGCTAAGGATGTTGCAAAAATGGTTTGATTATTTAACCATTTCAGAAAGTACTTGACTCCTGATGCAGCCCTCTACTAGTATCAGAGCCAGATACGTCCTAAGATGGGGAGGTACTGCTGCAATATTTGGGGAGGTGCCGCTCAGAACTCCCTTTCTTGTTTTGACAGAGTACAAAATCAACTTTGCAATCTAGTGGGGGATGATCTCTTCCCTACAGCCCCTTTCCCACAGAAGAAACATTGTTAGTCTTTCTCTACTCTATCGTTATTTTCATGGTAGGTATTCAGCTGAGCTCCAATCTATTGTCCCCCCCCCCCGTAAAACATTCACAAGAACTCGTCTAGCTACAACCACTCCAAAGAACTTTCCTTTCTTTCTTTGTGTATCTAAAACCAAATGGAATTTCCATGAACAGAGTTTCTTTCCAAGAACTTCCAAAGTGTGGAACACATTATCACGGGACTGCTTCAAGTCCAATGTCAACAAATACTTCTCCAGCTGTCTTCTTAGGTAATCCAATCCTGCTCTTTCCTGTCGTTTTCAGTCCTCTCGTGGTGTTATTCGTCATCCAACTGACAATCCTATTAACTCTTATCCTCGAGTGGCTTTTGGCCTTGGTAAATGGCGACTACTTAGAATTAAAAAAAAATGTAGGAAAAGTTGACTCCCTATGAATGTAAATGTTGAAAGGAAATCTTCTTCGGAGACAATTTAACCTACAGCTGTTTTGCAATGTTGTACTTATTAATATGTGGGAGGTGACGGTGGTGAAGTGGATACCGACATGGACTGACGACCTGGAGTGACAAGTTCGAACCCTGTCGGTTCCATAGCATCACTTTCATTATGAAGGTTGCCAACATTCATGTTGTCCCTCCTGGAAGTACCATGCTGATTCATACGAATTCACATTTTATAAATATTCGCTCCACCATACAGACCGCTTCTGTTGACGTGCTTTGGAGACAAGATCTTTAGAACATACTAGAAAAAATGTGATCCGTTGGGTCAGCTATTGAGCTTGAGTTAGATTGTTTGAATCAGGAAGAAGTGAGTTTTCAAAACCAGTTAGAGTTAAAAAGTAAAATGACAAAATCCAAAATTAGTCTTTTTCTGCTGACTATAGCCCCCCCCATATTCTCTATCTCCAGCTATAGATTAATTAGAATTAATATATCTGATGACATTCCCAATCCTCCACTCTATAATAAAGATCAATGTGTATTTATTTGTATATAAATTAATATATGTACTTCAATCACATCACACAAAACAGCGAGCAAAACACGTGCCTTTTTTTCGGACGAAACCATTCTAAGTGGTAAGGACAAGTGAGAATGTAAATAGCAAGTCAGACAACCACCTCAGACTTACCCGACTGCCTGAAATAAATTTGAAAAGAAATCCTCTACTCCATGATAAAAAGTCAACAGTGGGAGTTTTTTTTAGATCATCAGAAATGATAATAACTTATATATGAAAAATTAAATTACTGACGTAATTCTATGATTTTATATGAATATTTCAGTAATATATTTAGATAAATAGTGAGAGTGAACACTGGCAAAGCATAATTTTTTAATAGAGGGTGTACACTAGTTGCTTATAATGGACTATTCCAATCTTCTGTTTTATAGTTATTTTCTTTTACTTTTAACTGGAGAGAGGGAGAGGGAGAGGGAGAAGGAGAGAGAGAGAGAAGCGAGAGTGATAGACACTGTATAAAACAAGAGTGGGAGGGTCAAACAACATAAAATGAGAGAGTAATAATCAAAAACTTAGTAAAGGTCACTTAGTGACTAAACTGCAAATTATGGCTAATTAGAAACAAGTAAAATCGATTTTTTTGCCATACATAACTCAATCACAAAACCAAGGAATATTTTAACATGTATTTTGTGTAATTAGAATATATAGGAAAAAGCTTTAGAGAAACAAACGTTGATTAATTCAGCTTTAGTATGACTAAACCAAATAGGGCTAAGTCTGCCCTTCATTATATCCACATAAAGGAAGTTTTGACTTGTTTGCATATTTGGCGTATCATCGTTAAATGTAAATAAATTCTTTTATATTCAATAAGTTTTTTCGTTATTTGCTTATCAGCACGTTTTAGAAAGAATAGAAATCGATAACTCATAAACATTTACGTAAAATGAACTTGACTCCGAGAAGAGAGGAATTCTTGAGCTTTGCTCCCCCAGTGGGCTCTCGGGGAGAGAGCCCATTGTATATAAACGAATGTAACAGAAATCAAGAAAATTAAGCAACATAAGATCTATTTTGTTCAAGTCTTCATTGTGTTCTAACTTACTGGAGAAAATGACTAGATGATCAAGTGTTTGAAAGATACCAAGTAAGTGCAGATTTCTAGTCTTCTTTTAATATGTAGCTTCTTGATGCGTTACAAGCGGATCTCTTCAATGAAGATAATGGCTACATAACACATAACAATAAAAAGCAATGGCACGCATTAAGTACATTTTAAGTACATTTCAGACTAACCTCATTATGAAGAAATAAGGGACTGCTATGCTACATATGCTTTTCGGTGCTACAATCTTTACATATGTCTATTTGGTGGCACAATACTATTTGTAACTCATCTCATATATAAAGTAAAGTTAATTACTCTCCCCGTCATATTTTTGTAATTAATAACTGTGATTTACCCCACACTACATAAAAAATCTGTTTTCTCAGTGAATTACGACAAATATTGGTCCATGTTGTTAAAAAAATTTTTTTACTTCCAATTGATTTTTATATTTAATCCTGATGAATATTTTATTTTTAATCCTGATGAATATTTTATATTTAATCCTGATGAATATTTTATTTTTAATCCTGATCAATATTTTATTTTTAATCCTGAACAATATTTTATATTTAATCCTGATGAATATTTTATTTTTAATCCTGATCAATATTTTATTTTTAATCCTGATCAATATTTTATATTTAATCCTGATCAATATTTTATTTTTTATTAATTAATCTATTATATAAAGTCTGTGTGTGCATGTCCAGCTAAAAGTAAAAAAAACAACAAAACAAAAAGGCCACAAAGTTGGTATATTCTTAATCAGCATTGTCCTGGCTGAATAATATCTAAAATTCAGAGAAATTATTCATCCTTTGATCCTAAACTTGCGCAGATTTCGTCAGGGGGGTGGTTTTTACTTTTTACGGTTTTTGCACAAAAGGGAAGTAACTGATTTTTTTTATCAAGCAATTACTTCTCTTATGCTGACTCATTATTCAAGGAATCTATATAAAGGAGAGTTGTGTGTAAGTGTGTATGTTCAGAGAGAGGAATGGGCTTGGAGGAGGAGAAAGAGGGGGTGGTAGGGGGGAAATGGAAGAGAGGGAAAGAGAGAAAGATAGAGAGACAGATAGTAAGAGATAGAAGTTTTAATAGAAATATGTTACACTTTTTCCCAGGGCAACGCCGAGTAGCCCTGCTAGCCATAAATAAAAGGTGGAGGAATTCTCACCCTTACAGTCAGAAGTTCTAATATTGCCACCAAATCACCGGGTACTAATTTCATTACAGATAATTTTTCTGGTATTCATCAATTAAAGAGAGGGAAAGAAAAGCTTGATTTGTTCTTTTCGCTTTCTCTTTCTTTGGCTGACCGACATTCAACTTTAAAGAGAGAGAGAGAAAGGGGAAGAAAAGAAAAATGATAGTTTGGTTTATGTACTTAATAGTTTCATCATTTCATATTTGCTCCCATGGGTTAGTCGGTTACTACGTCATACTTAGCGACAGAGTATGTGAGTTCGATCCTCACCAGAGGCATAATTATTTTTATAGAAATGTGATACTTAGAAGGCAATACAATGCAGAGGTGTGACGGATAGACACAAGTTGGAGCAAATAAGACATATAATGGTGGAACAAACTTAATACAATGTATAGAGGAAAAAAATAATAAATAAATATATATGTGTATGTATACATTGTATTAAGAGTGAAACTATTTAATTTGCTCCACCATTATATGTCTTATTTGTTCCAACTTGTGTCTATCCGTCACACCTCTGCATTGTATTACCTTCTAAGTATCACATTTCTATATACTAATGAACAATGCTTCAAGCAAACTACATAAACCTCTTATAATTATTTTTATTTTGTCTCAAAATGAACTTAGACATTTCAAATTAAAAAATTAAGGAGATTTCTTAGTTTTACTTGTCTTTTTTTTGTTGTAATCTATGTAATTTATGGAACTTAGGATCGCAGACAACGTCAAATATTCCTGCTTGTTCATCTGCCTAAGACCACCCAGAAGGTCTATATTATTGTTTTGCCTGAATGAATGAAAGAATTTCAAAGACACTTACAATTGTCGTAGTAAATACAAAAGATTCCATTCGAAGATTTATTTGACACCAGTTTGGAATTCACAGCATAGAAGATGTCTTCTTGGAAACATAAGCGATCGTCAATGCTGAAAAAAGAAAAAAAAAAAAAAAAAAGGAAAAACATAGCAGATCTATACTATATTTGTCGTATCTGTCTGTCCGGGGATGCGATTGTAAACAAAGACCTACACAAAGATCAAACACAATTTTCTCTCGTAAAATTTTACAAAGAATCACATATTTATTTTGTATTAGAACTTTTACAATATCATGGAGTTTCTGTTTATGCAGGAGATTAATAAAGAAAAGACAACATTGTACTTTGTTTTATTTATAATAAAGCCCTGTAACACGATCAAACATGTTTTTTTGTGGTAAGATTTTATGACTACAAGAAATTTGGAATAAATTCGACTATAAGACGATGTATATTCGCCACATGGAGAGTCTTTAGGCAGCCATTAAAATTTTTTACAAAATGCAGGGATCCCATCATATATGAGAGTGACAGCGTACAACACACATGTCCGACCTACTCTTGTAAGGCTGCAAGATGTGGTCAACAACGAAATGTCAAAACGAAATGATCCTGGTTGCAGTACATTGGATGGAAAAATATCGTCAGTCTCACTGTAACGGCTTCCATGAGAAATTGTGTCACTGTGTCTCAACTGGGACAGCCTCTGAGTCATCACCCGCTGTCAGTCATCTGAAACACTCCAAACTGTGCACGCAGCGATGTCAATGTCCCCAAACCATGCAGTAGGATTCTTAAAGCATGGAGGGGATCAGTTGATGACGACCTGATCCTAGCGGATAGCACAAGCAAAATGGCAACAGACACAAGATTTTGGAAGTCATTCACGAAACGTCTAACCTCAGCATTAGCAAGACAAAAAATGAAAAAAAAATAATAAGAATTTTTTGAACTTTTAGAATCATCATTTTCTTCTGTTTATCATGCACAGCGGGGTTGGGTTAGGGTTAGGGGTCTACACTGGATTTTGCCCTCCATTATAATGTTTGGTCAGGATGAAGTTCACCTGTTTTGAGATTTTGGTTTAGAATATCCAATCACCTTTGTTTCGGCCGTCCTGTCAGCTTTTTCCTAGCAGTGTCACAACCTGGGATCGTGACTAAAGATATTTTATATTTTTGCCTCTTTTTATAACTCCGTCAGTCTAGACAACAATGTTTTGTTAACTAAGTGAGTTGTTTGTAGGATGGGAACTGATAAACAAAAACACAAAACCCGATGCACAGTGAAGGAAACAAAGATGTATAAAACCAAAGAAAGTTTTATTTCAGAAACCGGCCCTCGAAGATGTGAAATAGGAGATATACATGTTATCATTTACATGAGATGTGATGCGGTGTATGTTGACATGGAATGGTAAACAGTCCTTTGCTCAATATGTAAATATATATATAGAGAGAGATTATAGAGGTGTCTTTACTTAACTCGAGGATATGTCAATAACCCACTGATCCTTGTGTTTTCTGCGTTAGTAGACAAAAAAAGAATGAATTCGTCTTCGAGTTTGGTTAGCAAGCAAGTCCGAATTTTTCCTAAGAGAGGTCTCTCGCCTGAGACAAACACTTATGAATCTTTTCTTTAAATGACTTATTATTAAAAGTCTTTGTTACCTAACTGAGCCAGAAAAATAAAAGAATTAAGAAATTAAAAAAAAAGTTTTGACTGTAATTCAATTTCCAACCGAATTTCGTGCAACCAACTTTCTCTCTGCCTTTCTCTCTCCAAATCCAAATCGCTTCACCTCCTTCCCAGCTGACCTCTTCATTTATATCACCTGATATCCACATATGCAAATCAGACCACCATAAACACCTGCACCTATGAAGAGAAGCCCTTTTTAAATCTGCATACGCCATGCAAAGCACTTCCTTCTTTTTCCTGATGGTGAGTGTTCTTCTTTATTGTCACAGTCCTTGACCCGGGAATTAGGATACTCTGCCATATAGTTGATTATGTTCTTCTCTATTGTTTTATGATATCCCTTTTCTGGGCCCCACCTTTGATTCAAGTAGGGAAATGAGTGTAAACCCTACATCCGGTAATTTGTTGTCTCTCATTTCAAGGGAGGGGAAAGAAAAAGAGGAGTGAAGGAAAGGGAGAAGTGTGCCGTGGTCTCTGTTCATTCGCATACACCTTCCTTTTCTCCTAGTAGCCGGGGCAAGGAAAAGACTATATGATCTCGATTGTAACAGCAGCATCCATCTTGAATCCCGCTTTTGTGACATAGTTGCTATTTGCACGTAGTACATGACCGTACGAGTCTTTTGAGTTATCTGTTCTGATACTACACTTCATCTGTTTTATCCTCGGTCAGTGAAGGAGAAATCTTTATAGACTGAGGTTATTCTAATTTTTTTACCAATCCAGAGTGCTGCTTTTTAGGGAGCTGGATTTTCCCAACATTAAAAACTGACCTTGTGTCTAACCCTGCTCTTGTGAGGAGGTAAGTAAATTGGGACCATACCAGTGCAGACAATTTCCTCTCATTTTTTCGGTAATCGGCGTAACATTGTATTTGTAACTGTGGTGAATAACGCCATTTTGGACATGACCAAGTCTTGTCAAATTGGAAGTCCGAAGCAATATCTTCATTTCCATGTGTTCCTATTTACTTGCCTCCCCACGAGGGCAAAGTTAGACACAACATCAGTTTTTAATGTGTGGAAAATCCAGCTCCCTAAAATGAAGTATTCTGGATTGGAACAATGTATTATATCCTCAAAGAGGCATAATAAATAAATAAGACAACCACATATGTGTAAGAAGTTAGATTTTAAAGGTGGTGACAATACAGTTTGGTAGAAAACACCGTTGGATACGAGACAAGATAAGCAGAAGAAATGACGTTGGTTTTTCAATTCCCAAGAAAAAAAAAAAATAACCACTGAATCTGAGTGTGTTATTTTTTTTGGTATGGCTGGTGTCATATTATTTAAAATTTCAAGATAAACCTTTTTAGAAAAAAAAATAACCACTGAATCTGAGTGTGTTATTTTTTTTGGTATAGCTGGTGTCATATTCTTTAAAATTTCAAAATAAACTTCCTTTTTAGAAAAAAAAATAACCACTGAATCTGAGTGTGTTATTTTTTTTGGTATGGCTGGTGTCATATTCTTTAAAATTTCAAGATAAACTTCCTTTTTAGAAAAAAAAAATAACCACTGAATCTGAGTGTGTTATTTTTTTTGGTATGGCTGGTGTCATATTCTTTAAAATTTCAAGATAAACCTTCTTTTTAGAAAAAAAAAAAATAACCACTGAATCTGAGTGTGTTATTTTTTTTTTGTATGGCTGGTGTCATATTATTTAAAATTTCAAGATGAACCTCCTTTTTAGAAAAAAAAATAACCATTGAATCTGAGTGTGTTATTTTTTTTTTGGTATGGCTGGTGTCATATTCTTTAAAATTTCAAGATAAACCTCCTTCTTAGAAAAAAAAAATAACACTCTCAGATTCAGTGGTTATTTTTTCTTTCTTGGGAATTGAAAAACCAACGCACAAGAGGCGTGTGCACTCTGGCCTACAAAAAATGCCTTAGCAGCCCCATAGGCATTCCCCGGTAGGGACATCTCAGACGATTAGCAATAAACTAACCCTTTTTCAAAGAGAGAAGGTAAAGCCTGGGAAGGTGGGCCGTCGAGAATTGCATAGAATGATACCTCGACCTGACAGAAGCAAGGTAAGCATCTAAAAAATGGCCCAGACTGTCGGAATGATTGTTGAAGATGTAGTCTAAACTGGTATGAATAGCACTAACAGATTGACCCCCCCATCCCCGCGCGCGGGTGAGATGCAGAGATGAGCAACAAAAAAATATTTACATTGAATTAAAGGTGATACATTCTGTGAATGAAGTGCGGTCATCAGTTGAACAGTCCGAATCACAGCAACAGTTCACATCGCAACCTTTGGCCGTCAAATCACACGGACAAGGTCCAATATCTGGAAAAAAGGTTAAAAAAAAAAGAGCGAACGTATACAACACATTTTTGAAATATTTTGTTATTCAATTATTTTGTATTTGTTTTTGTATTTTACTTCAGTAAGTTCTCAGAAATCAATGGGCCCCTTTCCTGGGGCTAACACTCGATCTCTATATGATATACTTAGATATCTGAGTATTCCATTAAAGTTCTCCTTTATCTCTTAAACGTTGATTTAGTAAAGAAGTTAAGAACATTAATTTTCCTCTCTCTAATCTCCAATTGATCAGTTAACTATGTTATATTATATCTTTCTTGTGGTCTTTTAGTCTTACCGGATTCCAGGACAAGAATTCATCTAGTCTGGTGGAGTATCCAGCTAAGTGCTGTTACTTGAGGTAACAGTACTTGGAGTAGGTCCACCATTCCTCGTATGAGCCAGTGTACGGCTGTGTCGATGGGATCTTATTAGGGCTTTGGATACTATGTTATTTTGAATATTTGGTCAGGATTTACTTGTAGGGTGAAGTATCCTCATGTCAGGTTGTCCTGACAAACCCTTGTACAGAGAGACCAAAGACACCCGAGGATGGTGTATAGTAGGTAATTCAAACTCTCATTTGGTATCTGTTGTGAAGTAGTTTGTGAGTGGTAAGACACAAAGATGAAGAATTAAATTGGATGAAAACGATTCTATAGAAACCGACAATATAAAATGATTTATTAACAATTTTAAAACTGGAAGAATTACTATGAATGAGGAGGATTTAATTGTCTGTCGCTGAGCCAATTTCGGTGCGTCCTCCATTGAATTTCCGTCTTTTTGTTGTCTGGAAAATGCAGGGCAGATAACTCTTAGCTGATCAATCAACGTTTCAAAATGTCTCTTAACAAGGGAAGTAATATTTTGATACAAAGAGTTATTTCCCTTTAAATAGAAAACTATTTAAAAGTCTTCTAGGTGGCATATGTATTCACCCAACCGTATCTTTGTATTATTATTTACTTGAGTCATTATCAGTGATTACTCACTGGTAATAACAAAGGATATTCCCTAGAATCTGAATGACAGCAAGTCTCCCCAGAATTTTCCATCTTTTTTAGATAACTATTGTAAATCATTTTACGTTATTGCAACAGCTGCTTACCATTGATTTCTCGCTGATAACGACCATTATTTTCTTTGGAATTTAAGTGCCTATAAGCCTCCCCAAGATTACAGTAATCTTTGTGTCCTTCCAATAAAGGTCTGGATTGTGCTCCCCATTCTTGGTCTTTCCATCATTCATGACCATTTTGTGTTGTATTAGCTGAGGCTAGTGCCATGACATATGCACACGTGTGTTTTTATTGTGGTGTTGCTGTGAGGGAATGTCAAATTATGGGATTTCTGACAATTTCAGTTTCTTTGGACTTGTGTAATGTCTTTCTATAGGTTTAGTGTTCGATTACCTTCTGAGTGGCTATTTTTATTTACTCACTAGGAGTTTTCAAACAAGTTAGTATCAGTGTTTGCTAACTGACAATAACTAGTTGTATTCCCCTGGAGTCCGAGTGACAACAAGTCTCCTCAGATTTCCAGCACTCTTTACCTCTTTCGATAACCTTTGCAAATTATTTTGCATTATCGCATTAACCATTTACCATCAATTTTTTACTGGCACCAACCATTCTAGTATTCTCGCATCCTTCCAGTGGAGGTCCGGTTGGTGCTCTCTCTCTCTTCGGTCTTTCCATCCTTCTTGACCTTTCACAACAATTTTGTGTAGTATCAACCGAGTTAATTTCAATATTACGTTTCAAGTCGTTCTTTTTTCCTCACTACCCGATTGGCCATTCTTCTAGTTTCTTCTCGCCATCCATCAGCCACTTAACTATCAATCATTTAAGAACCTTCCAGGTGTTGATTCATCTTCCTAAGGTATCATGAACACAGGATACAAGAGATACATATAACCTCTTTGTTTTCGCAAATCCATCTAACACATGGTTCTATTTCTTTAAAAGCTGCAAGCCCTAGATCAACAAGATTACCCTACCACTAACCCTAAGTCTGGGGGTAGCGGGCAGTCGAACTTAGGTGGTAAGGTAAGGTAAGTCATGTTTTTTTAAAACTATTTTTTAAGAAATGGAAAAAACAACACAGAGTGGCCGGCCATATTGGGTTCTTACTGTACAGTTTCAGAACTTTAAAGCTATGCAGCTCGGTAGAAAATTAAATTTTATTGCATCTGGTAAAAGTTATTTGTTGTATATTTTGTTTGTTTTCAATTTCACGGCTGTAAACTATACTGTATAATTGCTCAAAGAAAAATTATTATTTGTTTTTATAGAACATTTTCTTTCCATATTGCCAACCCAAACTTAGGGTTTGCGTTGGGGATTAATGAAAGACATGTTTTTGCTGAAAAGCCCCTCCCCCCCGAAAAAAACAAAACAAAAAAGCAAAAACACAGAAAAAAACAAAACAAACATGCTCTTCATTGATTCAAAAACTAAGCCTAAGTCCGGGATGGCAATATGAAAAAATATTTATATAAAAATGAATGAATCGAGTTATCGTCCTTGGTCTGTGATAATAAATGTTACTATATTTTTGTTTTTTAATTTAAGACTAGCAGGCACTTCAAAAATTACCCGGGAATGAATAAGGACCCTTTGTGTACTCCTTCTCCCAGCCCTAGACCCCATATTACCATTTGTATTCTGAGTATTTTTTTGCTGTTTATGGATATGATGCATGAAAACGCAGATCCCACGATATTGCTGTAAAAAAAACACAAAAAAACTGATACAAAATTAGATGCAATCTCACTTTATTGATCCCAATTCCAACATGGATGTCACAAGTTCTAAATGTTGCTATGAAAATTCGAACTCAAAAATAGATAGTAACTTGTAGGGAAACGCGGGACTTACCTAACTAGCATGTGTGCATAGTTCAATGGGTCGGTCGTGGAAGTAAATGAATGAAGAAGAAAGAAACAAAAATGGCTGCCTTGTCTCTTTATATGCCTGCAATGTGACCACCTGATATGTAAATGAGATGCTCCTGGTTGGAGATAAAAGAGGGTTGATTTGTTGTTTTGGGCGACGTTCACTTTGAAGTTGGATTTCAAAGAGATAAGTGAGATATACAGAGGTTGGAAGTTATAAGCTATTTCGGCAAATGATGGCTGAAACGTTGTCCAGAGTACATAGGAACGATCCTGCCCAGGGTGAGTGGCAAGTATCTGGAAACGAAGTGAATGCATGGGTTGACGTAAGTTCACTATCATTATTATTATTACCTGCATAAATTATTTTGAAGAAAATACTGTTGAGAAATTTGTCAAAAACAATTTATTTTGCTTTACTTACTCATTTGTGATCTATTTGCATTAAAAAATATTAATATTTAAAATAAGTTTTCAGCCAATTTACTTTACTGTAAATAGTCATTGTGTAAGTACATAACCGGAGTGGATGGTTCGGTTATGGCATATGGGTTATTTAATATCGAATAAAGTTGTTAAATATAATTCTATAGGTAGGATAATTATTTATGTTCCTAGAATACATTGATCTACTCTTGGAAAACATTGCTTTTAGAAGTAAATTTCACAGAGGATACCACCATTACTCAAGAACAGGAAAACAGAGCACCCCAACAGTGACACTACTTCCAGAAAACATTACTCTTTGAAAACATTACTCTTTGAAAACATTACTCTTTGGCATTGGTAATCTTCTTTGTTCTCAAAATGATTGACTCTCTGCCACCTCATTCTAGTATCTATTTGGGGAGAAAATTAAAAAAATGAGGGGTATCAAGACAACAATAAGGACCCCAGATCATTAACACAAGACGCAGGACATGTTTTGGAAGTCACCGGTTGACCTCGCAATACACGTGGTCTCTATTTACAAAAATCTTGTAAATAAATCTTTTATTTATTTGAATAAATGCAGTATATTTCGGAATTTTTTTTTCTTTTAACATGTTAATATTTATTTTAAGGCAGAGAGTCCATAAATAAAACAAATAAAATATTAACATGTTTTCTTTTAAAACATGTTTTTGTGTCTCTATTTACTTGCCTCCCCACGAGGGCAGAAATGGGGGGGGGGTATGAAATATTTATCACCGTACTTAAGTAATCTTTCGTTTTGTAGGGAAAAATCAAGCTTCCCAAAAAGGGGCACTCTGGATCTTACCTCAGTTTAGAAGGATTTTTCCATACTACACATTGCTCCTAGCCCGTGGAGGCAAAACGGATGATTACGCAAGTTATTTTAATAAATAAACGAAATATATACGCTTTTTAAAAAATCGGCCGACTTGTAATCTTTCGTTTTGCCTCCCCACGAGGGCGGAGTTAGACTTCAAAAATCAGTTTCTAAACGGAAGCAATTTAAAGTTTATGAAGTTTTTGTCCTTTTTTTTCTGTAAGCAACAAATGAAATAAGATTTAACAAATACAAAGTTTTATTTATTTGTTTATAATTGTTGCTTACAGAAAAAAAAGGAAAAAACTTCATAAACTGATTTTTGAAGTCTAACTCCGCCATCATGGGGAAGCAAAAGTGTAGTATCTATTTTTTTGATACTACACTTCATCATTCCTATCTGTGGTCAGTGATAGAGAAATCCTTCTAAACTGAGGTAACTTTAATTTTCATTCCGAGGTAATTTTAACCTACCCTGTGTCTACCTTTGCCCTTGTAGAGAGGCGAGTAAATAGCAAAGTTTTGTTTTTTAATAAGAAATAAGTTATAAAAAGATTTGTATATAAAATTATGTATTTGTTAAATCTTATTTCATTTGTTTCTTACAGAGGGGAGGCAAAGCCTGGGAGGGTTGACCTCCTAGAACTGCACAGGACCGACCCATAGACCGGCGTAAATCAAGCCCCGAAGGCCAAGACAATACCAGTCTATGGGGTGCAGTATCCATCGGAACAGATACTACACTTTGATCTTAGCCAAAAAGGTCACAAATGAGTAGGTAAAGCAAAATAAATTGGTTTTGACTAATTTCGCAACTGTATTTCCTTTTAAATAATTTAGGTTGGTAATAGTAATGATTACTCTTACCCAAATCCAATTAAGGTAAACATGCCCTAATCCAAAGTTCAGGTTGGGAATATGAAGAAAAAAATAAGTCTATAATATACTAAACTGGGCACGTTCACTATTTACCCCCCCCCCCTCTTTTTCTGATCATCCATTTTATGATCATCACCAATTTTTTCTTTTTCTGTGTACAATTATCATGTTGTAAGAGAATTTCCACATTTTTTTCAAATATTTTCCATTTTAGAGGGGGGATCAGTTTCCTATATAAATTTAACGTAAACTGATCACCTTTATAAGAAACTCATCCCCCTTCTAAGATCTAAAATATTTGAACCCCCCATTGGCATTCTCTAGTGAAAGGATCGGTAATTGTACACAGAAAAAAAAAAAATTCGTTCGTAAAAAAGAGGTGGTGGTAAATAACGAACAAGCGCCCTAAAAAGCTAGAGTGGCCCGGAAATGGGATATCATTTACGTTAAATTTATATACGAAACTGATCCCCTACTCTAAATTCTAAATATATATCTTTTTTCTTCTTTCCTACAAGTTTTTCAGGGTGTTTCACACGTAATCGCCTAAAAAGTAGAATCTCATTTTTTTTTTGGGGGGGGGGGGGGTTCAGCGGAGGGTGTTAATCTACAAATTTTCTTTTCCAGGTATATTCAGAGTATTGACGTGTAATCGCATAAAAAGAAAGAAAAAAAAGAGAATCTCATTTTTCTTTTTTCTTTGACAGCGTGGGGGCAGAGGGTAAAATTTTACCAAAACTTAAAAAGTTACTTTACGATACTAACAAACAATTAAAATCGTGGGTATTTCTGCAGTTTACGGACCTTGCTGAAATAATAACGTTAAAATTTAGAAACCCATTCTTAACATGGAGAGATGGGTGGTTGATTAACTATTCTGTACTTTCACTTAACAATTTAGTAAACAAAAGATATCGTAAAAATTGAATTCAACTTCAAAAATCTAAAAAAAGTCCGGTCCGTAAACTGCATAAGCACCAAATCGTGTTTACATTATTTAACGAGGAGTGTTTATGACCGCTCTTCGCTCAAACCGCTAATAAGGTTTCCACCTGGCCAACGCCGGGTTGGTAGAACTACGAAAACCCGTGGAAACCCATTCTGCCTCACTGGTTGCTATCGGCTTCTTGTTCTTACCCGTATTCCGTGGCAACGGTTTCGGTGGCACCGAGGGCGTACTACGCCCCTCAGGAGTTGAAGAAACAATGGCCGGGGTAGTCAATGAATACGTTCTGCTTCCTGGAGTCAGGTTCGAACCCTGCGCTGAAGTTTCTCCACTAAAAACGACTAAGAAGAAAAACAGAAGTGTCGACGGTATCCAAGTAAACATTTCGGGCGCCATTTTTCATATCAACAAGTAGCAGCAGCAGCGGGGAGACCGGTGTCGACCCAAAAAATGTCCCCTAAGAAAAATACGCCCAGGATTTTGAATCCATGTAACATAATATGTTGATAACAGTTAACTCTTGCAGACTCGGCTCCAGGTACCTAATTTTTAAGCCTTCAGCCTAATATCAAATTGGAGTATGGTTCTGTTCAGTTTCAGTTGACCGTCCTTCCAGGTATTACCTCCTCCGTCAGGAGGAGAATTGGTCTATTGCTGTTCGCTTGAGGCACTCTTACTGGAGAATGCGAACTGGATGATCAAGGATATTTTTACAGCCGTCCAGAGTGCCCCCTTTTTGGAATAGGTTGACTTCCCACATTAAACCTTGACTTTGTGTCACATCTCGGATTAGTGAGGATTCGAGTACATGAGTACAGGAATCGATTCTTTTCGATTGGTTGGTTGGGCATTTTGATCCAATCAGTATTAAGTATTTATGATATGACCGTAAGAAAAAAAAAGGTTACAAAGCCAATCCAGCTTTCAAACAGATTTTCAGCACCACCAATTTCTCTCGGCTTGCCCCCCCCCCCCCTGAAAATCGACTGCCCGCTTTCCATCCGCCCTTTCATTTATCTCAGTTGATCTCCACATATACTAATTTGTTAGTCACATATGCAGATCAGTTCCAACTATAAAAGTCTACAATTGTGAAGAGAAGCTCTTTTTAAATCTAATAGATGGGCATGCACGACATGCAAAGCATCTCATTCTCTTTTCAGCTGGTAAGTGTTTCTCTTTATTCTTACAGTATTTCAACCGAGTAAACATCGAATATTTAAGAGGTTGTCTCTCTGCGGTTTTGTTTTTGCTGCAACAGGGTTTCACACCCGTTCCTTTATTTATACAGTTAAAGTCGAAGACCTCGTTTTCCATTGCCTCAAATCTTCTCATTATTGACGAATTTATAAGAGCTAATCTTCGCATTGACTGTAAGACAAATTTCTATAATATTTTGTAACAAAACAAAATGGTCATCAAATTAAGAAAATCAAAATGGTCATCAAATTAAGAAAAACAAAATGGTCATCAAATTAAGAAAAACAAAATGGTCATCAAATTAAGAAAAACAAACCCCTTTTTATTAACAACAACGATATGTATTTATTTAAGTGATCTACACCGTTGGGTGTAGGTTGCCGAAAATTAAGATGGTATCACAGTGAAGGAAATAAGAAAGTTTGATTGCCGCTTTTCTCCGAGCTGTATGTCTTCTAGTGGAGAATAGCATTGCTTGGCTGTCCAGTAGACAAAGGCAGGAGAGAGGACGTCTTTCTTCGTTGGTGCCAAAAAAGCTTTCTGTTAACTGCTGTCTAAATCCATAAGGGTCTGAAAGTAGTTCTTCAAAGGTCCAATACAAATTAATTAATACGCTCTGCAGTCTGATTGGTCTTTGTGTGACCAAACCAATTTGCAGGGCTATCCCCCCTCCCACCAGAGCAAATAAATGCTAATGTTTATGACTATTATAAATTCATATTCAGCTCATTGACCATGACATGAAGTTTAAAATTTAAAAAAGTTATGTTGTACTTTGTTGAATAAACTGCACTCGGGATCACCAATGTTGAAGATAGGATATTATCAAAAGAAAGAATTTTGTTTGCCTGAAAGGAAAAATTGAGAATATATGTTTGTTTCGGCTGGTGGCATGTACGTTAACGTGTGTGTAAATAGGATAGGCATGGAGATATGTGTGTTTATATGTTAGTGTGCTTGTTTTGTTAGTGAGAGAGTGCATGTATGTACTGTGTATGCGAGTTCGGTGAGCAGTGTATGTGTGCTTTGCTGGGTGTTCAGCACTTTATGTGTATGTCTCTAGTTGCATTTGTCGAAGGCCTTCGTCCCAAAGGTGCTCTGGCAGGATTGCGAAAGAAACAGAGGAAAGAGTGTAAAATGCTTTATTCTGGTTTTTATACTATCTGCGCGATTTTAGAAATGAATATTTCTTGCACTGTGAATGATTGAAAGAAACTACTGATTTAAGCTTTAGTCAATTGAAAGGCGATATACAATTACCACATTCACTGCCGCTGCTACTTCCGACAAGTCAAAATCCACGGGATGCGTTACTAACAAGTATTTTTGTCATTTAAAGCCGCTCAGCGTTTCCAAATTTTCTTCTAAATCTTTTGGATTTTTACACCAAAAAATTATTTCTGCTCTTTTCTATATTTTCGCATTAATATTATTTTATTTTCTGGAATAAAAAAGTTATGATCACTCAAAGACAATGAGATGACCACACATTTTTTAGTGCAACTTTTGTTACCAAATTCCAATTCTTTAAAAAAAAAATGTAGCCTAGAATAAGTCAATTCTATTTCAAAAACTGTATTGAATTTATAACTTTAATTGTATTCACTCGGGGTTGATTGAGCTGGCTCTGAATGAATCACGTCGAGGTGGTCCACCCACATTGATCGGCATTCGACATACTGTTGGATAATGGCCCTATGGGAATGAACGTATCTGTTGGAAATCGTTGGTTTGACTTGCGCGAATTAATGCGGGGTCGACCGGCAGTTGAGTGCAGAATAGGGCCTGTTCTCACAGACGTGACAAGGCCACCGTGTGACGAGAACCCGGATCAAGGGTCGGTGTGCACCTGCGAGAAAGTAGTGATTGCTCTCTCTCTCTCTCTCTCTCGACGTAGTGAATGACTCCCAGCTGATATAACAAACGCTTGTAATAAAAAGAATTGAAAGTAAAAAGATCGTTTTTTGGTGAGTTGGTCGTGGAGTTTTGTTGCAGACAACAGACGGCGTGGTTCACGGCAGGAAGGAAAGAAGAAAGAATTCATCCACTAGACGACATGACCCTCTACACGGCGAGGGAGAAAACTAAGGTATGCAAACAATATATGAACTATGTGATTTATGATGTTTTAAAAATGACGAGTATTAAATGTGAACTGAATAGGGACGAGTACACTAAATGAGTACCGCCACGGCCCGTATCGGGTGCGAGTGTACAAAACGCGTACTGCCGCGGTCCATGCAGGAGTGGATCTATGCAACAATACTATAGCTACTTGGGTTCCAGCGAGGAACACCAAAAACGTGTGGGCCACCACCAACTCCATGTCTGTCTTCACTGTTCCAATCCAAGTCTTCAGTCGGCCGCCCCTATGCTTCCTCAACCCGGCTGGTGCAATTCAGGCTACCAACTTGCGTATGAATTCCTCCCAAACGTGTCGAAGAATGTAACCAAACCTTGTCTGGTCTATGATGTTAATAAGTCCTGGGCCTGATATATAGGTGGCGCCACTAAAAATAAATCCATATGATGTTTATAAAGTACTAACCTTCAAATGGAACATGTCAAAATTTGAGCCGAATCCGATTATTAATGTGCAAAGTTATTGAAGTGAAACTTCTGTTGCCAATTTTCAAAACAATTTAAAAAAATCTAAATTTCGTGTGCTGATAAAGCAATTATTTCCGATGGGAAAACATACTGTTCAAGCAAGGCAATGGATTGATAAGTGTTATTCGGAAACAATGGTTAAGGGATGGTATGCTGACTTTAAACGTGATCGTACAGACACAAATGAAGCTGAATGTTTAAGTCGCCTAAATTCGGTAGTTGTCCCAGAAAACATTAAAAAAACATTCGTAAACTCGTTTAGACAGCAGAAGAGTTGAAGATATCAAAAGGCAGTGTATTCTCCATTTTGCATGGACATGTGTCAATGAGAAAGCTGTATTCAAAGTGGATGCCGCGTTTTCAAACAGTCGATCAAAATCAATAACACATAAACGATTCAGAGTGTTGTTTGCAACTGTTTCAAAGCAACAAAATGGAGTTTTTGCATCAATATGTGATAATGGATGAAACATGGATCAACCACTTCATTTCGGAGTCAAATCGGCAGTCAGCTGAGTGAACAGCAGCAGGTGAAAGCCGTCCAAAGCACCAAACATCAGTAGGCAAGGTTTTTGTGTCCGTATTTTGGGATGTGCAAGGTATTTTGTTCATCAATTAACTTGAGAAAAAAAGACCCATCAATAGCGAATATTATATAGCATTATTGGTGCGTTTGAAGGAAGAAATTGCTACAAACATGGCCACAAATGAAAAAGAAAAAAGTACTATTTCACCAAGACAATGCACCATGTCACAAGTTGATCACAATGATGGCAAAACTACATGAATTGCACTTAGAATTGCTTCTGCATTCATTCTATTCTCCAGATATTGCCCCCAGCGATTGCTGGCTGTTTGCAGACCTCAAAAGAATGCCTCAGGGAAAGAAATTTGACGTCAGTGAAGAAGTGATATCGGAAACTGTTGTGACCCTGTTTAGGGGTCGAAATGAAGATACGGAACACAGGGTTAGGTGAACAATTTATATTGAAGAAAAGATATGTACAGAGAACAAGAGAAGTGGTATATCAGTCCTGACTGCCAGGGTAGACTGGAGTTCAATCCAATTATGAGAAACCTAAATGCTTCCAGTATTTTATTAAGAATAGACGAGTCCAACTGTTCGTCATATAGGTACTGCACCATAACACACCTCTCCCAAGCCTTACCTTCTCAGGAGTCTTAATATCGTTTCCACTTTGGATAGTTCCTTTTAGACTGACGCTTTTTTGTGGCTGCTTGGGGTACTGGTAAGTCAAAGGTGTCGTATATTACATCCATCACTTCTTCTACCTGGGTAGAGCTGTCAGTGTCATTTGACAGTCTTTTCCTAATCTGGTTTAGGTGTCTCTTATAAGAGAACTGAGGTCCTTGGATTATGTAGACCATAGATCCAATCTTTTTTTCTATTGTACGAGGTTTCCCAAAATGATGCGTTGTTTTTAAACATTTTAAAATATACTCTGTCTCCTGGGATGTATCGTTTCTTTGGTACAGTAGAGGCTCGACCTTGTTTGGTCTGTTTAGGCAGTAATTTTTCAAAAACAGACTTCACTTTCCGTGCAAACATCATCTCTGCGGGAGACAATGAGGATGGTATGTTCACGTTTGGCGTGATTCTGTACACTTGCAAAAACTGTTGCAGGGCCTTTTCCATGGGAGTATTGCGAGCTTTATTAGGGCTCTTTTTAGAGTGTCCACAAAGCGTTCCACCTGGCCGTTTGACCGAGAATTATACGGGGGAGTCGTGATGTGTCTAATCTGAAAAATCTCGCAGAATTCTTTGAAGTCGGATAATGTAAACTGCGTTCCGTTATTGCTAACCAAACAATCAACCACCCCAAAACAGGCGAACAATTCATGCAAGAAGTTGATTGTCACCTCTGTAGTGGGTTTATTACAACGTAATACTTCAGGCCACTTGGACAAACTATCGACCACGATTAAATAGTAGAATCCTTCCAATGGGCCCGCAAAATCCACGTGTACTTTCGACCAAGGTCGGTCTGTCTTTTGCCACAGACTATGTTTGATATGAGGTGCATTTGCTGCCAAGGCACAGCCTTTACACGTATTTACGACATACGCAATGTCCTGATCCATTCTAGGCCAGTACACGAAGCTCCGCATCAAACTCTTCATCCTGTTTGTCCCCAGATGGCCAACGTGAAAATCCCTTAGAATTCTTTTTTGTAATTTCTTTGGAATGACAACTCTGTCGTTGTACATAAGTACATCATCGCAGAATGAAAAACTCTCCGCAAAATGTACGCCTTTATCCATCATTTTAGACTTTGTACTGATGATGAATTCATCCTTGGAGGCTTCTTTTTTAATTTCATATAGAGTCGCCGGAAGCTCTCTAATCGCGTTGCACAAAATTGCTTTTATATCCCCTTCTGCTTGCAGGGAAGCGATCACGGTGTCTTCTAGTGGCTTTCTCTGTCTTGGTACCAGTCTAGACAATCCATTCGCATGATAGATCTTTTTTTAGGGTAAATACTCCATTTTGAAATTATAGTTCAGTAAAATCGTTCCTCATCTCTGTAATTTATTTGCCGTATACACAGGTAGGCCTTTTTTTAATCTGAAAATGGTAATTAACGGCTTATGATCCGTCTGTAATGTGAACAATCTACTGTGTATATAGCGGTGAAACAAGGTTATAGCAAATATTATCCCTAGAGCCCCCTTCTCAATTTGGGAATACTGCTTCTCTGATGGAAGCAAGGTCCTTGATGCATGTGCGATGGGTTTATGGATTCCATCCGGCATTATATGCAGAATGCACGCACTTAATCCGTATGAACTAGCGTCGCTAGCCACGATTATGTCTAAATCCGGGTTGTAATGCGTAATGAATAAATCTGACATTTTCGTTCAGTTGAAATTTGGCCGCCATCTTTGTGCATCGATCAAGGTCGCCAGAAAAAACTTCGGGAAAAGATTTTTTAAATTCCAGCTTTAGTTTGTCTGATTCAGTCGTCCGACTATCTATTTTTTTGCAAAATGTATTTATCGGTAACTCCCATAAATTAAATGCGTGCATCCAATCAGTTCCAAAAAGGTTATTAGCGTCTTTTAACACCAGTATTTTTAATTTTTTGGTATTTCCTATTAGGAACACATTTGTAATTATCTCACCCTCAAATGTAATTCTTTCATCAGTCACTGTGCTGGCTATTCTGTTGGTTCTTAACAAAGTAGGTTTATTCAACCTCTTCCACGTATTTAGATTTACTATTTACACGTCCGAGCCCGAATCTAATTTCAATTCAATATTTTTCTCCAGGATTTTGACGTGTACATATTTTCTTATATTAATACATTCCTGATTATTTGTACTTGTGGCTTGTGCTCGCGTTTTATTTCTTCTATTAGTTCTACAGTGTCCGACTTTTTTACAAGTCAGGCATGTCTTAAAACGAAATGGACAGTCCATATACAATGCATGCTACCACAGCGTGAACAAGGGCTCGGCGCCAATTTATCCTGTTTCTTACCAGGTTGGCTTGTCTTTGCAGCATGAAAGTTACTGTTTTTGTTTTGGCTTATTTTTGGATGAAAGTTGAATTTCGTTTTTTGGCGTACTTTTCGCATGTGTGCAATGCCTGACTGTTCGATGTCTTTCGAATCCTGCTTTACACTTTCAAATCTCTGGCAGTCCTCGGCTAATTTCTGTAGTGTTAGGCTTGGTTCATTTTCTAATTTATTTAGAACTCTACGCCTTATTTCAGCGTCTTTTCCTGATACCAATCCTCGAACGAAGATTACACATTTAAAATTATCAGTACTGAGTTAAGATAACTTAAAATCATCGCAATGCTTATTTACTACTGATGTGAACGTAGTCTTCCTAGTCTTTTTTTACAAGCTTTAAACACTCCCAGCGTTTGTGAAATAACTTAGTCTTGGGACTGAACAACTCTGTTAACAGTTTTACCGCTTCTGCAAAAGTCAAATCGCTAGTTTTTCGGGGCAAAATGAAATCCACGAACTTCATATGTTCGGTGGTATTTAATTTTCTTAGTAGCAGGCGAACCTTTTTAGTGTCAGCCCAATTTTAGCAATCAATTCTATATATCTTCTAAAATATGATGCAAATGTTTTTTCTTCATCAGGAGAATATGTGAAGTCGTTGATAGCACTCCACACGGCATTCTGCGAAAAACATTATCATTTTCGTTACCTTGGCCTCTAAGCGATATTGTTTGCATTATCATTCCAATCCTTTCGTTAGTTTCTTTCTGTCTGTCGTCATCTTCTTTCTTTTGTTGTAGTATTTTTTTCATTTGGTTCGAGAAGGAGCTTTTGAAATTTTCTTCAGTTTGCTGTTGTTTTAAAAGTTGGTCGTCAGTTTCTCTCTTTTGCTCGAGTAGATTCTTTTGTTTTCTTATGAGTATGACTTGTAAGAAGTTCTTTTCTTTAGATTAAACTTGCTATATGTAATCTTAGTTGTAAAGAAAAGTATAAACCTTTTTTTTCTCGATTAATTTTTTTAGTACGCTTCTACGCATTTTAGTTAGAGTAGAAAAAAAGCACGGTTTCAATTTTTTTTTCTTTCGGCAGAAGAAACTTTCTCTCTTTTAGAGAGAGAAAAAAAAATCATTTATTCCCTTATTGTTAAGTCGGAATAGCAATATAGAAAAAAACACTGACCTTTCTTCAATTAAAAGAAATTTGTTTTCACGTGTTTCTTTTTTCTCATTTTTTTCCGCCGGTAAGCCAGTTTTCAAAACTAGACAAGTTTGTAATCATTTCTCCAAGTTTTGTTCTTTTAGTTTTTTGTTTTAAAAGGTTTTCGTTAATTTAATTTGTCGCTTGTTGTAGCGTTCAAATTTAAATCTAACGTCGCCGTTTTGGGTCGTTTTGTTGAAGGTTCAAGAAAAATACTTTGTTGTTTTTTCCTGTGTAACTTTGACTATCTCGTCGATAGTTTTTCGTTTGGGTTTCCTGTATAAGTGCAAAGACCTCGTCGCCAATTTGTTGTGAGCCTGTTTAGGGGCCGAAATGAAGACACGGAATGAATGTTACGTTTTGAAATATGAATGTTACGTTTTGAAATGTATTTATTTGAAATTATACTGTTTTAATCCACGGAACTGTATGTGTATTGTCACACACAGCATTTGTCAGGACCACGTGACAATCATAAATATAAAAAAGGTAAGTGTCCGGAAGTGGCTCGTAGATCCCTAGGTCCCAATATTATCAACACAATACAGGGGAAGGGATCCTCCAATTCAAGACATCACACAGAAAACAAGAAAGAATAAGGAGCAGGTAAAAGACGACTCAAACACCAAGTTAAGATTCAAACAATATTTATTTATAAAATAATAAGAGTGAAAAACATATATAAAACAAACAACAAGAAAAAAGAAGTACTGTTTTAAGGGAGATGGATAATGTTTGACGTTAACTAATTACGAGCAAAATCTATGAACAAAATAGTGCCCCAAACAAATCACGACAAAATAGATAACTCACTTACAGAATGTAGAAGGTTGTTACAAGACTCCCCACGGGAGTTGAAAAGTTCAATGATCCAGGAATGTCACAAGTCACACTCCACACTGATCTTTGGATGGAAAAGTCATTAGCATAATTTAAGGAGAAAGTGTTCAGAAATCATATATGCGGGTGTAATCGTCGAAGTCTCACAGGGGGTGTATTCGTTTCTCGACGACGATGTAATATGTTTATAGTCAACGCAGATTTGATGAAATAATAAGTTGTTTGTACTAAATTAATATATTTTCGTCTTTTTCAAATCCAATATATAACATACAAGGTAGATAATTTAAGACATTAATACACATCACCAAAGCAAGGCAAAAATGCTCCTTAACACTGTGTTGCTTTTTTTGTTGACGCTCATGTTTGCATGGGTAATATCATTAAATAAATGATTTAGTCGACGGGGCTGGAAATAAACAAAAAAAAACGCAGAGTCAAAATTATCCCGGCTCGTTAGTTAAGCGGTCTAAGACGACACCTGCATTAGTTGGTCCCTTTTTTAAATGCACAGGTCTGAATGCTGTACGAGTCTAATTTTTCACTTTGTATTTTTCTTTCTTTATTCTAAACCCGGGATTTCGTTTCTCGGAGTAAAAAAAATGATTTTGATGGCGAAAGTCGTCTAATGATTCTTTCCTCCTTAATACCAGTTGAGAATACGTTCTCGACAATCAGTCCGTCAGAGACTGGCCATTTTGGTGGCCTTTATCTGTCGGATTGGGGTATTATGTCTTGGGTAGTCCTAGGAGGTCAACCTTCCCAGGCCTTGTCTTCCCTCTTTGGGAAGGGGTTGGTTTATTGCCAATTGCCGAGGCGTCCATCTAGAGAATGCCAACGTGATAGCCCAGGCTATTCTTAGAGGCCAGCCTGGCTCTTCTGTTGGGGCACTGGCTCCTTCTCCCACCTTCCGGCCTTGTGCCACACATCTTCCTGCCGTGTGAAAAAAGTAAATAAAGTGGACTAAACTAATCGTTTTAAGATCAAAGTGTAGTATCTATTCCGATGCTACATTTCATCTGCCCTGTTATTGATCAGTGAAAGAGAAATCCTTCTAGACTGAGACGTGCGATCACTGAAAAAAAACATTTGTTTGATATCAATCTCAGTGTAACGTTACTCAATAGTATTTATTTACCTTCTCCCCAGGGGATGTTAGACACAAGATCACGTGAGATTTTGAAAAACCGGCGCATTAGAACTAGTGCACTCTGGACTATAAAAATGCCTGAGCAGCCCCGGCGGCAATAATCATTAGCAATAGACTAACGCCTTTTCAAAGAGAGAAGGTAAAACCTGGGAGGATGGAGCATCTAGAATTGAACAAAACCACATCTCAGTCCGATAGAAGCAAGCACATTGTTGGACTGATTGTGTCGCGGCTACAAAATCTCATAAAAAATCATTACATTTTTTTTTGCATTTGGTAAAAGTTATTTGCTGAATATTTGTGCTTTTTTTTCACTTCTTTTAGTCTTGTTGGCGCTTCTGGATAAACCGTAACCGATCTGAGGGAGATAACTCTAAATTTCTTACACGCCGCTATTCCGAATTCGTCGACGCTGGAACTTCGGCATGAGATGAGATAACTTTTTTATCGCTGCAAAAAAATGTTACATTTTTTAAAACACGAAAGAAAATGCGAAAGTAATTTTAAATAAAGTCTGCGTTTTTAAATGTCACAAGGATAACTTTTAAGCGCTTTTATTTCCATGTCACAAAAAACATCTCATAATTTTCTTTCTTTTTTGTGTTAAAGACCGTACCAGTTTTGTTAGTAATTGTTATAAAGTTTGTAAATAAAAACGCTTAAAAGTTATCCTTGTACCATTTAAAAACGAAGACTTTATCATGTAAGAAAAAGTTATACTTACCTTCAATGGTTTCTGGTTTGAGGACAGCAGATGTAAAAGCACCCATCTCTTTTGCGATTGGTTTTATACTAATGGGTAATCATGTGACCTTTGGGGGGTCACGTGTGATTGACTCTGCTATAAAACGGATTGTTTTGGCAAGTCTTTTTTCCCCTTTTTTCTACACTCTTGTAGGAGCGCGAACCTTAGCCTAGTAAGATATTGTGTCTTAGAGAATATGCTGAGATCCACGCTTACATTAGAATTGTTAAAGAAATGTTTAAAAGAGTAAAAACAGATAAAACATTGAAAAACATGTATGAAAGTTGAATGAAAGATAAAGCATGCATAAGTTGAAGGAAGAATAAAACGTAGTTCAAAAGTAACACAAAATATTTATATATTTACAAATTACAGAGAATCAAGTGTTCATTTCAAGTGTCCAGTTAGAGAAGTGATAAATGCTCATTGCTTGTGATTTATGAGTATGTATGTATGTGCGTAGTGTAACCATGTGTCGAAGTGTGTGAATGTGCATGTCGCCTTTTGTTCGTGGTTGTACGAATGTGTATGCGTGAGAGTTGATAATTCGTTTAGGCATTTGTATGTGTGCGTGTCTTTGTCAGCAGTGTGTGGATGCGTGCGTTGAAGAATGATAGGAGTGTAAGCCTTTGTGTATGTGTGTGTGTGTGTTTAGTAGTCAGCTGGCGTGCTGGCACCCCTCGCCCAAAGGCGAGGGTAGCCGAATTTGTGTTCTCTGTTAAGTGTACGAGAGACGAGAAAAAGAGGAAAGAAGAAGAGAAAGAGGAAAAGAGAGAAGAGATGTAGATTTTGTTGCGCGGTCTGCTTTTATATCGTTTGGCCGACGTAGTTGAGAGCACCCCACGTGATCAACATTTTTGGCTTTTTTGCGCCTTTTTGTTAGACTGTCTCTGGGAGGTGATTTTTATGGACCCAGTTTGAGCGTTTGTTGTTGAAGTGAATTTGGGAGTTGTTTCTGTTTCTGCCGATGATAAAATATTAGGATTTCAATCCCATACTCTTTTCCTACATTCACGGTAGTTAACAGTTCCTTCTTACTGTTACGGTAGTTGAAGATTTTACTAATATTTATTACTAGACCTCAAGGGGATTCCTACCCAAGGTCGTAACTGACGGCAATCTGTTGCAAGATATTACAGAATAAGAAAGGTAAGGTGTTTTTTTGGTTATCTTTCTCTCTCTGCCAGTTGCCATTGTTGCGTCAGGAGTAAATTTTGCGTCAGGAGTAAACTTTGTGTCAGGAGTAAATTTTGCGTCAGGAGTAAATTTTGTATTTCGTCTTACTCATGGACGGCGGCACCGGGGGGGGGGCCAGGGGGAGGGCTCAAGCCCCCCCCCATTTTTACTTGCCCCTCCCCCCCACTTTACGGTCATCAATAATGAAGTTATATATGCATGTGTTTAACCGGGCCCCACCACTTTTTTTTATAACTGTCCCGCCGGTCCTGTTACTAACTAGGCCCTTTATTTCATTCTTTCGTAGAGTACCATAGCAGGAATACGCTATAATTAAAAATTACTGTCGCATTTTCTTTGTGTAACATTTAAAAAAAAATTAATTGTTATAAAGTTTGTGACGTGTAAATAAAAACGCTTAAACGTTATCTTTGTGGCATTTAAAAATGGAGACTTTATTAAAAAATACTCTCGCATTTTCTTTCTTGTGTTACAGACTAACATTTTTTTGCAGCGATAAAAAAGTTATCTCATCTCATGTCAAAGTATCAGCGTCGACGAATTCAAAAGCGCGGCGTCTAAGAAATTTAGAGTTATCTCCCTCAGATCGGTTACGGTTTATCCAGGAGCGTCTTCTTTTTTTTTTTTTTTTTTTAACTATACTGCAACAATCGCTTATATATGTTGCGTACATTTTTAGACGGTATAACGGTATCTATATTTTACCGTCATTTTTGGTGGTAGGGATATAGTAGTTAATGAATAAACATCAATCAAAAATGTAAAATTCTTTAAGGACCAACAAATTCAAGGGAAATAACTCTAGGAAAAGAGCAAGCGAATTATTTCCCTTCCACTATCGATTACTATTTCACTTTATACGAAATAAATTAACGTTCGCAATGGCCGGTGTATTCGAAGGTCTTCTTCGGGTATTTACTATATTTAGAAATGTTTCATTTATTTTAAGGATATCGTCTCCGTTGATAAACGTACATCAATTGGCCCTTTTTGCAAAGTGTCATACGAAAGGAGGATAAGTTAGATTTCGATTTTTGTTTCAACAGTTGATTAAAAAAAAGATTTTTTTTATGTTAGTTAAGAAACACTGAAATAACAAAAAATAAAATGACGGTATTGGAGAAAATAGGGCAAATGTTTACTTTAGGGTCCTAAATCGGTACAATTAGTGTCCTACATGAACCCAACTATTTAGCGTGTGGGATCCGTTTCGCATATGAATTTAATGTAAAATGATCACCACTTTCCGAACCATTCAAGCCTTTTAAGATAATTAACCAAATATTTTTACCACTAGTCTGAGTGGCAAAATTACCATGTCAAAACAAATTTTAAAAACGTCTGTTTCTTCCTATTCTTCCTAGCCAATAAAAAATGTTTAAAAAATAAGTGATCTCCCTTGATATGACAGTTGCCACCCTAAAGTAAAAAGAGCTCAATAAATTATAGCGACAATGCTATAAATCAGTTTCGTAATAATTGTTTAATGAAGCTTTGAACCATTCATATTAACGATTCAAACAGTTTTATTGAAACTTTGAACGTTTTTAGTTTAACACTTCTGTAACTTCTTGGCCTTTTGGCCAAGATCGAAGTGTAGTATCTGTTCCGATGGATACTGCACCCTATAGACCGGTGTCGTCTTGTCCTTCTGGGCTTGATTCCGCCGGTCTGTGGGTTTGTCCTGTGCAGTTCTAGGAGGTCCACCCTCCCAGGCTTTGCCTCCCCTCTTTCGGGTGGAGTAAGTTTATTACTTACTTATTGCACTCTGAATGGGAACGCAAATATCTGAGTAGTAGAAACTCCCCCACGAGTAATTGTGTGCCTCAGCCACAAAGCAAAACAACCAAATCAAACTATTATTAAATAAGAGCATATGTCAGTCGTGAGACAGCATACCTCCGCTTGACAACGAAAGAATGAGCAAAGTCTTATCTGGGCCTTACTTCTTTATATTGTATGAAGTATTCCCTATGTTATGCTAATTATTTATCTGGGCAGACTGATATTTGCATGGTGTTTACTGTTATCAAAGAAGATCAAAGAGATACATCAAATTTGGCAAAAGCAGAAGTTGAAATTCCGTCAAAATTTCGAACTTGATCGAACTTTTCAAGGTCATGGTCAAAGGTCAAGGTCAGATAGGATGTGGCCATTCATTGGCTACAATATGGGTCAGGTAGCGAGTCTTTACAATGAACAGTCAAAATTTTGACCTGATCAAACTTATACATCGATTTAACGAATAATCTCGTTTTTATTTAATTATTTAAAAATCTAAAAATAACCCAGAAAAAATATTTAAATGTTTCAGCCTTTCTTTAATATACATTCTGAGATATTCTTTGTTTAATTTTATTTTTGTTTTATGAAATTAAGTAAATTAATTTTTTACCTTCTAATATATTGCAGTTATTTCATGGACCTAACATATAATTGCCCTAGTGACCCAAGATGGAATCGAAAGAAAATTTCAATGGTGTCTTTAATTTCTATGAAAAATCGAACCCTTATTAAAACTTATATGAATTATCTAACTGTTAATATAGCAATTTCTATAACATACATATAAATTGACATATATATATATATATATATATATATATATATATATATATATAGCACACACAAAAACAAACATTGATAGATATATATATATATATATATAGCACACACAAACAAACATTGATATATATATATATATATATATAGCACACACAAACAAACATTGATATGTATATATATATATATATATATATATATATATATATATATATATAGCACACACAAAAACAAACATTGATATATATATATATATATATATATAACTTCTTTGTAGAATGGTAGGAAAAATCCCAGCAGAGTGCTCGATTAATTAAGAATTAAAGTTAAAAATTAAGAGCATAATATTTATTTATTCTGGTACAGAAAAATTAGTACAACGAATGTTGTACTAATTTTTCTGTACCAGAATAAATAAATATATATATATATATATATATATATATATATATATATATATATATATATATATATATATATATATATATATATGATATTATTATAAAAGCCCCTTTAAGACTATTAAAGTTAAGCACTGTTGGGAGATATAAAAAAATAAATATTCACTTAAGTTACAAAGCGAGATTCCAATTAGGTTCGTAGAGTCCTAAAGATTGTTTTGATGTTTATCGCTCGCCACAATTGGCATAAATATAAGTTTATTTCTCCGTATCAGGTGACCATTTCCTATGACTGAGAAGATAAAGCGAAATCATGCGAAGGCAAAGGTGACACTTTGAGCCGGATTCCTGCCTTGTGACTCTGAAATCACCACTTTCCTGCACCGATGAGAGAATAAGCTCGAAAAGAAGTCTCTTGTAGGTAAATATAATTTAATATTTATTTATGAATATTATATATATATATATATATATATATATATATATATGTGTCTTAAGGGGAGAGAACCTCGCAACGTGGTTATATATATATATATATATATATATATATATATATATATATATATATATATATATATATATATATATATATATATATATATATATACCGATCGGACGACTCGAACCTCAGTTTCAAGCATTATGAAGCTTGGTTTATTACCGTTAGGTCGTCGTGGTGTGAGAAATATGTCTCCTGTATTTTAAATTTAAACAGAATTAATGAGATTCAGCCAGGGTTTTTTACCCCGCCTAATAAACTGGTATTGTCCGGGCCTTTGGGTCTGGATTTACGCAGGTCTACTGGGGGTTGTCGGTCCTGTGCAGTTCTAGGAGGTGCACCCTCCCAGGCTTTGCCTCCCCTCTTTGGGGAGGAGTAAGTTTATTGCTTACTGTCTGTGGCGCCTCTACCGGAGAATGTCGACGGGCTGCCCAGGCAATTTTTAAATGGCCAGAGTGCTCACCTCTCTAGCGCTGGCTTATCTAATCCCACTTTCCCGACCTTGTGTCACATCTTACCTTGTGGGAGGTAGATATATAACGCGACAGCGTTCAGAACCTCTTAAAGGGAGATGACCTCGCAACGTGGCTAAATTTTACTCTTCAATTTAATTTCTCTGAAGTTTAAATATTATATTTTAAGACCACTTAAGCCGTAGCTATGAATTTGAGACATTTTCTAGAATAAAAATCATGTAATGGATTTTGATCAAAATACATAAGGTTTTATATCATTTTATCTTTGTTTCGGAATTTTTGAAATGAGGGTTGATAATTCGTAGAATTTGGTGTATAGTACTAAGTATAATTCAGTTCTAAGTGACAATCATCTGATGGTTGAAGGTTCAATCCTCAGTGCGAATTACTGAAGACTTCTTCCCAGTTATGGCAGATGGAACGAGAGCATGCTACCCCCGCGGATTAAATAAAGGGTTCCGTTCAAAATTCAGTCTAGATTCACGAGTTCGACAGAAAGATTCCCGAGTTCGACAAAGTACACCTGAAGAAGGTTACATCGGCCGAAACGTTGTGATAAAAAGTCAAGATGAGAACAGTAGTCCGAATATACCAAACTCTACATTTTATCTTTATTTTAATGTTTGTAAAAGTGGTGCAAAACTGTTATGTCCGGGGAATTACTTTTACCCGTCCTGGAACAGATATTCTTCTGGTCGGTTTCGAATTTCGCTTGGTCTAGCCACACTGATGAGTCGTAAAAACGAGAAACAAGTGTCTGTGAACACACACACACACACATATATATATATATATATATATATATATATATATATATATATATATATATATATATATATACTAGTCATAAGACCCGACGTTGCTCGGGATTGAATTTTAACAGCATTGCACTTCTTTCTTCTTTGTTTTTACTGGCCCCTTCTCTCGCTCCGCCCCTAATGAAGCTGAAATGTTGAAAACTCTCTGAATTCGTGTCTTATACATATGATTTAAATTTAATTGAAATCAGATATACGTATATTAAGTTTTAAGGATTGTCTGTCAACATGGGTCACTTAGAGGTAGGGGCAGGTAGGTATTCGGCACATAGAGAGTAACATAGACATTTGGGACCTCTTCAATTGCATTCATCGAAGAATTTTAGACACGTACGGAAGGACGGCACTTAGAGATTCGGGACCGCTTCCATTGTCTTTCCCGGTAAATTTTACATAGGAATACACTTTTTGATTTTATGTAGATTCTCTAACTTTTCTTTGTATAGGGAACACACAAACATCACACCACACAGGCTTGATGTATCAAGCGAAATTATTAGATAAAATAAGTTAAAATGAAAAAAAAAAATTGTTTTTATTTTTAATTTTTATTTTAATAAAAATATCTGCATCTAACACATGGTTTTTTGAAGGCATTTTGCCTCTTTCTTGAAGTTTAACATTTTAAAGATGCTTATATAAAAAAAAAACTTCCCCAAATTTAGACCTACCAGCGACTATGCGCGATTTAAGTTCAAATTTAAAAGAGACATTTACACCGTAAAGTCCACACAACATCGGACGTCACTTCTACAAGACCAGGAAGGATTGTTACAAAAAAAAAAAAAATGGTTAATACCTTTTATTTGTTTAGAGCTCTGACGAGGCTTGTTGTATCAAGCGAAATTATTAGATAAAAAAGTCAAGATGAAAAAATTTGTTTTTATTTTTTATTTTGATTTTAATAAAAATATCTGCATCTAACACGTGGTTTTTTCAAGGCATTTTGCCTCTTTCTTGAAGTTTATATATATATATATATATATATATATATATATGTTTGTAGGTATTAAAAATAATTAATATTTATTTATAAATATTATTGTATATATATATATATATGTATATATATATATATATATATATATATATATATATATATATATATATATATATATATATATATATATATATATAAGGTTAATACAACAAAATATATAAGAGGCAACTAGTATCTGTAATTAGTGAACATCTGGATAAAAATGAAGCTCATTATACTGGATAGAGCATTAATAGCATTACCTGCAGTAATGTCATTGCGATAATGGTCCTCTGAGGAGAAGATTTTCTTTGAAAACTCATGAGTTATGGACTTTCAGTTACTTTGCTTGAACTTTGAATTGTAATAAAATTTGATTCGCACCTTATATTATTCTTTCACTTTATCTAATGCTATATATATATATATATATATATATATATATATATATATATATATATATATATAATGTGGGTGTCGGTTTTATTTCACTTCATCTATCTTGAGCCGACCCTTTTCCTTGCATTCTGCATTTTTCGTGTCACACCCAGGTAAAAACAAAACATCAAAAAAAAAAAAATTCGTTATCTGACCCCTTTCCCCCCCAAAAAAAACAACAACATAAAACGCTCAATTTGAGACAAAACTTAACATGCAGAACAAAAATCTAATGACGTGAAATCCGGCAAAAATAACGATGAATGTCCATCTCAAACATAACTGCGCAGGCGTCGGGAGAGGCAACCAGAAAAAAGAAAACAAATTGTTAATGTTTTAAAAATATCATGAATCGAGAGAAAAAATTGTTAACTATACAATAATGTCTATTTTAAGACGAAAGATTAGGATGAATGTGTTTTTAATGTTTTTATGAAGAAGATGGGACAATCTATCTATCTATCTATCTATCTATCTATCTATCTATCTATCTATCTATCTATCTATCTATCTATCTATCTATCTATCTATAATGTTAGGTGTGTGCACATGCTTTATTTATTTGTATGTAAATGGCTGACTTATAAGCTAATTAAGCGATCATTATTAACTTTAGTACATCGCTACTAGGCGTAAGGACTCGTGATGTGGGATATATTTAGTTGAAATTAGTTTTACGCAGGAGGAATAAAAAAAGGGTGGAAATATGACATAACGGTCGCCTGCGTCGTGTATAAATTATTATACACACCTGTCAGTAACTCAGGTTGTGTTCGCCGTCTCACTAATTTCACATGAACGCAGAGAATTATTTCAATTGAAGATTTATTAGTTCAAACAAGTACAGGTAAACACACACACACACACACACACACACACACACACACACACACACACACACACACACACATATATATATCTAGGCAGCATCTTTTCTTGAATGCAAGTATTGTTAAATATAACAGACAACTTATGTCTGGATATCCTTTCGTAGATCCTTTCCATTGTCCAAATCAGAATCTTAGTTGTTTTTTTGGGGGGGAGGGGAATTGGCCGATAAATTTGCCATAGTTTTGATTTGTGTCCCAAGTACTTTCAGACCATTCGGATCCATCTTCAGGAGAATGAGGTGAATCAGGTAAAGACCATGTGTTAGTATTATAGATGGTTTGGGCGGGAATTATATAATAAGTACGAAACTATAGTTAGCATTATAGACATATTAGTGTATTATTGCTGGTATTGAAATTAATTCTGTTAATTACGTTTTTTGTTTTGTTTTTATATATAGGGCTTCTAATATATAAAGTTTTTATTTGTTAGTACTATATTCTCAGATTTTGGTATTTTCTACTAAGAGTTTTCTGAATTCCGATCGGGGGCAGGAATGATCGTTTGTTAAGTGTTGGGCTATGACGCTAGTATCAAACAAATGCATCGTCAATCTCCCCGAGAAAGTCGTGGTAGTCAAACCTATGTATATGTCTTTTTCTTGGTTGTCGGAGATACAGTCTTCCAAAGGACATTTGAACTCAAGGTTTGTTTTATCCAAAACCCTAATCGAGGGGGAATAATTAGTTGTGATTATAAGGTTAGTAGTTTTACTTTATTGTAGAAAATGATCAGTTTTACTTTTTTATTTGGGTCAGTAGGGAGTACATTTTTATTGATAATATTTCTTAGAACTTGTTCATCTATTTTATAATTGTGATGAAACTGGTTGCGATAAAATAGTTTAATAGTTGTGTTAAGTG
Source organism: Sepiola atlantica (assembly GCA_963556195.1). Classification (NCBI taxonomy): domain Eukaryota; kingdom Metazoa; phylum Mollusca; class Cephalopoda; order Sepiida; family Sepiolidae; genus Sepiola; species Sepiola atlantica. The sequence goes on from OY744552.1 coordinate 35,652,307, forward strand.
GAGAATTGGATTTATTATTATTATTATTATTATAATTATTATTATTATTATTATTATTATTATTATTATTATTATTATTATTATTATTATTATTATTATTATCATCGTGGGGATTATTTTTAAAGAGTAGAATTTGCTGGTCGATTATATAGTTAGGGAAGCCATTATTAACTAGAGTTTTTTTTATATTGCCAAGTTCATGTTGGAAGATAGTAGAGGAGGAGGCAATTAGTTTTGCTCGAATTAGTAAGATTTTAATAATGGCTATTTTATATCTAAAGGGGCATTCACTAAGGAAGTTAAGAGTACAGAAGTTTTTTTATAGTGGGTTTTTGATAGGTAGATGTAGAGAATTTATTTTAATTAGTGTCTATATATATATATATATATATATATATATGTATATATATATATATATATATATATATACAGACTTTAAAATATGAGCTACTGCACCAGAGAGAGAGAGAGAGAGAGAGAGAGAGAGAGAGAGAGAGAGAGAGAGAGAGAGAGAGAGAGAGAGAGAGAAACAGCTTGGGTCGCGCAATATTTAAACCACATCATGCAACCCCCACCCTCAATGTTTTTCTGGGGACGGCAACTGTTCCGTTTCTTTTTCCGCTTAGCACGAGTGTCTGGCCGGATAGAGAAAGTATAGTATTCCCTTTCCCCGGAAATCAATTTCGTTTACTTGCTAAGGAAAGTCCGTTGACCCCTAATCCGCCAATTATTATCTCAATTCAAACTCTTAGTGAAATTTCAGATATCTTCAAATTTTTGGTTTGCATTAATTTTGATCCATAGTTATTATGTAGCAAGGATATTGACCCTCTCTAACTATAAACAATCAAACACGGCCGGCGAGGAGTTGAATCAGTTGTCATCCAAGATTTTCGTTAATACTTAAAATTTCATACTCTACACTGGGATGACAGTGAACGCTAGAGGTTATTTTGATTGTGAAAAAATAACCTGGGGGTTTTGTTTCCCAGGTTAACAATGACAGTTGAAAGAGAGAATCCAGATGAAATAATTTAAATCATAGAAAAACACTTGTCAACTGAGAATACCTTATCTCTGTGTGTCTTTCTTTGTGTAATGTATATTGCCTTCCTCTACCTCTCTTCCTCCTTCTCTCCTCTCTCCACCTCTCTTTCGCTTAGGCTCGGTGAAGAGATATTAGTAGTCGGCGTTTCAAATCAGCAGATGACGCACGCGTTTGTCACAGTTTGGGTTTTGTTGAGTTTCTAATCATGATTCTTCGGAAATGAATAAATTATATTTTTTATATATAAAGTAATGTGTTGTTCGCTCATTACAAACGTTCAATTTCCAGCCTATGGTCCCAGTCAGCAGATGATTAATTCTCTGGAGAGAATTAAAGACACCTAATTAACCCAGCCAGTCCAATGACGCCGTCCTGCAAACCGACCAAATACCTTAACGAGTATAACCACTTCCTTATTAAAGGAATGTGACTATCGTTATTTCGGGATTTAGTGTGGTACCGTGCCAGGGCTATAAGAGTCCTTCTATGTCGTGGACACACTAAGTCCTCCTCCCCGTCAAACGATAGTGTTACGATTAGACATAAATTATGCAAGGTTCCCTGAATTCCAATTCCTTCTTGAAATATTTTAATTTTTACTATTTAGACATTTTCTTGAATCAAAATAATTTAATAGATTTTGATCAAACTTAGAATAAGGATTCTAGACATAAGGTTTAGTAGCATTATGTCTTGATTTTAATTTTCATAAGGTGGCATAAAAGTGGTGCACATCTGTTCTGTTTGGGAAATTAATTTTATTCGTCATTGGACGAGTATTCTTCTAGTGTACTAATACGACTCTGTGGGTAGTGTTTGCTTTTTTACTAATATCATTGGTGACGTCATCTATTAAAACAACGAGAGTGGGAGGAACAGATTCTTGATTTGTATCCATGCATAGCGGGTGACGTCACAAAATGTGTTGTGCACACTGGATGAGGTTACAAAACGTATGACGACATCCATTAAACCAGTGTGGAAGATTCCTTACTACGTTACACAAGGATGACATCATCCATATCCATTATAACAGAGAGAGAGAGAGAGAGAGAGAGAGAGAGAGAGAGAGAGAGAGAGAGAGAGAGAGAGAGAGAGAGAGAGACCCTTTATTACGCCATGACGTAAGTAAAGGGCAATTAATAAGAGAAGTAGTGGGAGGAGGAAGGAAAGAGAAAGGTAACAGAAAACGGAGAGAGAGGTCGAAACAGAGAATGAGAGAGATGTGTAAGAGAAAAGTAAAGAGAGAGAGAGAAAGAAGTGAGAGGGAGAGGGAGGAAGAGATTAATGTGACTCTGTGGAGATTGTTATCCTGTTTATTTGCCTTTATTGTCACCGTGAACACTGGATAACGTCACAACAGGAGAATAGCGTCATATATATCCGTCCTGTCACAGGAAAGTTACTGATTCAACCTGTCGGATGAAACCTATTTAAAATATTTAGGGGAATTGAGAAAGAAAATAGCAAGTCAGACACGTCCCCGCCTTCAATTTACAATGAAACGTTTTCTTTCCTTTTTACTTTGTACTTTCTATACCAATTCATACGTTTTTAAAATTGTTCTTTTAAGTTTCCAGTTTGAAACGTTTTGTTTTTTAAAAAACTTCACCGATTCAGAAATTATTTCATATCAATACGATAATACGAAATTATTTCATATCAATATGATAGTACGAAATTATTTCATATCAATATGATAGTAAGAAATTATTTCATATCAATATGATAGTAAGAAATTATTTCATATCAATATGATAGTACGAACGCTGACGAAGATAATTTTTTCCATTACTTTTGCTAGAAAGTGTACACACACCATACACACACCATACACACACCATACACACACGCACACACGCACATACACACACATATTTAGATTTTTCACTTAGAAGATAGTTTATTCAGTGAAGACCGGGATTAGGCCAATAAAAATAAGCTCGATGTTACTCATTTACAGGGTACAGAGCATTTATATGTGATTTATTGGAGGTTTACTTCGGTCCTCTTCTTAACTGACCTCAATTGGGGGAACACCACATTGTCTATTATCAGTTGCTGAAACTATTAATCCAAGTACTTAATTTCCCTGATGATCTGCCAAGCAAGGACCGCTTGGTAGTGAAACACGTGTAGGAAAAACATCTATAGTTTAATGTATATCGTAAATAAATAATACTTGGAAATAAACAGTCTTTTGTGGTGATGTATAACCGCCTGAACGGAATGCTTTGGTAAACCTTCAATAAATCGCCCCCCCCCCCACACATATATATATATGTATATTATTATATTATATTATAATGATTCAATTCCAAAAACCATGTAAAAGGCAATCTAAAAACATAATTCACAGCAGTTCCTTCACTTCTTTATTTCCGCACTTCAGTGAAGATTTATAATTTACATCTTCATCTAACATACAAAAACCATTCATTTTTCCATATCAATCTATTGGTAGACCTACACGTGTTTCTTGTCAGACAGAACAAAATTACAATTCGTTAGTCTGTCTGTCAGTAATCAAGGAATAATATATATATATATATATATATATATATATATATATATATATATATTTATATATATATATATATATAAAGAAAAAAATCACATACACATTGCAACTGTCAGCATTTATAATTTATTTCGACTTCCTAGTCGCTTCAGAATGCTAACGGGACAGTTACATATTGGAAATGACAAAAAAAAGAAATATTCACCAGCCAAAAAAGAAATATCATAGGCAGAGAGAAGGGGGGGGGGATAAAAAAGGGGGACACTTAAGTTAAAATCATCAAAAAAAGAAGGGGAGGGAAATATAAAGAGGTCAGCCAATACATATCTCCAGTTGGAATAAAATAAAATTAAAAACTTATTATTAAGATACGTCAATGATACCCTTCGAATCATGTTTGTCATGAATATGTTGACACGAAGCCAAACATCACCGCCCCTTCAGCCGCGAGACCAACGAAACCAGACAGCCAGAAGAAAAGTAAAAACCAAACAACATGAGAAAGAAAAAAGAAAGAAGAAAATATCTAGCCGAAAAACAGGTGACATAGACAGAAGCCTAGAAGAAGAAAGAAAGACCTAACTAATGGATTAATGTATTTATATCAATTTGAGACAACCTGGTTTAATCTAGTGAAGAATTTAGGCGATAAAATAATATTGATGTCAAAATCAGATAATAAAATTTGTAGAAACAAGCTATAATATCAAAAAGTCAGAATAAAAACAGAGAAAAAAAAAACGATGAGAGGATTAAAAAAAACGTTGATGAGGTTTCAGGAGGGCATGGAATAAACTCATTTGAAGAAAAAAGGCAGCAAAAACAAATGGTAACCCCTAAAAAAATAATAAAAATCCGGAAGCAGCCCGACCACGATGATCTCAGTTAAAAACCACAGAGCTAGGCCTCAACCATGAATATCAGCGAAAGTTCTAAATAGAAAATACTTCCAATAAAGCTAAAAAAGTTAATTAGAAAATATAATACTGCAGGTTAGTAACTATTAATTAATAAACTGAATGGTGAGAATACCTAATTAAACATTTTTTTAATTTTAATAAAATTAATACGAAACTACGGTCACTTATTAGAGCAAGATCTTCAACTGCGACGCTGTACCGCCCAAAGATACCGAAACGTATATAGTAATTATTTTCCTTTAAAGGAAAAACCATGTAAATAAAATAGACAAAACGTAAAAGAATGAACAAATTAAAAATAATTAATCGAATAACTTGGCTATCAATCTTAATCGCCTATTCTAATCCAAAACGAAATTAATCTCCAAAGTGAACCAATTATTTTAAAACCTCAACCTGCTTATTTTTCTTGGACCTACCAATATTATTTTTCATCTTTCATCCCACCACCTCGTCCCTATTACTTCTCTTTCCTTTTATATTTTCTTCTTTATAATTTTTTAATTATCTTTTAATTATCATTGTTAACTTTTTAGCTGAGAGAGACAATTTATCGAGAATAAAATCAGAATGACGAACTTACTTGGAAGAGTAATTCGTCTGGCCATGTCTGACTAAAATAGAATAAGCAAAACGAGATCACCATTCCTCACAAAATAAACAATGGCTTCACAACTAAAGAGGTGTGCAGATTTATTTACTGGAAAAACAGGAACAGAATGAAGGTTATACAATGGGTTGGTTAACATAGACAAGACGAAATAACGTTATCCTGGAGTTCCACAACTCTTCTACCGCAGGTCTGGTAGAGAGCGCAGGAATAAACGTCTGGTCTGTTTGAAATACAGACGGGAACTAGAGATCTCCGCTCATTACGTGGTTTGTGTTTGCGTCAAAACACGATTAATTGTGTATGAATCTCGTGCAGTGAAGAGGTGATGGGTACGTAGTCTCTAGCCGAATCACATCTCACTACCTGTCACGTATACTGAGAGAAAATAGTTAACTCATGTAACTGCTACAATTTTCTGATTTAATAAAACTAAAAACAAAACAAAAACAAAAACTAAAAAAACTAATAACTAAAAGGGGAAAGCTCAAATACGTAAACCTTGACAATGAATTCACTCTATGTATAAAGAGATTACAACAAGTTGATCAATATCCACAGGGTTTTGATACAGGTTCATAATTTAATAGACCTCAAACGGATTATTCATTTAGCCCGTTGGATAGTTATTTTAGGGAGCTACTCTAAACCTATACACCCCCCTCAGAAGAAACACATTCCACATCACAAATAATAGTGCATAGAACCCTGCTCCCCATTCATAACTAATCTAAGCCCCCCCCCCACTACACATTAAGTATTACAGCCGGAGTATCACACTAATCTAACTACAGCTTGGGTTCCCATTACAAGATGCAATTTATGTAAGTTTTTAATATCTTTATATAGCTTTTAGTTTTGTGGTTAGGCTATAGCTCTTAGCTGTGTTAATAAGAGTCATGTTTGGAACTCCAAGTACCCCCGGCTAATCCGTCTATATGCTCACAAAAGAATATAAGCTTTATAGAGTTTTACCCCCATTTAAAAAGACAAAAGAAAAAAAAACAGAAAAAAAGAAAAAAGGAAAAAGAAAAAGAAAAAAAAAAGAAAATCATCTATCGTAATGATACAATGCACATTTTTATCTTATGATATGAACTAATTAAAAACTCCTCAATGCTAATGCGTAATCCCAGCGAAAACACATTTTATTTAATTATCATGTTTGAAGTAAGTCATACGAAAGTTATTCTCTACACACGCTCCGCCACAGGTTGGTCCATTCGCCGCTATTTCTTTAAAAGTATTATTAAAACACTGAAATTCTCCATATTCCAATCCTCGATATAATTATATATAAGACAAAATAATTTGAAATACAAATTATCCTAATTGTTCGATGATGACTACCCTATTATAGTGTTTAATTAAATCTCTATATCATCAATTTAGGTTATCGTTGATTCACCGATCTTAATCTAGGCCTAAAGTTAGAAAGCATATACCTTTTTCGGTGAAAGCAGTTTTGTAGAATTTCTTGACAGATATTTAGCAAATTATCATTCGAAGTAATACATTTAAGTGTACACTCTTACATATTTATTTAAAACTGGAAACTTAAAAGAAAAATTAAATTCGGATCGGCAGTCGAATGGTTATGAAATCAGAGTCTATAATATGTGGGGTCAGTGTTCGAATCGTTCGACTGGAGGTGCGGTTACGTAATTCCATACTGACGAGCGTGAAATAAAAAAGCATGAAACAAATATTTCTATGGATATACAAATATTTATTTATTAATAATACTTATTAAGCTCCAAATAAGATCCAATTACGTTGAGCGCTTTCGAGAGTAAATAAACTGATAATTCATAATAATTAGCCACGTTGCATGATTCCATCCCTTGGGAGATTGAATTCTATCTTAGAATCACACTGCTTGTATTTACATTAATAACACAAATCATTTCTCTCCTGTTGAAGCGTGATTGGATCGCAGCTGAATGGTTATGAAACCAGGGTCCATAATACGTGGGTCAGGGTTCGAATCGTTCGCCCGGCGATGCGGTTACGTAATTCCATACTGACGATCGTAAAAAAAAAACGCGAAACATATATATGTCTATGAATATAAAAAAGATTTGTTTATCATAATATATATCTATCTATGTATCTTGTATATTGAGCATTGACTTTTAAAGATAGAATATAATTTAAAGATAACATTTTATTTTTATCTTTATTATCTCTCCATATAAATATAAATATAAATATATACCGACTAATAACAAAAAATGAAACTAATAATTTGCTACACAAAATTTAAAACCTCTAACTTAATAATAAAAATAATAACCAAACAAACGTATTTGTTCCAATGTTTCCCCAAGACCCAAACAGACAAACACAGTACTTATATTCGCCGTACGACTACAACTCTCTACCGACGCCTTACGCATCACCTGAATGATACTAGTACCATTCAACGACACATTACCACACAAAAAAACATAAAATCAACCGAACTAAGACAAATATTAACAACTAACACTAAGATCATACATAGAAACAACTGCACCAACAGACTAAAAATCTTCGAAGTCCTACACATAAAAAAAATTACAACCCACAATTGATAAAATAGCATTCACCACTGGTACAAACGCCCTATCAGTCTTTAACAATTAATACATAATAATAATAATAATAATAATAATAATAATAATAATAATAATAATAATAATAATAATAATAATAATAAATATAATAATAATAATAAATATAATAATAATAATAATAATAGAAATAATAATAATAATAAATATAATAATAATAATAAATATAATAATAATAATAAATATAATAATAATAATAGAAATAATAATAATAATAATAAATATAATAATAATAATAATAATAAATATAATAATAATAATAAATATAATAATAATAATAGAAATAATAATAATAATAATAATAATAAATATAATAATAATAAATATAATAATAATAATAATAAACATAATAATAATAATAATAATAATAATAATAAAAATCATGAATAAACGATAAATAAATATATATATATATATATAAATATGTAAATTAATAAATATATAATCAAAATAATAAAACTATAAAAAATGGCTCTTAGTAACGATAAGACACAACCTCCTGAAGACGGTCAAGAGACCGAAAGCGCTCGAGGAATGGCCCACGACACAACGCTAGGTGCCATACTCCACCGGTTAACACCTGAGAACCGCAGAATTGCTCGCCGCGTCTGCATAAACAACGACTTGCTGCCGAACTATATATATATATATATATATATATATATATATATATATATATATATATGAAAGAAGAGAGATAAAGATGTACGGATGACAAATCTATTTCATCTTCGATTGTTCAATGCAAGGTGTACTCGATAAAAAACATGTTTATTTTTCTTTCCTTAAGCCAAGGCTTTTCAAATATTAAAATCTTATCATCAGAGGAATTACATAGATGGATAAGTTGGCAGTGGATTAGACAAAATTCAAAATTTGAAAAATTTAAGAAACAATATAAAGTAATGGAAAGTAAGAGTGTGCGTGTAAAAAGGTTATCAAAATATGGAGTCTGTCGAGTTGGTGAATGTCCGTTGATAAAATGTCCGGTGACGAAAGATTTAAAGATGGAAAAAGGGATTTCGTGGAGACAGCGTTAAAAATGTTCAAAAAGAAGTAAATCCAATAGAAAGAAGTTTAGTTCAACGGTAGATGGGAAGCACTTATTCATATCCTCGTCGATTCCATGTTAAAAACAGCGCGTACATAGAATGAAATTGAAGATTGAAACGAGAGAAAAAAATAAATATGGGTAATTATAAAATTAATTTGTTATTGTTAAAAGAATAAAAATGGGGAATTATTTTTATTTGCGCGCCGTTTTTAACATAGAGCAATCGAGTCTATGATATTTAAATTTTTACACTGTTGCAGGCATTTGATTTATTGTAGAGGAATGAATGTAGATATAATGTTTAAAAATAAAACACCAATCACCGTAGCAGAAAAATGGGTGCTTCTATAATAAAAAGCCGAAAAAAAGCTTTTCTTGTCTTTTAGTGCTGGAGAGGTAAATAAGGAGGCAGGTAACTCTTCGCAACGAATTTTAAACACGATTTTCCAGTAATCAAAACTGATGACTTTAATTGGCGTTGCACATGTGGCTACTGTGCAAGGAGAACGTCGATTAGACATAAAAGGGTTAGAGTTAGGGTTTAGGGTTAGGGTTAGGGTTAGAAAAATATTGTTCGAAAGCTAGAGCTGTTGTGACGAGTTACCTGCCCCTTATTTACCTCTCCAACACTAAAAGACAAGTAAAACTTTTTTCGGCTTTTTATTATAGAAGCACCGAAAAATGTCTTTCGTGACAACAGTGCAACCCAGTGATATGTTGCGATCTGCATTTTAAATAATTTTTTCGACGCTTTTTTATCATTACTTTTTGGTTAGATGATTGGAGTCGAGACGCCTTCGTTCCATTATCTAATAACATAACGTTAATCCAATCCATACTGTATTCACTTATTCACGGCTATTGTCACCATCGACCAGGACCAATTCTCATATGAGGTGTAATTTAAAAAAAAGTATTACGATTTATTGAAACAGGTCGAGAAGTCGACAGATAAAAAGCATTCCATAGACATAAACGGACAGATCTAAAATGAGACTACAGGCAGACGGCGTGAAAACATGTAAAAACGAAGAGTCGGGCGGAGAGAAAGAGACCAAGATTCGATGTGTGAATCTTACGTGTACGAAAAAATTGAAGAGTTCATTCTACTTGTTGCGAGTAATAATTAAGGGGAGATAGCTTGAATATCGTTCAAAGAAAATAACTCTAAATATACCCTGTCGAATCCATTTATCTTTGTAAGCGTTCTTAATATCTTTATTCACTCTGTTTATCTCAACGAGTATGTAAATTTACGTGTCTATCACTCGATACGATTTCATATCATACACAGGAAGGATTCTACTTAATCCCTAGCTAAGGCCCTGGCAGGTACTACACCTCCGAGTCAGAATGGACCGTTTCTTTTACTAATGAATTGTCGCTTATCAAGGCCAATATCCACTCGAGGATAAGCGTTCATGAGATGGATGGATTGTCGGTTTAATGATGAAGAAGAATATGAGAGGATTGTAAATGACTAATGGGATTAACAAAGTCTGATGACTTATGAGGATTGTTTATGGCAAGTATTTGTTGATGTTGGATTTTAAGCCGGCTATGTAGTAGTCTGCAGGGAAGAAGTCCCGTTATAATGTGTTGTTCTTTGAATGAAACTTTGTTCATGGAAAGTTCGCCTAATGCTAGGCACACCGATGGAAAAGAGAAAGTTCTTTTCAGTTGTGGTAACAAGACGAGTTCTTGCAGTGAATGTTTTACAAGGATGAACCAGGGATTGGAGCTCAGTCGAACATCTTTCATGGAAACAACGAAGAGCAGAGAAAGACTAGCAGAGTAGAGAGAGTAACGCTGGCAGCGATTTTTCTATGAGAAAAGGTCTGTAGAGAAAAGAGGAGATAATCGCCCACTAGATTGCGAAGTCGATTTTGTATTCTACCAATGTAAGAAAAAGTGCCCTGAACGGCGCCCCCGCAGATGTGCCAGTAGTGAATGTAAATAATTTACAAGAAAAAAAAAAGATGTCGGCTATAAATTCTCGATCTGAATCCGATCGGAAATCGTCAATTGTGAAGATGAAATTCTACGTAGTTTTTTTTTTACCGTTGAGTCACTACTTATAAAGGCCAAGAGCCACTCGAGAATAAAAGTTAACGAGATTGAAATGAGTACTAACTGAAAGATGAGGAAAACTATAGGGAGCACGCGTTACATTGATCAACGGTATGAACTTATTACTTACTAGCAGGACCTATGTCCCGGCGTTGCCCGTAGTAAATATAAAATGATGATTTAATTAAAAAAAAATAAGTATTAGAGAAAATTTCAGAAAAGTATCCATTCAACTGTAAGTAATTTATGTGTATAGTATCAATTCATAAAATAATCAGAAAAAGAACTCTGTAAGTAATTTAAGTGATTAAAATAGGATTTATTGCTACTTAGTCCATGTTTTTTGTTTCGTTTTAATGTTGTAGTATACCGTAAGTAACAAAAAAAGTAAGTAAAAGAATAAATAAACAGCAACATCTTACGCTAAAGTTGTAAGCGAAACTTAGTTGTCGATTTTTTGTTTTGTTTTAATCCAGAAATGTGAACATAACATTGAAATACGATAGCTTATTGCCGCCAGAACGAACACGATAAATTATGATTAGAAAGCGTAATACGGATATTGCGAATACTAAAATATGTATATAATCTAGAATACTTCGTTAATAAGGCAATAAAATGAAAGAAAAAAAAACTTCAACATGTTACGTTAAAGTTACTTACGTTGAACCGAGAAAAGAAGTAAAAAAAGCGTCAGTCAAAGAAAAGAAGTAAAAAAAAGCGTCAGTCAAAGAAAAGAAGTAAAAAAAAGCGTCAGTCAAAGAAAAGAAGTAAAAAAAAGCGTCAGTCAAAGAAAAGAAGTAAAAAAAAAGCGTCAGTCAAAGAAAAGAAGTAAAAAAAAGCGTCAGTCAAAGAAAAGAAGTAAAAAAAAGCGTCAGTCAAAGAAAAGAAGTAAAAAAAGCGTCAGTCAAAGGCGCTGATGTATTCTGCAAACAGTTCGTTAATTGAATTCGCAATTCTAGAATGTGAAAAACGTTTACGAGAAACAAGCACAGGGATGCACCATTGCGGCGATGGGACAGGGGATGGAGCTTGGTAGACAGTGTAGGACCTATTAGATTGGAGACTCTTTTTAATCCTGTCTAATCGGAAGAGACTAGTGGTTGGTGCACCAGCCCAGATGTAGCAACAATACTATGTGCATGGTGGCTTTGTATAGATATAAGATACTGACAGGTGTAAGTATTTTTCGAGAGCAGTAGAGAGATCAAACTTTCTTTGCAGCAGATTTGGCAATGTCTTCTATGTATTTGTTCCAATTCATGTTACCTGTGAATCTTAGGTCGGGGAGTTTGAATGATGAACTCTAAGCTAGAGTGTAGTAGCCATGGCAACTGGTTGCTGAGAATTTATTTGTAGTTGTTAAAGGAAAGAAGTTTTGTCTTAGTCACATTGAATGCTATCATCCAGCTACGTCCCCATTCCACTACAGACTGGAGGTCATTTTCTTAAGGTTTCAGACATTGTCTTGGAAATGTGTACATTCGTTTTTCCCATGTCTTTTATAGAGCGTGGTGTCATCAGCAAATATACCCATATCAGACACAATTTAATTAGGGAGGTCGTTTATGAATATAAGGAATAATAAAGGTCCAAGGATCAACCCCTGGAGCACATCCGTATTAATATCCTGTTGTTTGGATGTACGGCTATCGAGGACAACCTGAATTTTTCTTTTGTCTAAGAAGGATTTGTTATGTAAAGTATTCGTTCAGTAATACCGTATGATTTAATTTTCATGAGAAGACCTTCATGGCAGACCTTATCAATAGCTTTGGATATGTTAATAGCTAGATTTTAAAAAAACTCCAAATCTAGCGGGAAACCGCTAAATTGGCAACATTGGTGATAGTTAATTGTTTGTGATTTTATTATCTTGTTATTAAGGTAAAAAGCAATTTTATCGTTTTGTTTAATAAGTAAGGAGGATACATTTAATAAGAAATCCAATAACTAATAAAAAAGACCACTCTTAAATCTCGATGGGCAGGGATTACCCCGTTAGAGTGCCTACACGATAAGTCTATAGTGAAACAAAGGTTGCTTAATCTCTAACCACATCTCTTCTGAACCGGCATTGTTCAAAAAGTCTATAATGAAACAAGGGTTGCTTAATCCATAATCCCATCTATTCTGAAAAAGCATTGTTTAATGAGTCTATAGTGAAACAAGGATTGCTTAATCCATAATCCCATCTATTCTGTACCGGCATTTTTTGATAAGTCAATAGTGAAATAAGGATTTCTTGATCCATTATCACAGCTATTCTGAACCGACATTGTTTGATGAGTCTATAGTGAAACAAGGGTTGCTTAATCCATAATCCCATCTATTCTGAACCGGCATTGTTTGATGAGTCTATAGTTAAACAAGGGTTGCTTAATCAATAATCCCATCTATTCTGAACCGGCATTGTTAGATGAGTCCAAAGTGAAACAAGGGTTGCTTAATCCATAATCCCATCTATTCTGAACTAGCATATTTTGATGAGTCAATAGTAAAACAAGGGTTGCTTAATCCATAATCCCATCTATTCTGAACCGGCATTGTTTGATAAGTCAATAGTGAAACAAGAATGGCTTAGTCCATTATCCCATCTATTCTGAACCGGCATTCTTTGATGAGTCTATAGTAAAACAAGGGTTGCTTAATCAATAATCCCATCTATTCTGAACCGGCATTGTTAGATGAGTCTATAGTGAAACAAGGGTTGCTTAATCACAACACCATCTATTCTGAACCGGCATTGTTTGATGAGTCTATAGTGAAACAAGGGTTGCTTAATCCATAATTACATCTATTCTGAATCGGCATTGTTAGATGAGTCTATAGTGAAACAAGGGTTCCTTAATCAATAATCCCATCTATTCTGAACCGGCATTGTTTGATGAGTCTATAGTGAAACAAGGGTTGCTTAATCCATAATTACATCTATTCTGAATCGGCATTGTTAGATGAGTCTATAGTGAAACAAGGGTTGCTTAATCAATAATCCCATCTATTCTGAACCGGCATTGTTTGATGAGTCAATAGTGAAACAAGAATGGCTTAGTCCATTATCCCATCTATTCTGAACCGGCATTGTTTGATGAGTCTATAATAAAACAAGGGTTGCTTAATCCATAATCCCATCTATTCTGAACCGGCATTGTTTGATAAGTCAATAGTGAAACAAGAATGGCTTAGTCCATTATCCCATCTATTCTGAACCGGCGTTGTTTGATGAGTCTATAGTGAAACAAGGGTTGCTTAATCAATAATCACATCTATTCTAAACCGGCATTGTTTGATGAGTCTATAGTGAAACAAGGGTTGCTTAATCAATAATCCCATCTATTCTGAACCGGCATTGTTTGATGAGTCTATAGTAAAACAAGGGTTGCTTAATCAATAATCCCATCTATTCTGAACCGGAATTGTTTGATGAGTCTATAGTAAAACAAGGGTTGCTTAATCCATAATCCCATCTATTCTGAACCGGCATTGTTTGATGAGTCTATAGTAAAACAAAAGTTGCTTAATAAACAACACCATCTATTCTGAACCGGCATTGTTTAATGAGTCAATAGTGAAACAAGAATGGCTTAGTCCATTATCCCATCTATTCTGAACCGGCATTCTTTGATGAGTCTATAGTAAAACAAGGGTTGCTTAATCCATAATCCCATCTATTCTGAACCGGCATTGTTTGATGAGTCTATAGTAAAACAAGGGTTGCTTAATCCATAATCCCATATATTCTGAACCGGCATTGTTTGATAAGTCAATAGTGAAACAAGAATGGCTTAGTCCATTATCCCATCTATTCTGAACCGGCATTCTTTGATGAGTCTATAGTAAAACAAGGGTTGCTTAATCAATAATCCCATCTATTCTGAAACGGGCATTGTTAGATGAGTCTATAGTGAAACAAGGGTTGCTTAATCACAACACCATCTATTCTGAACCGGCATTGTTTGATGAGTCTATAGTGAAACAAGGGTTGCTTAATCCATAATCCCATCTATTCTGAACCGGCATTGTTTGATGAGTCAATAGTGAAACAAGAATGGCTTAGTCCATTATCCCATCTATTCTGAACCGGCATTGTTTGATGAGTCTATCGTAAAACAAAGGTTGCTTAATCAACAACACCATCTATTCTGAACCGGCACTGTTTGATGAGTCTATAGTAAAACAAGGGTTGCTTAATCCATAATCCCATCTATTCTGAACCGGCATTGTTTGATGAGTCAATATTGAAACAAGAATGGCTTAGTCCATTATCCCATCTATTCTGAACCGGCATTGTTTGATGAGTCTATAATAAAACAAGGGTTGCTTAATCCATAATCCCATCTATTCTGAACCGGCATTGTTTGATGAGTGTATAGTGAACAAGAATGGCTTAGTCCATTATCCCATCTATTCTGAACCGGCGTTGTTTGATGAGTCTATAGTAAAACAAGGGTTGCTTAATCAACAACACCATCTATTCTGAACCGGCATTGTTTGATGAGTCTATAGTGAAACAAGGGTTGCTTAATCAATAATCCCATCTATTCTGAACCGGCATTGTTTGATGAGTCTATAGTAAAACAAGGGTTGCTTAATCAATAATCCCATCTATTCTGAACCGGCATTGTTTGATGAGTCTATAGTAAAACAAAAGTTGCTTAATCAACAACACCATCTATTCTGAACCGGCATTGTTTGATGAGTCAATAGTGAAACAAGAATGGCTTAGTCCATTATCCCATCTATTCTGAACCGGCATTCTTTGATGAGTCTATAGTAAAACAAGGGTTGCTTAATCAATAATCCCATCTATTCTGAACCGGCGTTGTTTGATGAGTCTATAGTAAAACAAAAGTTGCTTAATCAACAACACCATCTATTCTGAACCGGCATTGTTTGATGAGTCAATAGTGAAACAAGAATGGCTTAGTCCATTATCCCATCTATTCTGAACCGGCATTCTTTGATGAGTCTATAGTAAAACAAGGGTTGCTTAATCAATAATCCCATCTATTCTGAACCGGCATTGTTTGATGAGTCTATAGTAAAACAAATGTTGCTTAATCAACAACACCATCTATTCTGAACCGGCATTGTTTGATGAGTCAATAGTGAAACAAGAATGGCTTAGTCCATTATCCCATCTATTCTGAACCGGCATTCTTTGATGAGTCTATAGTAAAACAAGGGTTGCTTAATCAATAATCCCATCTATTCTGAACCGGCATTGTTTGATAAGTCAATTGTAAAACAAGAATGGCTTAGTCCATTATCCCATCTATTCTGAACCGGCATTGTTTGATGAGTCTATAGTGAACCAAGGGTTGCTTAATCAATAATCACATCTATTCTGAACCGGCATTGTTTGATGAGTCTATAGTGAAACAAGGGTTGCTTAATCCATAATCCCATCTATTCTGAACCGGCATTGTTTGATGAGTCTATAGTGAAACAAGGGTTGCTTAATCCATAATTACATCTATTCTGAACCGGCATTGTTTGATGAGTCTATAGTAAAACAAGGGTTGCTTAATCAACAACACCATCTATTCTGAACCGGCATTGTATGATGAGTCTATAGTAAAACAAGGGTTGCTTAATCCATAATCCCATCTATTCTGAACCGGCATTGTTTGATGAGTCAATAGTGAAACAAGAATGGCCTTGTCCATTATCCCATCTATTCTGAACCGGCATTGTTTGATGAGTCTATAATAAAACAAGGGTTGCTTAATCCATAATCCCATCTATTCTGAACCGGCATTGTTTGATAAGTCAATAGTGAAACAAGAATGGCTTAGTCCATTATCCAATCTATTCTGAACCGGCGTTGTTTGATAAGTCAATAGTAAAACAAGAATGGCTTAGTCCATTATCCCATCTATTCTGAACCGGCATTGTTTGATAAGTCTATAGGACAAAAAGGGTTGCTTAATCCATAATCCCATCTATTCTGAACCGGCATTGTTTGATGAGTCTATAGTGAACCAAGAGTTGCTTAATCAATAATCACATCTATTCTGAACCGGCATTGTTTGATGAGTCTATAGTGAAACAAGGGTTGCTTAATCCATAATCCCATCTATTCTGAACCGGCATTGTTTGATGAGTCAATAGTGAAACAAGAATGGCTTAGTCCATTATCCCATCTATTCTGAACCGGCATTGTTTGATGAGTCTATAATAAAACAAGGGTTGCTTAATCCATAATCCCATCTATTCTGAACCGGCATTGTTTGATAAGTCAATAGTGAAACAAGAATGGCTTAGTCCATTATCCAATCTATTCTGAACCGGCGTTGTTTGATAAGTCAATAGTAAAACAAGAATGGCTTAGTCCATTATCCCATCTATTCTGAACCGGCATTGTTTGATGAGTCTATAGTACAAAAAGGGTTGCTTAATCCATAATCCCATCAATTCTGAATCGGCATTGTTTGATGAGTCTATAGTGAAACAAGGGTTGCTTAATCCATAATCCCATCTATTCTGAACCGGCATTGTTTGATGAGTCTATAGTGAAACAAGGGTTGCTTAATCCATAATTACATCTATTCTGAATCGGCATTGTTAGATGAGTCTATAGTGAAACAAGGGTTGCTTAATCCATAATCCCATCTATTCTGAACCGGCATTGTTTGATGAGTCAATAGTGAAACAAGAATGGCTTAGTCCATTATCCCATCTATTCTGAACCGGCATTGTTTGATGAGTCTATAGTAAAACCAAGGTTGCTTAATCAACAACACCATCTATTCTGAACCGGCATTGTTTGATGAGTCTATAGTAAAACAAGGGTTGCTTAATCCATAATCCCATCTATTCTGAACCGGCATTGTTTGATGAGTCAATAGTGAAACAAGAATGGCTTAGTCCATTATCCCATCTATTCTGAACCGGCATTGTTTGATGAGTCTATAATAAAACAAGGGTTGCTTAATCCATAATCCCATCTATTCTGAACCGGCATTGTTTGATAAGTCAATAGTGAAACAAGAATGGCTTAGTCCATTATCCAATCTATTCTGAACCGGCGTTGTTTGATGAGTCTATAGTGAAACAAGGGTTGCTTAATCAATAATCACATCTATTCTAAACCGGCATTGTTTGATGAGTGTATAGTGAAACAAGGGTTGCTTAATCCATAATCCCATCTATTCTGAACCGGCATTGTTAGATTAGTCTATGGTAAAACAAGGGTTGCTTAATCAACAACACCATCTATTCTGAACCGGCATTGTTTGATGAGTCTATAGTAAAACAAAAGTTGCTTAATCAACAACACCATCTATTCTGAACCGGCATTGTTTGATGAGTCTATAGTAAAACAAGGGTTGCTTAATCAATAATCCCATCTATTCTGAACCGGCATTGTTTGATGAGTCAATAGTGAAACAAGAATGGCTTAGTCCATTATCCCATCTTTTCTGAACCGGCATTCTTTGATGAGTCTATAGTAAAACAAGGGTTGCTTAATCAATAATCCCATCTATTCTGAACCGGCATTGTTTGATGAGTCTATAGTAAAACAAGAATGGCTTAGTCCATTATCCCATCTATTCTGAACCGGCATTGTTTGATGAGTCTATAGTACAAAAAGGGTTGCTTAATCCATAATCCCATCTATTCTGAACCGGCATTGTTTGATGAGTCTATAGTGAACCAAGGGTTGCTTAATCAATAATCACATCTATTCTGAACCGGCATTGTTTGATGAGTCTATATTGAAACAAGGGTTGCTTAATCCATAATTACATCTATTCTGAATCGGCATTGTTAGATGAGTCTATAGTAAAACAAGGGTTGCTTAATCCATAATCCCATCTATTCTGAACCGGCATTGTTTGATAAGTCAATAGTGAAACAAGAATGGCTTAGTCCATTATCCCATCTATTCTGAACCGGCATTGTTTGATGAGTCTATAGTGAACTAAGGGTTGCTTAATCAATAATCACATCTATTCTAAACCGGCATTGTTTGATGAGTCTATAGTGAACCAAGGGTTGCTTAATCAATAATCACATCTATTCTAAACCGGCATTGTTTGATGAGTCTATAGTGAACCAAGGGTTGCTTAATCAATAATCACATCTATTCTAAACCGGCATTGTTTGATGAGTCTATAGTGAACCAAGGGTTGCTTAATCAATAATCACATCTATTCTAAACCGGCATTGTTTGATGAGTCTATAGTGAACCAAGGGTTGCTTAATCAATAATCACATCTATTCTAAACCGGCATTGTTTGATGAGTCTATAGTGAACCAAGGGTTGCTTAATCAATAATCACATCTATTCTAAACCGGCATTGTTTGATGAGTCTATAGTGAACCAAGAGTTGCTTAATCAATAATCACATCTATTCTGAACCGGCATTGTTTGATGAGTCTATAGTGAAACAAGGATTGCTTAATCCATAATCCCATATATTCTGAACCGGCATTGTTTGATGAGTCTATATTGAAACAAGGGTTGCTTAATCCATAATCCCATCTATTCTGAACCGGCATTTTTTGATGAGTCTATAGTGAAACAAGGATTGCTTGATCCATTATCACATCTATTCTGAACCGACATTGTTTGATGAGTCTATAGTGAAACAAGGGTTGCTTAATCCATAATCCCATCTATTCTGAACCGGCATTTTTTGATGAGTCTATAGTGAAACAAGAATGGCTTAATCTATTATCACATCTATTCTGAGCCGGTATTGTTTGATGAGTCTATAGTAAAATAAGGGTTGCTTAATCCATAATCCCATCTATTCTGAACCGGCATTGGTTGATGAGTCTATAGTGAAAACAGAATGGCTTAATCCATGATCTCATCCATTCTGAACCGGCATTGTTTTATGAGTCTATAGTGAAACAAGGGTTGCTTCATCCACAATCCCATCTATTGTGAACCGGCATTGTTTGATGAGTCTATAGTGAAACAAGGATTGCTTGATCCATTATCACATCTATTCTGAACCGACATTGTTTGATGAGTCTATAGTGAAACAAGGGTTGCTTAATCCATAATCCCATCTATTCTGAACCGGCATTTTTTGATGAGTCTATAGTGAAACAAGAATGGCTTAATCTATTATCACATCTATTCTGAGCCGGTATTTTTTGATGAGTCTATAGTAAAACAAGGGTTGCTTAATCCATAATCCCATCTATTCTGAACCGGCATTGGTTGATGAGTCTATAGTGAAACAAGGATTGCTTGATCCATTATCACATCTATTCTGAACCGACATTGTTTGATGAGTCTATAGTGAAACAAGGGTTGCTTAATCCATAATCCCATCTATTCTGAACCGGCATTTTTTGATGAGTCTATAGTGAAACAAGAATGGCTTAATCTATTATCACATCTATTCTGAGCAGGTATTGTTTGATTAGTCTATAGTGAAAACAGAATGGCTTAATCCATGATCTCATCCATTCTGAACCGGCATTGTTTGATGAGTCTATAGTGAAACAAGGGTTGCTTAATCCATGATCCCATCTATTCCGAACCGGTATTGTTTGATGAGTCTATAGTGAAACAAGGATGGGTTAATCCATAATCACATCTATTCTGAACCGACATGTTTTGATAAGTGAATAGTGAAACAATGGTGGCTTAATCCATGATCCCATCTATTCTGAACCAGCATTGTTTGATGAGTCTATTGTGAAACAAGTGTTGCTTAATCAATAATCCCATCTATTCTGAACCGGCATTGTTAGATGTGTGCATAGTTAAACAAGGGTTGCTTAATCAATAATCCCATCTATTCTAAACCGGCATTGTTAGATGTGTGCATAGTGAACCAAGGGTTGCTTAATCCATATTCCTATCTATTCGTAACCGGCATTGTTTGATGAGTCTATAGTGAAACAAGGGTTGCTTAATCAATAATCACATCTATTCTGAACCGTGTGGGTAAAATGGATGTTGTTGGTCATCCTGGGTTGAAAGCAATAAAAATGTCTATCCTACTCTTAACTAGAATTATATCAGTCAGTACAATACCAGATTTACACTAAGAGCCGTTATTCTTAATTAGTTTAAAATGTTATTTTTCCACAAATATATTCATATATAGATATATTATATATAAATATATTTATATATGAATATATTTATATATAAATATACTTATATATAAATATATTTATATATAAATATATTTATATATGAATATATTTACATATAAATATACTTATATATAAATATACTAGACTTTTATCTCAGCTTGAAAACCGAGAAGTGTTTTCAGTATCGTTTGTCTGTCACGCTTTAGTTTGAGTAGCCCTTTCGTCGTGAAACGCGTAGATCGGATGACTACACCTAGAAGAATATCCGTCTCTATTTAAATATATATATATATATATATATATATATATATTTTAATATTATTTTTTTTTGTATATTTTTTCGTATATATCTTTCAAAAGTAAATATTTTTCTAAATATAAGTCTCAATGGCTTTTAATTTCAGTTTCCGACACTCCACGACCGAAGTACAACTCCGATCGCCATTGTTTCCACGTGAATAGCCAATGACGGGAAAAGCAATAAAACTTGGGATTGGATCTTCAAGTCAGAACATGACACCCAAGATACAGGCAGTTGCCCTTTTCGAAATTGCTCACTCGACATATAAGTCAATAATTATATATATATATATATATATATATATATATATATATATATATATATATATATATATATATATATATAAGGTGTGTGTATGTGTCTGTGGGTATTTACATATATATGTATTCATATATATATACATATAGTAAGTTATTAAAATATATTTATGGCAATGAAGCTACACAGAGGCTCCCACGTTTCATCACCTGGGGGAATCTTCAGGCTAAAAGGCATGGAGTTAGTTTTGCCGGGTGTTTTAATATACACGACAAACTAGTTGACCAATCAGATTCTTTGTCGTTCTCTTAGCCAGTAGTTGGGCTTCTCACGAACAAAGGTTCGGTTAGTTTTACTTCCTATTTCCTATTCTATTGTTCTGTTTTCTATATGATGATTCATCCCGGGTTCTTTGTTGTTGTCTTAGCCAATCGTAGGCTGCGGAGGCATCAGATCTTGTGGGGTTATTTATTTTATTTGATAATACAGATATCGGCCTATAAAGAGATGATGGATTAGCGATAATAAGAGATTCCAACAAAGTCAAGGGAGAAAACTTCAAGAAAATGATGCATATGGAAATGAAAAAACTAGGCCTAAAAGTAAAAGTACTGGCTAACATAAAAATAACTGACTTTGTAGATGTCACGTTAAACTTAAATAAAAATACTTACGAACCATATTAAAAAGATAACGCCAATTCAATATGCGTAAAACCAAAGTCCAATCAACCCCCATCAATTATAAAACAGATTCCGATTCTATCGAATGTAGGCTTATCAATAATTCTAGCAACGAAAATGTATTTAAAAAATCAAGCAACATCTACAATACTGCTCTGAAAATAATGGTTACCATAATATCGAAATTAAATATAAGAAACAGGACACCAATAATTATAATCAAATTAAAAATAAAAGGAAAAGAAATATAATCTGGTATACACCGCCCTATAATCAGATGCTAAAAACGAAACTGGGCAAGAGATTCTAAATATGATTGAAAACACTTCCCCGTAACCAATCCCCTGCATAAGATATTCAATAAAAATAACCTGCGAAAACCTAGAAACAGCAGAGAGGAAGAAAAAAATAACAAATTGCATAAAACGTGACAAATATAGCAAAAATAACACCAATATAAGCACTACAAATATTTAGCCAGTTCTAAATTTTGATACCAGAATAATGATTACCGATCAAAGGTTATGCGTATTTGTATTAACTCTGCACTGAGCTTTTCAAGATGGCTGAATTTCGCATTTATAGGAGCCGTATGAGAAATCTATGGTTAAATTATTTTTTGCTTTTTGGACCTTTGTTTTTTTATGTCATACTACAATGTATAATTATTCAAACTGAGAACTTCTTGTCTGTTCTGAAAAAATCCAGGAAGACAGATCCAATATTGACATACTAATGTTGGTTGGTCTCCCTGTGAATGAAACGAATTCGTAAAACAAAAAACATTGCACCAAAAATTGACTGTTTAGAAAATATGGCGTTAGATTAATTAAATCTTAGTTTTTGGAATGTAACAAAATCTTGTTTACTTATATATGCTCTGTTGTTGCAAGTTGACAAGTTTCGGAAGAGGTTGATATACATAAAGTATAGCAGGTATATGCTAAAACATATTTTCGCACTCATATATATATATATATATATATATATATATATATAATAAAATATGAAACTAAAAGTAAACTTTTAGTAGATAGAATTATAGTGAAGTGGTTTAAGCTCAATATACGAGATAGAGCAATTATAAAGATAGATGAAAGAAGAGTGATAATCATTATATTTTCACTGCCAACGTCAACTGTACACATTTCAACTTTAATTCCTACTCCGGCCCAGGAAGTATTTTTAAAATGGCCCAATTTCTCATAATTAATTCCGATTAAGTGCGCTCCACCTATGATTTGAACTCAACATCTCACTATTGGAGTTACTTCATCTTTGCACGCTTTTCCATGCTGCCTTCACGAAAACCCTTCTTCTTCATCCAAATCTCCTTTCATTGGATACCTTATCTACGGACAATTACCAACTGGACAAACCCCATATCTTTTTTACACGAACCTTTTTTCACTCTCCATTACTTAATATTTTTTTAAATGTTGAATTTTGGCTTTTCCACTGCCAACTTATCTATCTATGTAATTCCTCTGATGATAAGATTTTGATCTTTGAAAACCCTTGGTTTAAGGAAAGAATAATAACCATAATTTTATTACCGAATATACCTTGCATTGAACAATCGAAGTTGATATAAATCTGGACATTCGTACATGTTTATCACTCATCTTTATATATATATATATATATATATATATATATATATATATATATATATATATATATATATATATATATATATATATATATATAATTATAAATATTTGTTTTTTCTACACACGTATACGTTTCATCCTGACGGGAATCGTCAGTGTAGAGAAGAATTATTCAAATCGGTCGCCGGACCCGAATCCCGGAACACGAGTTATGTTTCAAACTCAAATTGCACACACACACACACACACACACACACACACACACACACACACACACACACACACACACACACACACACACACACACACACATACATACATACATAATACATACATATATATATATATATATTTTGCGAGTAAAAATATATGTGTGAGCATGTGCGCTGTACATAAGTAGAACTTATTGATTGGTAATAAAAAAGATTCGAGTCGCCTGTGAAAGGCGAGGAGATATAATGTGGTGGGTGATAGAAAGGATGGAATGGAAGAATTAGCGGGAAAGGAAGGAGGGGAGAAATGAAGAAAGAATGGGAGAGAAAGAAGGAAACAGGAAGTACGAATGGAAAGGACTAAATGAATGTGGGAGGAGTGGGCGTTGGGAAGATAAGTTCGAACGATGGATGGTGGTCGATGAAGTAAAAGATAAAGGAAATAAGCTAAGAACGTAGAGAAATAAAGAAGAGAAAAAGAGAGAACGGCAAAAGAGAGATGAGAGGAAAGAGAGAGAAAAATAGAGAAAGAGAGAGCGGGAAAGAAGAATAGACGGAGAAAGAAAGGAGGAAGGAAGAAGAAAGATAGAGATAGATAGAAAGAGAATGACTTAGAAGGATCGCAGGGAAAGAAAGAAGGAATAACATAGAAAGGGGAACGAAAGAAAAGAATTGAATAAAATAATAGAAAGAAGCGACGAGGGCTTAAAGATGATGGTATAGAAGGGAGGACAAAAAGAAGCAATGAAGAGAGGGGGAATAAAAAAGTAGAAGAAGGGCATAAAAAGGATGATATGCAAAAAACGAAAGTAAGGAAGTAAAAAAACGGGAGCGATAGATGGGTGAGGGAAATGGCGCGTGTGTGTTAGGATTAGGGTTAGAGAGAGAGAGAGAGAGAGAGAGAGAGAGAGAGAGAGAGAGAGAGCGAGAGAGAGAGAGAGAGAGAGAGAAATAAGTATTACTTAAAGGATACTATAGAAGAAAGGAAAGAAAGAATATATATATATATATATATATATATATATATATATAGAGAGAGAGAGAGAGAGAGATAAAAAGGGTATTACTTAAAGGATACTATAGAAGAAAGGAAACAAAGAATATATATATATAGATATATATATATATATATATATATATATATATATATATATATATATATATATATATATATATATATATATATATAGAGAGAGAGAGATAAAAAGGGTATTACTTAAAGGATACTATAGAAGAAAGGAAACAAAGAATATATATATATATATATATATATATATATATATATATATATATATATATATATAGAGAGAGAGAGAGAGAGAGAGAGAGAGAGAGAGAGAGAGAAAAATAAGTATTACTTAAAGGATACTATAGAAGAAAGGAAAGAAAGAATGTATATCAAGGGAGGCGCGAGAGCGCTCTACCCCGTAATAGATTTTACGAATGGCCTATGCTGGAAATCTCATTTCTTTGATCAATCATAACTCAAAAACCAATAAACCAAATTAGTTAAAACTTTGCACAAAACTTTTATTTGATAGGTTCTATGAGTGTGTAGAATTTCAGCATCATTAGTCAAGGCAACCCAGAGATCCAGATATACATTTATATATATATATATATATATATATATATATATATATATATATATATATATATATATATATATAATTAACTTGTTACAAATATCCAGGGGGTATGAATCCGAAGGAAGTTGAAACCGGGTTTATGAGAGTGCTCAATGAAAATTCAGAGCAAAATATATATTTTTTGATTTTATTCCATTAGTTGCGACAAAACAAGTTTTAACTTGTTTTGTCGCAACTAATGGAATAAAATCAAAATATATATATATATATATATATATATATATATATATATATATATATATGTATATATAACTAGTCCAACAACTAGTCTCTCCCTCTTAGATAGGGACCTTATCTAAGACCCTGTAATCTAATAGGAATCACACTGTCTACCAAACTCCAGCCCCTGTCCCATCGTCGTAATGTTGCATACCGTTACTTCTTTTACAAGTACTTTAACGGAATATGCTCCGACGAACTTGCTGTACTGTTGCACCCCGATGTAAATTCCCCAGACGAACCCGACAATCAGCAAAATCCCACCAATTCACTGTAGAGGTCCCCAGATGCCGGAAGGCTTTCTATTTGAATAGTTTCTTTCTTCGAACTCTAACCTTTAGGATTCCCTCCCTACTCCCTGTTTCTCTGACTGTACCGACGACATGCAGAAATTTAAATGTAACGTGAACAAATGTCTCGCTGCACAACTCCCCACTTAAGATGACCCTCTAGGGATGACCCCTAATTAACAGTAGCCCCTTACATCTAAGTAGCAATGTGTCTTATTTAAGGTGAATAACAATATAAAAAAAAGAAAAGAACGAAAAGAGAGAAAAGAGAGAGGATAAAGTTAAGGTCTTAGAAAGCATGGGAGGTAAATACGAAATAAAAAAAGAATAGAAGGGGAGAGAGAGAGGGATAAGTGGGTGGGGGTAGCGAAACAGGAGAAAAAAAAGCCAACAACACAAACAAGAAAGAAGAGAAGAATTAGAAAAAAAAAAGAAAATTCGAAAGAAAAAAAAGAAGAAAAGTCAGTAAATAAATACGGATAGGCCGAAGAGATAAAACTGAAAATAATCACTAAATACTCCATATCGGAAAATAATCAGAATAAATAATGTATGGAAGAAAGTTAAATACCCCCCCCCCCCACACACACAACTTGAAAATATTAAATAACATTAACAAAGCTAACAAAAGCAATAATACATGCAGTAATAACACTGAAAATAGAACTCACTTACGCAACCGCAGAAACAGAAAAAACTGTCCTCTGAGGAATAAATGCATGACAAGCAATATAGTATACAAAGCTACTACGAGTAACAACACTAAAAACGAAAAAAAAAACTATACATAAAAGTCACAGAAAACACATTTCTAGTCAGATACACCTACAACATTATGACCTCAAGAAATATACATTTTATTATTATTGTCAATTGGGGATATGTAAAAAAATATTGTTCACCGATACATATCCTCAATTGAAATAATAATAAAATATACTCATTATAAGAAATTCAAGACCTAACATCTTGTAGTAAAATAAACAACTCCTCCCAACCCTTAACACATTAGAGCGAACCAATATTATTTATAATTTCAAATGCCTTTGGGAGAATGTAACTCCCATAATAATAATAAAATTAATAGCTACATTGGTTTTACAACCACTACTCTATCCCGCAGTCTCACAATGCACCTTGTAAACTCTATCTTAATTTACCAACATCTGCAAAAACATACCTGCTCTCCCTTTTATTTAAGGGAGGTGACGGTGGTTAAGTGGATAACGACACGGACTGAAGATCTGGGTGTTCCAAGTTCGAGTCCAGTCGGTTCCACAGTACCACTTTTACTTTGGCAGTACCACTTTCACTTTGGCAACCTTCTCGTTGTCCTTTCAGAAAGATTTCTAACTAGAAAAACATCAGAATCATCTGATCCACACGAAAGAAGAAGAAGAAGTAACAACATAATGCTTAACGTAATACAATTTTATCATAGCTAATTCTAGAATCGCGGAATCTACATTGTTAATGTCTTTCCCGGAACAATGTGAGAACGTTCCCTTGGTGGCTGACTTCACGTGCCTGTTTCTCGGCTATCTTTTGAAATTCTCTAGCTGTTTTGTTCATTCGTTTTTTTCACCTGATGAGGATTTGACGAAGAATCGAAAGCATTCGTGATACATATGGAACATACATAATTTATTTTTGATTTTAACACAAAAAGATCATTAGAACAATTGTAAAAATGAAAAAGGTATAATTAAGCGGAAGAATTCTGTTATTTTATACAATGTTTGCTTATATATATATATATATATATATATATATATATATATATATATATATATATATATATATATATATATATTTGTGTGTATTTATGTCTGTGTGTGTAAAATAAACGTATATAAACATTAGAACAGCCTACGCGAGTTAAGCAGCGTTTTGATGTTAATACATCTTCCCGGGGCCATAAGATCAACAACAATAAGAGTTGATCTTACAGCCCCGAAGAGATGTATTAAAATCGAAACGCTGGTTAACTCGCGTAGGCTGTTCTAATGTTTATATAAGTTTATTTTATAAAGCTCTACTTTCTATTGGGCACTTAAAAAACAATATTGGTTCTAAGTTCATTTTATCAATATATTTCGCCCTTAATTACTTAACTAATAATTAATATATATATATATATATATATATATATATATATATATATATATATATATATATATATATATATATATATATATATAAACATTCATAAATAAACATTAAATTATTTATATCTACATATGACGTCATTTCAAGCTTATGAACCCATCAGTGTAGGGAAGCGATAATTTCAGACGCGAACCCGGTTCACAAAGTCAACACAGACTCTGCACGCTTTCGCTCTATCCTCAAGGCTATGGGAAATTATCACGTGATACGGGGGAAATTAAGTTATATTTATGCTAAATACACACACACACACACACACACACACACACACACACACACACACACACACATATATATATATATATATATATATATATATATATATATATAAATTAATTAATTAAGTTCAAATATTAACTAAATGAACAAAACCATTACTTTTCAAAAGTGCTCAATATATATTAGAGCTTTTATATTAAAATAAGCATTGTTTGAGTATCCGACAATCGTTTCAGAACCTTCTTGGTTCCTCTTCAAAACGATTGTCGGATACTCAAACTATGTTTAATATATATATATATATATATATATATATATATATATATATATATATATATATAGATATATATATATATATATATATATATATTCCCGAAACAGTTTTTCATGGTAAACAACTGATGATCCTTTAAATAATGTTAGAAGCAAATTAATATAATAACTGTAAAAGTTAAATTGACTTACATGAGTGATTTTCCACTGAACGACTTGGGACTTAAGGTTTTTTTTCTTTTTTTTTTTAAATATAGTTTTAATGGTTGAGAAACTTCCAAGACTATATATATATATATATATATATATCTATATATATATATATATATATATATATATATATATATATATATATATATATATATATATATATATATATACAGGGTGGGCAAAAATAAGGGTCCTATTTTGTAAAAATTCATAACTTTTTTATTTATTGATTTAAAAATTTTTTTTGTTAGAATAAGTAAAGGACCCCATCCGAAGCAAGCATGAGCCGTATTAGCCCTAAGGAACGTACCCTCATTTAGAAAACATTATTTTTGCTTAAAAAACTCAAAACAGTGTAAAAAACAATACTTTAGTTTTTGTAAGTTTTAAGAAGTGTTTTTCGGCTAAAATTTGTTTTGTTTATTTCAAAAAATCTCGGAAGGGTCAGTCTACACACACATAAAGTTTGGTGAGTTTAACTTTTATTTTGTGGAAGTTATTCAAATTCAAGTTATTCAAATTTAAAGATAGGACACTTATTTTGGCCCACCCTGTATATATATATATATATATATATATATATATATATATATATATATATATATATATATACTAGAAGAATACCTGTCCAAGAACAGGTAAAATTAATTCCCCGAACAGAACAATTTTGCACCACTTTTATGTCCCCTTACGAAAATGATATTAAACTTTATGTGTTGAATCCTTATTAAGATATCTTAAGAAGAAATTAACATTCATGGAATCTTGTTTAATTTGTGTCCGATATCGATATGTCAAATTCTGAAACATTTTGATTTTTAAATGGGACGTTTGTTCCCATATTGTGCCCCTTAAATTAAAAAAAAAAAATACAACCAATAAAATAAAATATGGGAAATATTATTAATTGATGTATAATAGCTAGTGTCTGAATTTTCACGAATGACTACCCCCCTCTTTTTTACCCCTCTTTATATGAAACTGAATTAAACTAAATATAGCCCACATTTGACCTTTACCCTTAGCAGCTACGTTCCAAAATTCATAATGATCGGTTAATTAGTTTAAGAGTGAATTATGTATATAGAAATATATAAACATATACACATACCTAACATTATATAGATTATCTATGCATTGATTGATGCTTCCCCGTTTTCTTTTCTCCGTGGGTCAAGAGGCGCAGGGGAGGGGGGGGGGGGGCGCTTCGACCCCTTTCTCATTCCAAATGTGTAAAAATATTTACCCAACTCCTTTTTTCCCCTTTTTCTTATGTTTTCAAGATGCGACCCCGCGTTTCTGAGAAAAGCATGGTCCGTCGCTCGATCGGTGACGCTTATGTCAAAATAAGATTTTAATCACTAAACGCACAAATTGAATGGGCGCATGTTATTTTAGATGTGTCCAAGCATTTCAATAAGAGGCTCTGTCTATCAAATTTCAGAAATAGTAATTTTTGTTGGTCTGTCATGCTTGTTTTTAATAGCCCTCCCCCCTTTTTTTTTACTAATGGGTAACCAGCTATCAAACCCGGGGGGGGGGGGGTGCACTCGAGGATAAGGGTTAAAGAGATCGTCAGTTGAACGATCATCACTTCCATGAGAGGACTGGAAATAATGGGTTTATTGGAAAAAAGATTATATAAGAGGAATTGATTATCCAAGATGACGGCTCAACAAATGTTTGTTTACATTAGACTTGAAGACGACCATGTTGTAGTCGGTTAAGGAGCAGACTCGTGGAATCTTGTTTCTACAGATGGGGTGTTCGAGGAGAGAAACTTTGTTCATGGAAATTTCGTTTGCTTTTAGAGAAAGAAATGAAAGCTTTTTGCTTCGGTACTAGCTAGACGAGTTCTTGCTGTGAATGATTTACAAGGATGTGTCCCAGGGATTGGAGCTCAGTCGAGCACCTACCATACACACCGCAATGTAATATCCTTGTGCTTGTTTTACAAATACTTCAATGGATTATGCTCCGATGAATTGGCTACTCTGGTGCCCCCTCGACGTAAATTCACTAGACCAACTCGACAATCAACTAAATCCCATCCATTCACTGTGGAGATCCCCAGATGTCGGAGAGCTTTTTTACTCAAATAGCTTCTTTCCTCGTGCTGCTGGCCTCTGGAACTTCCTCTCTGCTCCATGTTTCCCGACAGTACTGACATGCAGAAATTTAAAATTAATGTAAACAGACATCTCGCTGCGCAGATCCCAGTTTAGGTTGACCCCCCTCCCCAACCTTCTCCACTTTTCTTTCTTCTCAGTAGCCCCTTACGTCTACAGTGGCAGCCTGCCTTGTTTGGGGCGAACTACGTTAAAAAAAAAACACAAAACAAACAATATCGCTTCTGCGTGGAAGTGGCTGTAGGAACGAGAAGAGTCTCTCCCTATTAGATTGTGAAGTCGATTTTGCACTCTGTCAATGCAGGAAAGAATGCACCTCCTCAGATATGACAGCAGTACCTCCCCATTTTACGATGCATCTGACTCTTATACAGGGAGAGGATTGGGTCAGGGGTGAAGTATTTTCTTGTGCGGTAGAATGATCCAACCATTTTCCCCAAAACAATGGCAATTGATTTGATGTAAGTCTTCTATTTAAGGTCTGGAGCAAAAGTCAATCCTAGAAGCTTATTAAAGAAGGTGGTTTCCTCGATGAAAAGAACCGTTCATTTCAACTGGGGAGAAGTGGGGATCCGAGCGTTGGTGGTGAAAAGAGAGAAGCTTGGTTTTAGAGGCGTTAAAAGTAACAAGCGACGTTTTTCTCCATTTCATCACGTGCTCCAAATCGGAAGAGAGGGAGAAAGAGTTAGAAATATCTTGATCATCAATGCTCGTCGAAGTGGTTCCAGTTGTGGTATTTTTGTTTCGGGGTTTCTTTTGTCTGTCACTCTTAGGTTAAATATATGATTTTCTTTGGTCTGTCACTCTTCAGCTTGAAATGGCATTTTCTTTTCTTCTGTCATAATTTTCTTTGGTCTGTCACAATTAGGTTAAACTATATTTATTTTTGTCTGTCACGTGTCAGTTTGAAACGGAGTTTTCTTTTGTCTGTCACGCTTCGGTTAAAATACATATTTTTGTCTGTTACGCTTAGCTTAAAAATATTTTTTTTTCGGCTGTCACGCTTCGGTTAAAATACATATTTTTGTCTGTCACGCTGAGGTTAAAAAATAAATACTTTTGGTATGTCATGCTTCGGTTTGAAAGTGCATCCTCATTTTGTGTGTCACGCTTAGCTTAAAAATATTATTATTTTTTGTCTGTCAAGTTTCAGTTTGAAATGAAATTGTATTTTTGTCTGTCACACTTAAGTTAAAATATATATTTGGTCTGTCACGCTTCTGTTTTAAATATAATTTTCTTTTATCTGTAAAGCTTAGGTTAAAAATATAATTGTCTTTGGTTTGTTGTTCTCCAGTTCGAAATAGCATCTTTGTTGGTATGTCACGCTTAAGTTATGAATTGCATTTTGCTTGTCCTGTCACGCTTCAGTTAAAATGGCATTTTCTTTTGCCTGCCACGCTTAATTTAGAAATATCATTCAGTTCTTTGATCTGTGACACATTATTTTGAAATAGCATTTTCGTTTGTCTGTCACACATAAGTTCGAAATATCATTTTCATCATCGCTAAACGCACAGATTGAATGGACGCATCTAAAGAATGAATCCGTGATTCTTTTTTTAACGCTATTCAACAAGTGCGCCAATCAAAGATTGCGTGGGTGTCCGTGACGTCATATATCGCAGCATTGGCTGCCCCACCCCCTTCCGCCTGTTCGATTGGTTGCACATTTGTGTTCGACTGCCAGTCATTTTGAATGCTGATTGGCGAGTGGGAGGAGGGAATCTAGGCAGCGGGGCGGGGTATTGGATGTGAGGACGATGGTATGATCTTCTTGAAAAGAGGGAGGGCACAGACCGTGAGGCTAAGAAATACACCCAGACAAATACACCCTCTCTTTCAAACACACCCTGAACCAATAACACAATTTTCAAAAGTCAATGATATTTTAAATATGGCAAAAACACTATTTCGCCTAGAAGAAAGAAATTTTATCTTGTAATACACTGCCCCCCCCCCCCCTGTACTGCACACAGACAATATATGTTAAAGAAGTCAAGATTTTGAAAACTTTAGTTGCATCTAAAGGAGACAAAAAGACTTCTCTTCAATCATATGAGTATAAAAAAATAGTAGAATTTGGTATATTCGGACTACTGTTCTCATATTGGGTGTTTTTATCACAACGTTTCGACCGATGTAACCTTTGACCGTCTTCAGGTGTACTTTGTCGAACTCGAAAATTTTTCTGTCGAACTCGGGAATCTGGACAGAAAAATTCCGAAACAAAAAAATTAAGCATTCTAAATCTGTATGATACCAGTGGATACTTAAGGTGTAATTTTACAGAATTCTTTAGATGAGGATTGATAATTTGGATTATTGGGACTATTGTTCTCACCTTAGATGTTTTTCTCACAACGTTTCGGTCGATATAACCTTCGACCATCTTCAGGTGCATCTTGTCGGACTCGGGAATCTCTATGTGCGCAATAATATAAATGCTAAGTATTCATCAGTTCTAAGTGAGAGTCTTCTGAAGGTTGAAGGTTCAATTCTCAGTGTGGGCGATACTAAGAATACAATTACCAATTACTTCTACTCGGTCATGGCTGACAGAACGAGAGCAATCTACCTCAGTGGATTAAATAAACGATTCCGTTCGAAATAACCGTTATTTAACCATTATTTAACCGTTATTTAACCGTTATTTAACCGTTATTTAACCATTATTTAACCATTATTTAACCGTTATTTAACCATTGTTTAACCGTTATTTAACCGTTATTTAACCATTATTTAACCGTTATTTAACCGTTATTTAACCGTTATTTAACCGTTATTTAACCATTATTTAATTAAAATAAAGTATAAAATTAAACAAAATAGGATATAAATTAAATTATCCACAATATTAAGTTTGTTTTTGTTAGAATTAATTCTATTTGTCGTAGATTACATGTTTAGCGAGGGTTGGGGTTAGGGTTATGGTTGCGTTACTTGTTTTCTTTCCACTGTAGTTGGGTTGACAAAACATGATATGGTTAATTTCTATTGTTTATTTTTCTGGTAATTTTCCAGGATGGCTTGTATTTTCGTATCCAATAAAACATAACGCTTTATAAACATCATCATTATTTAAATTTAGGGATAACAATATTTTATACACCGACATTTCCAAATTTTTATCGGGGTTTTGACCGGTTTTGACTTCTGAATCGAGATGTCACGATCTCATCTCTACTAGTTTTGTTCCAAAATGGCAACCTGAGAATCGGCTTACGCTGCGTCAGATGTTTGGGTATTTTTTATGATTGTCATCTTAAAAGTGAGTTAATTTCGTGTTTTTTTTTACTTGGCGTACTTCTCAGTTTCTTGACCACTTTTATTCCCATTTTGTGTTGGAACAATGTGTTTGTGTTTTCATTGCTAATTGAATTGTCTCTAATGAGCAGCTAGTCGACTAGACACTTCATATTCTTACCAGGTTGCGAAACGCGCGTAAGACAGAAGTAAATAAATCGAGGCATTCGCTGAAATATAGAAATAAGATAACACATAAAGAATAATAAAAATCTATGATTGTAGACTGATTTATTTATTTTTTGGTCAATGGAATGCAACCAACCAGAATATATATATATATATATATATATATATATATATATATATATATATATATATATATATATATATACTAACGGGTCCCGTGCGCAGGCGTTCCCCAGGAATGTATATTTAATCAAGAGATTTCTAGGCCCAAACATTAAACTACTAGTATTGCTAATATATATATATATATATATATATATATATATATATATATATATATATATATATATATATAACATTTTTCGTATTTAAAAAGAATCATTTGTTTTACTTTTTAATATTTAATTACTTTTTAATTTATTTTATATTATTTTAAATTATATATATATATATATATATATATTTGTGTGTGTGGTCCATATAGAAAGAAAGGTTAGAGAATCTACATTGATCCTCATCCAATCCTGAGCAACGTCGAGCCTTCCATGCTTGTATTTATATGGTCGGGTCTTCCAGCTAATATATATATATATATATATATATATATATATATATATATATATATATATATATATATATATATATATATATATATATATTCATTTTTTCTTGAATACTTCGTAACTAAAAAAAAAACGAAAAACAACAGCAACATGTTATGTTAAAGGTATATGCGAAACTAACACCCACACTGTAAATTCTAAAAATAAGTGTGTGTGCGTTTCGCTGGGAGTGATTATATAATATTTTTGGGGGTGATGTAGAATAAGCGCCAATTTGTATTTTTGTTTATTCCAGAAATTCCGGTCCCAACATTAATTTCGGATAAAGTATACGCTGGCAGTTTTATTCCCTAGTTTAGTCACTAAAAATATTACTGTATTTGTTTTGCTTGCGAAGTAAAATAGTCGCCGATTTCTTATTTTGAAGAATACGACCATGAAGCGGAATAATGTATATATTTATTAATTCTGGAATACTTCGTAAGTGAATAAAAAAAAGCAACATGTTACTTTACACTTGTATGCGAAACTTATCCTCCATTGTAAATTCTGAAGTAATTCTATGACTGTATGTGTTTGTTTTCACCCGGTTTAATTGAAATCTAAAATAGGCGTGTGTATAAAAACAAAACAAGCACAGTTAAAGTTTTTTTTCAGCCGAAAGTGAATCTGTATTTTCTTTGTTGTTGAAGTAGAATAGTCGCTGATTTGTTTTTTTGTTTAATCAAGAAATTCCAGGTCATATATTAGATATAAGATATACGGCGACAGTGTTATTTCCGAGTTTAGTCACCGAAAATATTATTAGTTGTGTAAATTTGTTATTAAATACACATGAAGGCAATTAAAAAATCGTTAAAAAATGCGTTATTTTCCCGAACGTCATCGCAAAGCTTACTTTACCGGAAACAGCTCGAATAAATTCCGAGTTATGAAAAAGTAATCCGGAGTACGTTTAGTATTTTGTTGCTATATAAATCATATAATGTTTACAATGCGAAACGAACGTAAAAAGAAATAAAATATGTATCAGTTTTAATTATCAAGGTACTATGTTAGAATTACGCTATTCTTACATTCCATAAAACTGGGAGAAGTCATTATTTCGATTAAAAATGTACAGTAGATAACAGAGAAAAACAGTAGCGTGAAAAAGTAAACACAAACGGGTTTCATGGCATTATTATGCAATGAACAATTAGACTCCGGTCTTACTGGTTACGGTAGGAGTAGATATTAAAAGAATAACATTGGAAACCACCTTCTTTTTGGAATGTTTATTTGGGAGAAACAGTTAAGCTGGAGAAAATATAAGAAAGTTTGAATAAAGACGAAATGACACGCATGAAGGCTTAGTCTAATAGGATGGCGGTACAGATTAGCATATGAAGGTTTTTGTTATTAAGCTATGATGGCTGAATGTACAGGGGAAAATCGACTTCATATATATATATATATATATATATATATATATATATATATATATATATATAATTCTTGGTTTCGTTGGGTAGAAACTAATCCAATAGTGTGCACGATTATTTAATAATAAGAGCGTAATATTCATTTATAATGTTACAGAAGGTGGATTATATTTCAAGCTGGAAATACATGAAATCGATGACCTAAGTTAGGCAGACACAACCATTATATATTCCGTTTTATTTATTATTATTTTTTGTGTGGGGGGGGGGACCCACACCGAGTGTTTACTGTAAGAAATATGAGAAAAATCAATTAATAATAAAAAATAAGAAATACAATTTTTTTAAAGGAACAGAAAAATCTCTCAGAATGCATTCGACAGTCTATTGATTTCGATTGAGGAAGAGACCCTTAATTTTTCTTTTTTCCTTTTCCTTTTTCCTTTACTTTAAAAAAAAATTATTTTCCCTTTTATTTTGTCCTTTTAGAGATTTTTTTTTTCTGGAGTACCCCCACCATAAGAAAATAATAAAAAATATTAAAACTAAAACAGGGAATATCTCTCAGAAGACAAACGACTTCTATTATAAGAAACAACACAGATCGAACTATGGCTGACGAAGGTCAGTGAGCGGTTTATAATTAAAATATAAAAAAAACAGTATTGTTCGCCTGGGTTTGCTCTTCCAGCTTGAAACCTAAGATACAATGTTAATCTGAACTACTGTAACACACACACACACCCACACACACACACACACCCACACACACACACACACCCACACACACACACACGCACACACACACACTCTCTCTCTCTCTCTCTCTCTATATATATATATATATATATTCTCCGGACGTTATATGATGGTCTCCTGATGAGCTGCATGGACGAAAGATTTATTCCTGGTTGTTCGTTTTCTGCACGAAACAATTGTAAATAGTTTGCATTGAATTATTTTAAAAATCCGGCAAGAAAAAATAAATAAAGATTTCGTTATTGGAATTTAAAATACCATTGTTTACTGATTTATGCTCTTAAATGTTAACATCCATCGAGCTTTTACATTGAACAGTTATGTTAAATTTTCTTAAAATATATATACACAATGTATATTTTCATATATTTTCTCTGTTGTACAGATTGAGCTGAACTTTTTTTTTACAAAACTTTCTCAATATATTTACCAGGGAGGAAAATATCGTTTTCTCCTAAGAACATAGCGATTCCAAACTCGAAATAAATGGATATGATTCAAGCCGTAAATTTATTTGTGAAAATAATTCTCTGGTGGAGAGACTGAACGAAGATCGAAGAACCTTACAACACTGAACATAGATCCTTTAGATTACAATACAACTGATGACACTATAATCCCTAATAGCTCATATGTTTAATTCTGTAAAATAAAATCAAGTAAAAACCTATCACAGCATTGGATCATTTTGAACTTTACATAATTAGAATGATAAAACAATTTGCACCAATACTCTTACCCTATCATTAAAGAATGACCAAAACCTTCAAAAGAATAAAAAAACGACCCAAATTTGATAGTTCCTTGCAGATAAAACTATGAATATTTATAGCATTTCTTTTGAAGCTTACGATCATTTAATTATGAAGGAACGCCATAAAAACTATGAAGTTGCTAATAAGAAGCATTAACTTTGCGATTTTAAAGATATATTCTGAAATTGGTGTTGATAAGAACATTGAAGTATATACTCCTGAACCTCCTTGGTTTATGCTTAAGGATCACAAGGTAAACTTCAATAATTACCATAGTATCATATTAATATCTCCTTTCGTATCAGATATAGGTATAATGAGTAAATGAATTTTAGATAGAATCTAAAGTATTTCATGAATTATGGTCATCCTCTGAAGAAGTACTCGCTTTGTTTAGGGAGGTACAGATAGTTAAGAACAGTAAATGTATCATGATTGAGATCGACTCATATTACCCTTCGATCTCTCGTTCTCTTTTTGATAAAACCCTAGATATGGGCAAAAATTAAACGAGCATAACGAAACTATAAATATACATTATTAAATTAGCTAGAAAAACTTTAATACTATACGATAATAAACTCTGGACTAGGAAGAATAGGGAATACAATTTTGATGTTACTATTACTTTCTCTCTCTCTCTCTCTCTCTCTCTCTCTCTCTCTCTCTCTATATATATATATATATATATATATATATACGGCCGAAATTGAATACATAAATAATATTTTTGGTATTCATTTTCCATTATTTTGGAATATTAGTTCCATTTGTTTTATTATATATATATATATATATATATATATATATATATATATATATATATATATATATATATATATATATATATATATATCCAAACATTATCTAAGGTTAAGATCGGATTCTAACTCTGCCTGATGAGATCTCAGTTTATAATAGCTGTTGATCGATAACATCGACATGCCAGTGTCGCAGATTTTGTACATGTCTGTGTAAATAAAAATAATCATATATATATATATATATATATATATATATATATATATATATATATGTGTGTGTGTGTGTGTGTGTGTGTGGGTGTGTGGGTGTGTGTGTATGTGTGTGAAAGGTAACTCCCTATTATTAAGAGCTCGTCGTTGATAGCTGAAATATAATCTTTACAGGAAATGAATATTATCAGAAAATGTATAGCATGCGATTTTTATTTAGTATCCAAAATGGGCGCCAGCTTCCCAGACCACCTGAGAACCGTATAAATCGCTGACTGAGTGACGCAACAAATTTTGCGACACACCATTGCTATGTGAAGATGTATCAGCTACCGGTGCAACACTATGATCTATCATGTCGGCCCTTTAACTGCAACCGTTGGGGTGGGGGTCTGCACAGACTAAAAGTTGTATTATTTTGTTTATTTTCGGACTACTATTTTCATTTTAGATGCTATTTCACAACGTTTCGACCAATGTAACCTCCGACTTTCAGGCGCATCTTTTCGAACTTGGTAATCTTTATGCATAGTTATATTGCCCCCTACCCATCCCACCCCGCACATCAGCAAGGTTAGACATAAAGTCAGTTTATAGTGCTCCCCTCCTCCTAAAAAGAGGGCACTCTGGTCGGATGCAAAATCTGTCGGTATACCACTATTGGAGTACCCCAGGCGACCAGCAATAAACTAACGTGACGGTGGTTAAGTGGATATCGACACGGACTGAAGATATGGGTGTTCCAAGTTCGCATCCAGTCGGTTCCACAGTAACACTTTCACTTAGGGATGTTGGCAACCTTCTCGTGGTCCTGCCCGTAAGTACCCGATGTCTTTCTAGAAAGATTTCTAAGTAAAACATCAGGGAAACTAATGCCAACAGCAGAATCATCTGATTCACACGAAAGAAGAAGACAAGGAGGATATAATGTCTGTATCGAACAGGACCATAATCCACTCCGATATAAGGCCTGTATCAGCGTTCGCCAATCTGTACGGATTTTCGAACTAAAAATCTTTATTTAATTTACGGGAGTGAATTGTTCTCGTCCCGACAGCTATGCCTGAGTAGAAGTGCTAATTATTTTTTTTATTCTTAGTTTTATCGTCTGTAGTAAGGATGGAACCTTCAACCTTCAGAAGACTGTCACTAAGAACTGATTATTAACCAGCGCCTTTAACCGTTACGCAACGAGTCCATTATCAACAACTGAAAAAAAAGACGACATCATGCTTTGTCGAACACGTTTTACTTATTGGACGAACACAAACATTGTACATAACATACCAGCAGGGTTATCCAGTGTTTCCCGGGTATCTCTATATCAAGTGTTCCCAACCTTATTTCTCCTATAAACTCCTGAGAGCTTTTTATCATCTAGTTATAGGAATCATTGCTCTATATTAATAAAATTACGTTACCACTTCTAGTGTATATGTTTATATGTGCGTGCTTCTCGCCTCTACATGACTTACACATTATTGTTTTATTTATTTACTACCAGCGA
The DNA here is from genome assembly GCA_963556195.1 of Sepiola atlantica. Lineage (NCBI taxonomy): Eukaryota > Metazoa > Mollusca > Cephalopoda > Sepiida > Sepiolidae > Sepiola > Sepiola atlantica. Next base: position 35,692,858 of record OY744552.1, read on the forward strand.
GGATATCTGATGTTGTCCGGGAGCATTGATAACAAAATAGAACACATCCTCGTTCAAGTAACTTTATGAACATAACTCTCCCCTGAGCCCCTCACTTTCACATGTGTGTGAAGCAGTTTGTACGACACATAGGTTTGCTAAATTCCGCACATAACAAATATCCCAATAATTGCAACTATAAATTAATAAGAATGGTCAATTGTTGAAGATAAAACCAATCAATCAAATATAACTCGTTCCAACGAAATGAATCATTAAAACAAATTTGTTTATTGTCATGTTGTGATGTTTATCTACCCTATTTCGAGAATAGATGGACTCTTCCAGATACGATGAATAGAGTTACGACTAAGTGTCGTGGCAGTCCGAACGGCGGTCATTTGTTGTTCGTTGGCGGTATACATACCAGTCAAGGAGCCGATCTTAACAATCAGTCCGGCAGAAACTGGGCTATTTGGGTGGCCTTTTATCTGTCGGGCTTGATAGTACTAGGGGACCATCTTCTCTCCCTCTTTGGGGTGGAGTTAGTTTATTATTAACTGCCTGATGCCTCTGACCGTTTCTCCCCCTCGGCCCGTGTTGTCGCTTGTTCACTCAATTCGAGTCGTCCACTTCCTCGCCGCCGCATTAATTATTAAGTCTAGTAATCGCTGCGTTTTTTCATTGTCTTCTTTTCTATGGTCGTGATCGTCTCATCAGTGTGGCTACATTAATAGAAATGTATATCTCGTACAGAGAGGAATAATTACAAGGCGGATCTCTGAGAGTTTTAAAGATTTATTCTGGATAGAAATGTTATTTATCTACTTCCCACAGCGGTAAGATGTGACACAAGGTCGGGAAAGTGGGATTAGATAAGCCAGCGCTTAAGAGGTGAGCAACCTGGTCATTTAAAAATTGCCTGGGCAGCCCCCTCAGCATTCCCCGGTAGGGGCGCCTCAGGCAGTAAGCAATAAACTTACTCCTCCCCAAAGAGGGGAGGCAAAGCCTGATGGGGTGGACCTCCTAGAACTGTACAGGACTGACCCATAGACCGGCGTAATTCAAGCCCCGAAGGCCAAGACAATACTAGTCTATGGGGTGCAGTATCCATCGGAACAGATACTACACTTTGATCGCGACCAATAGAAATATTCACGTTTACAAATATAAGACATTCACTTAACGTAAAAAGAGAGAAAGATACCGAACTTCTTATTCTTAATTACCTAATAGCTAACTAGTCATATATACAGAATAACGGATAGGCAAGATATTGGGCCTAAATTTCCAAGTTTTTTCTTTCAGTTATTACAGCATTATATGCGATCCGTCCCGCCTAAGCGTCCATCAAAGACTTATTCTAAAACCTTCGTTCTTTGTTATTTCGACATCCGTGATGTCATCACTACATATCTCTTCGTATCTCTTTATCTCTAACATACTTTGACCTCATTCTTTGAATTTAACCCTACATGTCATCTCTGCTTGTTATTTTTCGTTGGGACTGGTTTGTTTTTGCAAGCTCCCGTATCACTTCGCCCTGCACTGTTCGTTCGTTTCAAATTTTGTTTGTCATATATGCAGCCATACAATAATTTTACATATATACACGCAATTTATACGACGGGGAGATTGGAGTCTTTTTAAATGTAAGTTAATATACGAATTATGATTTCATGAGCTCAGCTGACTACATAGTGGAAATTAAATACATGAAGAGATATTTCGTTCACTTAGAATCATTGATAAGCTTGAAATATTCAAATAATAAAAAGTTAGAAGCCTTTTCAATGCAATTTTTTTTAGTTATTGAATATTTTAAACTTATCAATGCTTTTAAGTGAACGACATACATCTATATAAAAGTTTACTTTTAGAATTTCATATTTTGATTTAATATAAAAAACATATATTAGTTTAATATAAAAACATATTTTTGTTTAATATAAAAACATATTTTGGTTTAATATAAAAACATATTTTGGTTTAATATAAAAACATATTTTGGTTTAATATAAAAACATATTTTGGTTTAATATAAAAACATATTTTGGTTTAATATAAAAACATATATTAGTTTAATATAAAAACATATTTTGATTTAATATAAGACTTTCAAAGATTTATTATTTTTTTTTACTTCAATCTTAAGTTTATCGGAATAAAATTAATTCTTCAGAGATGGCCAGAATGTGTTATGTTCTTTTTTATTCTTCTGATTTATTGATGTCAAGTCCGCGTGGTTTAAATCATGTGTATGTGAACGCGAGGCATGTGGCATGGTAAGATATGAAGAAATATGTCGTTCACTTCGAAGCATCGATAAGTTTTAAATATCAAAATAATTGAAAATTAGAAGCATTTTCAATATAAGTTATTTTTTTTCTAATTTTCAATTATTTTCAATACTTATAAGGGAACGATATATGTGTTCACATACCAGCATGCCAAACACGCAATTTGAATTACTAACCGCCAGACAATCACACGGATGCCTTTAACAAATTAAAATATTATTTTGAAACTATTCAGGTACTCTCAGAAGAAGAAATTTTATTTATGAAATAATTAAGAAAATAAAAAAAAAAACGAAAAATCTTGAATTGAAAAGGTTTCCAATGTTTAATGTGATAAAATAAATAAAAGTTTTGTCAAACAATAATGTATACATTGATGTAAATGTTGAAAATGCAGTTTTGGATAAGTGACTGTTTACTTAACGCTTCTGCTATGTACACAGTCAATACATTACGTTAAAACGTAACGCCGCCCCAAAACAGTAATGTCATTTTAGATACTTTATTATTTTCTCCCGGGTAAGATAAAAGAATATAGAAGACATAATAACTGACAGTTTATAGTTGTGGTTTATTTGTTTAAATATTCAATTCGTGATTTTAATGTTCAGTTATTTTGTTTTCGACCAGTCATCATTTAGCGCGAGATCAACAATTCTGCGCAGAATAATTATTGTGAAAAATCTAAATGCATTTGTTTTTATTGAATAGGAAATTTTTAATCAAATAATGTTACTGGTAGAAACTCCGGTGGAAATGTCTGGTGGAAACTCCGTATGATATTATAATATTTCGAGAACTCTTCACTTTTCAGATCTATGTTTACCCTTGTAATATACAATATTTTGTAATATTTTGATATTATTTTATGCGGGGTGAAAAGAAAAGGTCAATCTATAAATATGTATCTTACTAAATTTGTTCCCGGTTTTCATGAAGACAATTTTCCACCCCCATTGTATGAAAATCACTAATGAAAATATCGATCTGCATACAGTATGTTATCGTAAAAAGCGACTATAAGTTTTGAAAAGCATATTCTGTTAAAAATCTAATGTTTACATCGAAACAACTAAATATTGAGTTTGCACAAATCCATATCTGATATCTAGTATTATTCTAAAGCAGAGGTAATCAACGTTTATTTCACTTTTGTCAAAATATAACTCTTTTAAAACTTTTGTCATCTTCCTTTCTCATGTCTTTGGAATAATGTGTTTTTACTATTACTATTGAATGAACAATATATTTCTCTTGATTTTGCTGTGAAACGCGCGTGAGATGTAGAAAAAGCATTGAATTCAGAAAAATAAATACAAAAAATTAAAATATAAATATATTAAAAAATTGTTTATGCGACAAAAAGGAATTATATGTTTCGCCAATATATGAAAATAAAGAAATTGAAAGAACAAAAGTTATATTCTGCTTTTTTAGGTAATTACGTGTGAAAGCCGTGAGAAAATAGAAAGAAGGGAAAATATTTTAATTTGAGTTGAACACAGATCTGAAGTAGGGAAGAGTTCCCGAAATATTATAATATCGTACGGAGTTTCCACCAGACCAGTTTGATGCAGGTATTACATAACATTGTAACATTGTAACATTGTTTAAATAGACAGATTAATGTGTGTATGTAAAAAAAATAATATATATATATATGTGTACATGTGTGTGTGTGTATGTATACATTGTATTAAGGGTGAAACTATTTAATCCGTTCCACGATTATATGTCTTATTTTGCCCCAATTTGTGTCTATCCGTCACACCTGCATTGCATTGTATTGCCTTCTAAGTATCACATCTGATGAGTCCGGAGAGAATCGAAAACGTTTGTCAAACATATGGATCCTACATTAATTCATTCCATGTCAACGTTAAAAAGATCAATCGAAGAATGGAAAAAATAAAAAAAGGGATTACCAAACAGAAGAGTTCTGTTGTTTTCAACAACACATGCATTAATGAAAAAATGCTGCCTAAATACACATACAATATATATATATATATATATATATATATATATATATATATATATATATATATATATATATATATATATATATATATATATATATATATTAGCCTTCTGTGAACGTAACGGTTGTAAATGTACCGATGTTTTTTTTTTTTAAAAGATGATCAGTATAGTGAATAAAATCTTGGTCAATGATTTATTAAACAAAAAGAGACAGTCAGAGTAATCAGCGAGAGATTAACACGTGTGCGCGAAAGAGAGATAGAGAGAGGGGGACGGAGGGATTGAGGTGTACACAGATAGATGGATAGACAGATAGCTTGTGTCGCTTTTAACCTACCTACATTGTATGCGTCCGCTCTACCCCCAGTGGGGCTTAAATAGAGAGCGACGACATTCACGTCTTCCCTTCTTGAAGCGCTAGGAAGAGAGAGAATTCGCTCTCTTCGGAAGTCACGTGATTTAGACTACTTCCGTTTCTGGGATCACCTCTAGGTGTCACTCAAACCTTTTCCATTCAAACTTGCGACCTTGGTTGTGTAACACTACATCTCGATGTAGTAGCTAATAAAAACGGGAGCCTTTGGGTCGTCCTCGACTACGGTCGCCCGACTTCTTTTAATACGCACTTTCTTCCACACATAAGTGATTTGTATCTCTTTCATCATTTCATTCTTTTCTTCATCCATTACCTTTCTCCCCAGTCTTTTTATTTTTTACCTAATTCACTTTCGTTTTCTTCCTTTCCTTTTTTCAGCAACTATTCATTTTAATTAAAAAAATGTCTTCCTTCTTCCCTCCCTCCTTTTATCTGTTTATCTTTTCTTTTATTTCTCCTTTCTTTTTCCTTTTTACATTATTTCCCTATTTCATGTGTCTTTCGTTCTTTCTTTTCTTCTTTCATTTGGTTTTCTTTCCTTCCTTAATTTCTTTCTTTCATTTTCCCTTTCTTTCCTTCCTTTACTTCCTTAGTTTCACCCTTTTCTTTTCTTCCTTTCTCTATTCCCTTTCCCACGTGCTTCCTTCATCCATTCGTATCTCTTTCATCATTGCATTTTTTCTTTCTCTCTTTCTTATTCTTATTTGACCTATTATCCTTTGCTCCGCCTTTCTCTTTCCTTCCTTCTTTCCTTCCTTCCTTCCTTCCTTCCTTCCACCCATCCGTCGTTCATATCTATTTTTAGCTTATTTCCTCACTCCTAACCCCACCCAGTTTCCCTGGGGCGCCGACTCCCATCAATGTACCCAACGCTGATTCCTCATAAGAAATTGTTAGTACAACATCCTTGCCCCCGCTAACCCCCTCCCCCCGGACTGCTCTTTGCCAATCCATCAACAGCGACCGGAACAAACGCAGTTTCCAAGTTTTTATATCCGTAAATAATAGCGACGATGAATCGATACAACCGACAATTTTGTTAGTCTACAATTTCCAAAGAGATGGTTCCTATTCCATAGACAATCCAGGAAGATTGTCCGAGGGTAACAAATGGGAGATCGTCATCGGAAGATAAATGATATTCGGAACCAGAATCAGAACATTTTGCAGATAACCCCGAAGCATCCCAAACCAGTATGATCTAAAACTGAACGAAAAAAACAAATAGAACCCTTTTGAAACGAGCCCAAGAGATGAGTTTCATAACCTGCGATCTGTACCTGACCCAGAAAATTTATAGAAAAGCATAAATAAATCGATGAATGCTTTCGCATATCTAGAATGAATGGTGGAAGGATGCAGAAAAATTGGTAAACCACAGAGAAAGTCGCACGATAACGTATATTTCAGGACTTCCGTCAGCTAACATAAATAGGGAGGGACAGAAAGTTAACAGGTTAGATCGCTTAACAATCTCTCTAATATTATACTAAATGTGAGTTATCAATTACCTTTACAATTATAGATTTAATCACAAAAATACATGTTAAAATATTCTTTGGCTTTGGGATTGAGTTATCCTTGAAAAATACATGTTAATTGCCGTAATTTGCAATTAACTCACCAAGTCAACCAACTCCTACTTAGTTTCTGTCTATTACTCTCATCCTCTCTCACTCTTATTTTATCCAGTATCACCAGAATAATGGAATAATGAAATAAGAGAATAACGGAATAACAGAATAATAGGCTAATGAAATTACAGAATAAAGAAAAAATAGAATGACGGGCTAACAGAATAATGGAATAACAGAATAACAGAATAACAGGCTAATGAAATTACAGAATAAAGAAAAAATAGAATGACGGGCTAACAGAATAACAGAATAACAGAATAACAGGCCTTGAAATTACAGAATAAAGAAAAAATAGAATGACGGGCTAACAGAATAATGGAATAACAGAATAACAGAATAACAGTCTAATGAAATTACAGAATAAAGAAAAAATAGAATGACGGGCTAACAGAATAATGGAATAACAGAATAACAGAATAACAGGCTAATGAAATTACAGAATAAAGAAAAAATAGAATGACGGGCTAACAGAATAACAGAATAACAGAATAACAGGCCTTGAAATTACAGAATAAAGAAAAAATAGAATGACGGGCTAACAGAATAATGGAATAACAGAATAACAGAATAACAGTCTAATGAAATTACAGAATAAAGAAAAAATAGAATGACGGGCTAACAGAATAATGGAATAACAGAATAACAGAATAACAGGCTAATGAAATTACAGAATAAAGAAAAAATAGAATGACGGGCTAACAGAATAACAGAATAACAGAATAACAGGCCTTGAAATTACAGAATAAAGAAAAAATAGAATGACGGGCTAACAGAATAATGGAATAACAGAATAACAGAATAACAGTCTAATGAAATTACAGAATAAAGAAAAAATAGAATGACGGGCTAACAGAATAATGGAATAACAGAATAACAGAATAACAGGCTAATGAAATTACAGAATAAAGAAAAAATAGAATGACGGGCTAACAGAATAACAGAATAACAGAATAACAGGCCTTGAAATTACAGAATAAAGAAAAAATAGAATGACGGGCTAACAGAATAATGGAATAACAGAATAACAGAATAACAGTCTAATGAAATTACAGAATAAAGAAAAAATAGAATGACGGGCTAACAGAATAATGGAATAACAGAATAACAGAATAACAGAATAACAGGCTAATGAAATTACAGAATCAAGCAAAAATAGAATGACGTGCTAACAGAAAAATGGAATAATAGAATAACGAACTGTTAATCCCACGTTATTTCTATCAAATTTATCACGTATGACTGCACTTGACATCTGGGTAACATATCTAATTATTTCTAAATTCTTACTAAAAATGTATTTTACTTAGAATAAATTATTCCGCCCGCACTTTCGTTCCGTAGTATCATGACGGGATTTGCACACGGGCCTCGTAACATCATAACTAATCAATAAACACAACACTAGAGGAAATTAACCCATAACCGCTTAGGGTAAAGGAGTTGGAGAGAAATAGTACCTTTCTAAGTACTCCCTGTCGGCGGGGACATGAATGGGCCGACTGCTACTTCATGCAGAGGGATACCCCCCCCCTCCGAAAACAAGTCCACCTGTAGGCCGTGGGTGGCGATCTGTAGTGCGGGATCTTGGTGGCTGAGCCATTCTTCCACTTTGGCCCTTAGACGGGAGATCCGAGAGGCCTGACCCGATCAATCGGCTGGTCACGTCATACCTTAATATCTATAAGTTTATCCCCAACCGTATTATTCCATCTGATTCTTTAAAAAAATCCAAAGCTTATTTTTCTTTTTTATTTTCCTCCCAAATAGATACGAGAAGGCGGTAAATCGTGTTGAGAACAAAGAAGATTACCAATGTCAAGGAGTATTTTTTTTTAAAAGAGTAGTGTTTTCAAGGAGTAATGTTGTCAAAGAGTAGTGTTTTCAAGCAGTAATGTTTTCCAAACGTAATGCAATGTATTCTAGAAATATAAATAATTTTCTTACCTATAGAATTATACTTGACAACTTTATTCGGCATTAAATAAGCGACAGATGGTTGATATGCCGTGAACCAAACGAAACTTTTCCAAGTTGGCTTTCAGGGGTGTCCTCGACTGGTCTTTCTGCATCCTAGCACTAAGTAATGCGCAAAATATAGCTTTTCCAAACTGAATGATTGTCTGTGCGTAGTGAGGAACCACATCCTTCTTAAGGTTACTCTGTTAATGTGCATGAGCATAAACAGAACACGGCGGATCTAGAGGAGTAAACCTCAACCAAAAACCCTGCAATTCCACGGGTAGCAGTTGTTCACGTTGCGCTCATCGACAACCTGATGGTCTAGTTCTGAGAACATCATGGCTTCTCAAATGATCATATATATTTGACAATAAATTATGGGACAATGGGACAATGGCATATCTGCTCCACTTATTGCAGTACCGTATATGCAGGTTTGGCGTGCCGCATATACCATCAGGCATTAGAAAAAAAAACACGTTTCACCATCAATTGATGGATGGCACAAGACATAAGAACTCTTACATCCTTTGAACGTAGTGTTGTATATTGATGCCGTGCTTAAAAGAATGACGAAAAACATACAAATGTTACGGTGTATCATTATTGCACGGTTGCGAGTCGTGAGTGGTGGAAGGCGCACAGGACTTGACGAAAGTTGGTCTCTCGAATTCGCTAGCCAGTCGCTTTATTTCTTGATTTCAATTTGAGCCGCTTAATATAAGATTTTTAAACACAATGGCATCATCAATTGTCACGTCCATTCAAAAGATTTCGTCTACGTACTCAATGTAGCACGCCTCCGAATCCGATCTTAACCTCAGATCATATTTGGAGAGAACCAAATATGATCTGAGGTTAAGATCGGATTCTAACTCTGCCTGATGAGATCTTAGTTTATAGTAACTGTTGATCGATAACATCGACATGCCAGTGTCGCAGATTTTGTACATGTCTGTGTAAATAAAATTATCATATATAAAGCTCTATTTTGATATTGAGCACTTTTTATAAACCCAGTTAAAATTCTCTGGATTACCACCCTGTGGATATTTTTTACCTGGATTATTACCATTATATATATATATATATATATATATATATATAGCAAGTCAGCTACACTAAGGCGTCCATTCTTCTTCACCACAAGGAATCATCAGGCTAAGTACACGGACTTTTGTTAGCAAATTGTTTTTATATATCAAAGTAGTGTTTAGTCTAGCTAAATAAATAATCAGATTCGTTGCGTTTTCTCCCTCATGGATTAATGTTTTCATTGGCCAATGGCCGAGCTTTTCTCAAACAAATGTCCAGTTAACCTTTATTTGTGTTAGCAAACCTCTTCTCTTTCTCTCTCTCTTTCTCCCCTATCCCCCCTCTTCCCCCCTCTCTCTCTCTCTCTCTCTCTATATATATATATATATATATACGAGAAAGGAAGGATAAAGGTAATACGACGTAATGGGAAATTAAAAAGGAAAAACAAAACAGGATGGTTTTTCTTATATATTCATCAACGTTACGTCTTTATTTGTAAGACTTCCTCAGGATGATAATTTTAAGAAAAATGTCATGCAAGTACGTGAAAATATTGGGTTGACATGATGGGTTGATGAGAAAAAGTAGTAGCCACTCATTTATTCAAATCTTTTTTAAAACCATGACATTACCCACACACCAAAATCACAGAGCCTCCCTTCCCTCCTCTTTCTCCCACCCCTACACTTCTTCACTAACAGCCATCCACATTATTTCCGTTCACCCCCACCCCTCCACTTTTTCACTCAGAACCATCCTCATTAATTTCATTTCATGCTACTGACTTCACTAAGCCCGGACATCGGGCCTGCGCACCCAGTAGTGGCTACTACTTTTTCTCATCAACCCATCATGTCAACCCAATATTTTCACGTACTTGCATGCCATTTTTCTTAAAATTATCATCCTGAGGAAGTCTTACAAATAAAGACGAAACTTTGATGAATATATAAAAAAAAATATCCTTTTTGGTTTTTCCTTTTTCATTTCCCATATATATATATATATATATATATATATATATATATATATATATATATATATATATATATATATATACTTAAAAAACCCAAAATACATGCTAAAATGTACTTTATTCTGGGTTTGAGTTATGTTTGGAAATTGATTTAATTGGTTTAATTAGAGATCATTTATAATTAACTGAGCAAGTCACTCACCTCCTTTAGCTATCTATGTATTTCTCTCGCCCCCCTATGTTGATTCAACCACTCTCTAATATTTCTTAATGTCTCTGTGAGCATTTGGAGAAAGAATGACTATCTATTTTGAGCGCCGCCATCTAATATACTTCTATGTAACAACAACAACACCAACAATGACAACTACAACAACAACAACAACGACAACGACAAAAAAATTAATAATAATAATAAAGTCAAGAGACTTATCAGTTTTAGTTATGCAAGAAGTTTGTCGTAGCAGATATGTCACAGTTCATGAATTTTCGAATGAAATGATGCTGGAATAAACAGTGGTGGTAGTGGTTGAGATCCAACAGATTATGAGTACGTCTCGTTATGTATCATCAATCGTTATTGACAAAATTCTGTTTCTTTGAGGATTGTTGGCCAGAATTTGTCCAACGTAAAATGAAAAATAATCAAAAGATAATTTGAGATTAATTTACAGATTAATTTTTAATTTCCGCATTAGCGTAGTTTTTGGCGAATTAAAAAGGCGAGAAAAATATGGAAGAAGAAGAAGAAAAAGAAGAAGAAAAAGAAGTAGAATAATAAGAGAAGAAATGTGAGAAGAAGAGGAGGAGGAAGAAGGAAAAATAAAGAAGCAGAAGAAAAGAAAGAAAATGATTAAGAAGAGGAAGAAGAAAAAGAAGAAAAAAGGAGGAGGAGGAGGAGAAGAAAGAGAAAGAAGAATAATCTCTCTCCTTCTTGTAGAAGCAAAAGCAGGAGAAGGTTAAAAAAGAGAAACAAGAAGTAAAAAGAAAGTAAAGAAGGGGACGAGGAACGGAAAGAGAAAGAAAAAAGGAGGAAAGAAGAACAAAGAAGAAACAATATACTACTACTACTACTACTACTACTACTACTACTACTAATAATAATAATAAAATAATAACAATAAAAACTCAATGGCCGTTATCTGTAAGAATTGAATGGTAAACGGCTGTTACAACGGCGCGAAGTGATTTGCAAATGTGATCGAAAGAAGCGGAGAGTACTGGAAATGTGGGAAGACTGGGTTTCCTTTGGAGTCCAGGGAACATTGTTTTTGTCACTGAGCGAATACTAACAATGACTCGTTCGAGAACTCCTAATGGGTGTAATAATAATGATAATAATAATAATGATGATGATGATGATGATGATGATGATGATGATGATGATGATGATGATGATGAAGAAGAAGAAATAAAAAGAAAAGAAAGCAAAAAGAGGCATTAATATGTGATGCTCTTTGGGAAGAAGTCGAAATCGAAGGCCACTCTTATGCAAAGGTCTATAAAGATTAACGATGATGTTCCAAAAAAGAGATTATCTGGAAAGAGATTAGGATTAGTTTATCCACAAATAAATAAAGAAATGAAAAAAATTAAAATAATTCAGAAACAGATTAAAACGACAAAAAGGCATTACAATCAAACATGTGTCCAACAACGAACACGCACACGTGCGCATACACTGATTTGTGTTTCGCGACATATCAACCTTAAAAAAGGTTATTTGCTGCTGAAATACAATCCCTTTCTGTAACAATTCACCGTATACACTCAACTGAACATAAGTTGCTAGTTTACCCCATAACTGGAGTAATTTACAGGTTCATACAGTTTCTGACTGTGTCAATACTTACACATGGGCATCATGTGGTTAGTGACTCGCCGTGCCAGATTCGAGTGCTCTCGGTCCAACTACATCACTTTCACTAATATCCGTGAGAAAGGTATGAACCGTATATCCCACAGCCATGTCTTAAATAGCAAGGTAGACTAGATTCTCAAACTTTGGTTGTGCAACTAGTCTATGAGAAGAAAAAACTCCGAAATAACATCATTTTTTCTGCCCATTTAAGTGAAAATAAGGTATATTTGATTTTCTATTTCATCAAGATCAGCAACGCGTGGGTAGAGAATTTTAATGAATTCTCTAAGCTCGCTGTGCTTAACAAAGCAACATTAATTAATATTTAGTCAACAAAAACTATAAAAAAAGCAAGTGAGACATATTAACTTCGCAATCTAGTGGGGGTGCATGGGGCGGGCAACCTCCGGCCCGCTGGCCACATCCGGCCCGCGAAGGCTTAGCGTCCGGCCCGCAACCCTACTAGGTGCTCGACTGAGCTCCAATCTCTGGTTCCCCCGTGTAAAACATTCACAGCAGGGACTAGTCGAGTCAAAACCACAGCAAAGAACTTTCTTTTCTCTCTTTGTGTATCGAAAGACAAACGGAACTTCCATGAACAAAGTTTCTTTTCTAGAACTTCCCATCTGTAGAACACAATACCACGGGGCTGCTTCTCAACTGATTGCAACAAGTCTAATGTTAACAAGTACTTGTATTATTTGGATTATTCGGACTACTGTTATCATCTTGGATGTTATTCTCGCAACGTTTCGGCCGATGTAACCTCACACCTTCTTCAGATGCATCTTGTCGAACTCAAGAATCTTTCTGTAGAACTCGGGAATCTGTACGGAATGTCGAACGGAACCCCTTATTTAATCTACGAGGGTAGCTTGCTTTCGTCCCGTCAGTGCTAAGTAATAATCAAGTTCTAAGTGACAGTCTTCTGGAGGTTGAAGGTTCAATCCTCAGTGCGGGCGATACTAAGAATACAATTACGAATTACCTAAGACTTATATCCGGTCATGGCTGACGGAATAAATGCAAGTAACCCCTGTGGATTAAATAAAGGGGTCCGTTCGAAATTTCGGAGAGATTTTCAATGCAGAAAAATAGAAAAATTCCAGAGTTCAACAAGATGCGCCTGAAGAAGGTCGGAGGTTACATCGGCCGAAACGTTGTAATAATAACCTCCAAGATGAGAACAGTAGTCCGAATAATCCAAATAATACAAATTCTAAATCATCATCTCCAAAATTCCTTCTTCTTCTTCTTCTTCTTCTTCTTCTTCTTCTTCTTCTTCTTCTTCTTCTTCTTCTTCTTCTTCTTCTTCTTCTTCTTCTTCTTTTGTTTGCTTCACAGCATCTCACTGTTATGAAGCAAACGAAAGAAGAAGAAGAAGAAGAGGAAGAAGAAGGAGGAATTTTGGAGACGATGATTGAGAATTTGTATTATTTGGATTATTCGGACTACTGTTCTCATCTTGATTCCGAAGCATATTAACAAATATTTGTTCAACCGCCCTCTTGGATAATCAATTTTTTCTCATTCCACCGATCATTTGCAATCGTCTCATAGTATTATTCATCGCCCAACTGACAATCTCTTAACCTTTATCCTCGAGTGTCTCCGAATCTTTGATAAGCGGTGACCCATTATTAAAATACATATACATAGATTAAACGTACTTTATTCTCAATCAAAGTAGAATGCAAAAGTTATTCATAATACATGTGAAACGTGTACGTTCAGCAGAATGGTATTTAATTACATTTTCTCCATTGCGTCTTTTCTGTTATGCGACGTACCCGTGAGGACGAATCAAGGTCTTTATTCTCAACCACGTGTATGTATATACAAAAGGTGATATATATTCTATATTATAGAGCATGTGGCGGGCAACCTCCGGCCCGCTGGCCACATCAGCCCGCAAAGGCTTAGCGTCCGGCCCGCCACCCTGTTATGCTTTATTATTGCAATCCGGCCCGCGGACCTCCCAGTAAAACTCATATCATTTTGTGACATAGACGTAAAAGTAGGTTTCGATTAAGATTTACAGTGGCATAAAAATGTATAAATATCAGCGAGCGATGATGCATGTATATTTCATTTTTTTTTAACTATTAATTTCAAATCATTGGCCCGAGATAAAAATAGAAAAAGAGAAAGAGAGAGGCAAAGAGGAAACGAGAGACGAGGAAAGGGCATGAAACAGAGAACCTATGTGAGGTGTGTCAAAACGAATGCTGAATCAACTTACTACTTCCCCCGTCATTATTTTTTATGATTCCAAAATGGCTCTTCGTCGGCGCCTTTTATAACATCACATACAGAAGTCTCTTGAGAAAAAAATATCAGATTTGTAGAGTGTTCAATGCAATTTTTGGACAATTTATTCATGTAAACAAAATATAGTAATTATCAGATTTCGTTTTTCACTCCGGCCCGCGATCTCCTTCCTAAAGTCTCATCTGTCCCTCACTCTGAAAAGGTTGCCCGCCCCTGCTCTAGCTTGTGAAAATTTCTATCAAAGGGAGATAACTAACGACGCCTCTAGATCGGCATTTTTTTCAGTCATCCTGGACTTCTTGCTAGTGGACTCAAGCAGGTTTAGGACAGATGCGGTTGAAGATTTTTTTAAACTTTTATTCGTCGCAAATAATGCATATTGCCACTGAAGCATAAGGGGCTACTGTGTTAGGGGCTAGATTTATAGAGGACTAACCTAGATGGGTAGTTGGGCCGCAAGATGTTTTTTTCACATTACATTTAAATTATGTATGTTGCTACCTTTGGATAAACAGAGAGCAGGGGTGGAATTCCAAAGGCAAGCGGTAAAAAGTAAGCTATTAAAATAAAAATCTAACTGCATCTAGGGACCTCTACAATTAAAGGGTGCTGTTAGTTAGGTGAGTCGGGGTATTTATGGGTTAGGGGAAGTGTGATAATAAAGAGGAACACTCACTATCAGGAAAAAGAATGAGGTGCTTCGCATGTCGTGTATGCAGATTTAAAAAGGGCTTCTCTTAGTGGGGGCAGGTATATACGGTGGTCTGATTTGCATATGTGGATATCAGGTGATATAAACGAAGAGCACAGCTGGGAAGGAAGGGGAAGTGATTTGGATTAGAGAGAGAAAGGCCTAGAGAAAGTGGGTTGCACGAAATTCGGTTGGAAATTGAATTACAGTCGAAACTTAAGAAAAAATCTTTATTCTGTTATTTTTCTGGCACAGTTAGTTAACAAGCTATTTCGGCATAAAATGGACAGCCGTTGTGACCTAAAGATAATTCCTGAGTTTGATGGGACTGGAGCAGTCGTTGAATTAATTGAGAAGGTGACTTATCTGGAGTGAAGCGGCTTGAAAATGTCATCCCGCTTCGGCTAACAAGATGTAAAAGTGCAGTAAATTGATCGAAACCCATTCCGTGGAAATATTTGTACAACACGCACAGAGGTGCAGCACTGCGACGATGTGGCAGGAGCTTGGTAGACAGTATGGTACTTATTAGGTTGGAAATTCTGTTTTTGCATCCTGTCCAAGAGGTAGATGCTAGTTGTTGGTGCACCAGCCCGGATTGTGTAACACTTGTTTTACTGAAAACTCTCGACGCAAGCACCCTTACAGAGGATATCCATTGTCTCTCGATATATGTGTTAGTAGTTGTCAGAGGAAGTTATTGATTTTATACTGAAATAAAGTGAACAGTGTGGATTTGCAACATAAAATACCACAAATAAGAACTCGTATTAAACTACATAAATGTGTTGCATGAATACTGCTTTCTTTTTTGTATGTTTTTAAATGTCTAACTTCCAATTGTAACGAGATTTCCCCTGATGGTTGGGGTAGGGGGTGGTGATACTAATTGTGACGAAAAGTGCGCTAGATTAAGTTTAGAATTTAGTTAATAATGCGTTGATGGAATTCGAATACAATATTGTGAGTTGTGGGTCGATTTAAAAAATAAACAAAAATCATTTGTGGGTTTGTTAAGGTAGGCACGACAATAACAAAATCAAATAGAGACCAGTTGGGGAATCAGAAAACGTCACAGTAGATTTTTTGACTGGATAGCGAGGACGTCCTCAGCGTTTGCTTTCACTGGGGGGAGGGGATCGGAGGCCCAGCGGTACTTAAAATAGGGGAGTTTTAGAAAATATTGTAACATCAAATAAAGGGAGCAATGAAAATTCCTTTTTGTGTTTTCCGAGTCTTCAATTGTATACCAGCCTTAGAGGGAAAGATGCTTTTAGAAATGCTTCTATAAATGTTAAGAGAATTTCTCAACTGAAGAAGTAAATGTTCCATGTTAGTCTTATTTTATTTACCTCTCTTGGAGGTTAGACACA
Source organism: Sepiola atlantica (assembly GCA_963556195.1). Lineage (NCBI taxonomy): Eukaryota > Metazoa > Mollusca > Cephalopoda > Sepiida > Sepiolidae > Sepiola > Sepiola atlantica. The sequence goes on from OY744552.1 coordinate 35,709,302, forward strand.
AGGTCAGGTGTTAAGTTCAAAAGGCAATGCACTAGGATTCTTGCACTCTGGTCTATAAAAATGACTGAGCAGCCCCGTCGATATTCCCTGATAGGGATCAGGCAATTAGCGATAAATTAACTCCCTTCTCAAAAAAAGTAAAGCCTGTGACGGTGGATATACTTGGACTGAACAGGACCACACCTCAGTCCGAACGTTGCATCTTCAACGAAGAACCAGTTAACAAACGTTCCAGACACTGGCTTACACTAAAGAGAAAATTTGGAACCCCTCACGATGCATGACGAGTGTGAGAAAACATTGTGACATTAAGTAAATTAAGCGATAAAGATTCCTTTTGTGTTTTCCGAGTCTTCCTGTGTAAATCAGCCTGCGATGGAAAGATGTTTCCAGAAATTCGAGGAGAATTCTCCAACGGAAAAAAGGACAAGCAATTTAAGACCATCAATTTGGAAAAAGAAAACGTAGAGAAAAGATCGAGAGAGAAAAGAGGAGAGGGCAAAATATAAATAGACACAAAAAAGAGTAAGCTAAAAAGACGGAAGAGAGAGAGAGAGAGAGAGAGAGAGAGAAAGAGAGAGAGAGAGAGAGGAAGGAAGGAACGATACTGAAATGAAATTGTGAAGAAAAAGTAAGGCACAAAATAAACGTTGAGAAAAAATACTAGAAAAAGTATTACCCCCACTCCACCAGAAATAAATATATAATATATATTTTAATGCCTATTCGATTAGAATAATGTCACCTTATTACATATTTTAATGACTACCACATAATATATACACATGTATATCTCCATATTAATAATGTCGTGTGAAAATGTGTAATATTCTCGTCGCTTACGCATTTCGTATTATGCAATGTGGCATAACTCAACGAAGATTTTGGCTCAGTGACACATAATTATCAGAAGCAACGTTACGCACAACCAGCTGAGGAACCTTACAAATTCTTGCATGTGGCACCCACATTACACTATCTCTTTTTCTGCCCTCTCTTTCACTCTGTCTCCGCTCTCTCCCTAATCTCTCTCTACCCTCTCTCACTCTTTCTCTGCTCCCTCTCTCCCCCTCTCTACCCCCTCTCTCACTCTTTCTCTCTGGCTTCTCTCTCGCCCCCTCTCTGTCTCCCTCCCCTCTCTCTGTATGTTTGCCCCTCTCTTACTTTCTCTCTGCCCTCGTTCTCACTCTCTATCTCTGCTTCTCCTCACTCTCTGTCTCTTCTTTCGCTCTCTCGCTGGCCCCTCTCTCGCCCTTTCTTTTTCTGCCACCTCTCCCAATCTCTCTCTGCTCCCTCTCTCATTCTCTCTGTCTACCCCACCCCCTCTCTCTCTCTCTCATTACTATTGAATCATTATCTTTCTCTACAATAAATATTTTTCTCGTACGATTTCTAATTATGTATATACTAGCCGACAGACAGCGTTTTCAGTGTGTCCTTTTTTATTTGCCTCCCCACGAGGTCAAAGTTATATATTTTAGAAAGTTGCTATGGTCTGTTGCTACGGTGTGTTAAAAAAAAAAAAAATGAAATAGCAGTTTTGGTGTGCTTCTCTAGGATATATTTTTCCAAAACATAATAGAGATCTTTTTTTAATTTTTATTATTATCAATATTTTAAAATTCCGTCCCTCATGCTGAATTCGCTTTAGGTTGTGCCGCGGCTGCTATTTAATACCTTTTTCTTTATACCAACCCACGGGGCGGCTTCTATTATCGATAAACACAAAGTGGTCCACTATTTTACTCGCTCTTTGTTGTGAAGAAGGAAAGCTACCTCAGACAATAATTTTGGCGCGATGTTCCCTTTTGTTTCTTCACATCTTCATACGTTTTGTCGATGATAATAAACACTTTGTTTACCCCCCCTTTTTCTTCTTAACTCTTCTTTTCTTTCTTTGGCTCAATCTCTTTCACTATCTAATTTTATGTTTTTTCATCTCTTTTAGTCTCTCTCTTTCTTTCTGTTCCCCTTTTATTCTCACACTCTGCCCCCCTCTCTCACTCTTTTTCTCTCTCTCTCTCCCCCTTTCTCTCTTTCTTTCTGTTCCCCTTTTATTCTCACACTCTGTCCCCCCCCCCTCTCACTCTTTTTTCTCTCTATCCCCCCTCTCTCTCTTTCTTTCTGTTCCCCTTTTATTCTCACACTCTGTCCCCCTCTCACTCTTTTTCTCTCTCTCTCCCCCTTTCTCTCTTTCTTTCTGTTCCCCTTTTATTTTCACACTCTGTCCCCCTCTCACTCTTTTTCTCTCTCTCTTCCCCTTTCTCTCTTTCTTTGTTCCCCTTTTATTCTCACACTCTGCCCCCTCTCACTCTCTTTCTCTCTCTCCCCCTATCTCTCTTTCTTTCTGTTCCCCTTTTATTCTCACACTCTGTCCCCCTCTCACCCTTTTTCTCTCTATCCCCCTCTCTCTCTCTCTTTCTTTTTGTTTCCCATTTTATTCTCACACTCTGTCCCCCTCTCACTCTCTTTCTCTCACTCTCCCCCCTCTCTCTCTCTTTGTTTCTGTTCCCCTTTTATTCTCACACTCTGCCCCCCTCTCACTCTTTTTCTCTCTCTCTCACTCCTTTTCTCTGTAATGACATCACCTCTCTTTACTCGAGTTAATTCCGAAAAGAATATCTCAAAACTACTTAACGATGATCATCACACGCTAATCGGTCACATGATGTCACACGAATACTCGTTTTCCTTTATTAATTACTTTTTTAGGGGTGGGGGGGGTGATAAGGGTGAGCGGTTGTTTTCTTTACTTCTTGCTTTTTGTTTACAAAAAAGAAAATGGCGACGGTCGCACTTTCGGCCATTTCCCCCCCTCATAAATGGCGGCAAAAGGAAACCGCGCCATTGTCCAGCACAGAGACTCGTCGATGGCGCTTTGGATATTCGCTTTCAACAGATGAAAAAGAACAAAGGGAGTGGACGGAAGCAGTTATAGGTGTGGGGGAGATATTTTTTTCCTAATTTTCCAATTCAGTTATTTTCGGCCTTCGACATATTTTTTGCTCCGTATTTGGTTATCTCATTCCATCTGTTTATTATCATCTTTCTGACAAGCTATTTTGTTATCGTCATGCACACACACGCACACACACACGCACACACACACACACACACACACACACACACACACACACACACACACACACACACATATATATATATATATAGTAAGCTATGAAAATATATTTATGGCAATTAAGCTACACAAAGGCTCCCGCGTTTCATCCCCGGGGGTAATCTTCAGGCTAAAATTTTAGCCTGAAGATTAATTGCTGTCTAGATAGCGGGTAGCTTTTTACTATTATGTATATATATATATATATATATATATATATATATATATATATAATATTATTATTTCATGTATCCATCTAAAATTTTATAAGCAGATATAATTTTTTATGTATAAATTTTCAGTATTTACTTCAACAGTGCTCGATACGTAAGTAGAGCTAGGTAGTAAGCTATGAAGGTATATTTATGGCAATTAAGCTTTCATATATATATATATATATTTTCATAGCTTACTATATATATATATATATATATATATATATATATATATATATATATATATATATATATATATATATAGTAAGCTATATATATATATATATATATATATATATATATATATATATATATATATATGTAAAGGAGTAAGGCTACTAACGTTTGTAAAAAGTTTTTTTTCAACATTTATTTATTATTTTGCTATTTTATCATTTTATAATTGTATATAACGCGTTTTAAGCGGTGGTCCGCTCTCATCAGACATGTAAATCCATTTGAAGAAATGTCTTTTGATTTGAAAGAGTGTTGTTTCATTTGAGAAAATGTTTTATTGTTTGGTGTTTTTGCGCATGTCTGGGTTTGCGCGTGTGTGTATACGTGTTTTGATATTTTTGTATCTTTTATTTTTTATTTATTTATTTTTTTCTGCTTCTCTTGGTCAAAGACCTGTGTGTTTATTAAGTACGTTTTATTTTGACCTTTATTTTATCGGTCATCTCCGTTTCTTGGAGTGCTTGGATTTTCTTTTGAAATTTATTATTTTTTATTGCCCTGTCGCCAAATTGGCTGTTTTGTCCGTGCGTGTGTGTGTATGTGTGTGTGTGTGCGTGCTGTTAGTTCTGAATCTTGTACATAGGTGAGCGATACAAATACACACCTACACTCACACACAAACACGCACACACACATATATGTGCACACACACACACACACACACACACACACACACACACACACACACGGAGGCGTATGGTTAGATAGATGGTAGAGAAAAGTTGATAGAAGTGCGGTCCGTATGGTATGTAACTCAAACTACACACCATACGGACCGCACTTCTATCAACTTTTCTCCACCATCTATGTAACCATACGCCTCTGTGTGTGTGGATGCACAGGTGGTGTACAAATCAGGTTTAACAAAGGGATACACATGGGAAAACATACGATTGTTAGATTACAGGCCATGAAAAACACATCTCATAGAATGGGAAGAATAAAAACAAAACAATTAGAAATGTGTAATCATATATAGTGAGAAAGGGTGTTGAAAGTTCAATTCTCTATCTAGGTGGAGGGAAATAATCAAACTTGTCATAATTTAAATTAAATATTAAAGAATTAGAAAATTTACAAAAAACACTGAAAGTTTAAAATTCAAGACACTATTAAAATAAGTTGTAGTTTTGCAAATACTCGAGGCAGAGCAGGATTAGTGACAATTATCAAGTTTAGAATTTAAAAATAATAATGAGAATAAAAGTAATAACAGTAAAACAACAATAACGATAATAATTAGTTAATGTTAATAATAATAAAGATATGTGTAATGCAATTAAAATCAGAATTCAAATAAGAGTGAAAAGAGATGAGGGAATAAAGATGATAATAATAAAAAGAAGAATAAAGTGGAATAGAACAGAATTGAAAGTGACAGTGAGAGATTTATGAAGAAAAGTCTATAGGTTCCTAAATTCAAGTTCATAGAAAACAAAAGATATTTAAAATAGTTAAAATATTTAACTTACAAGAATACCCTTATTAAGAACGGATTATCATTAGTATAATTTCCCAAACTCGCTCGTTGTCAGCGCAGGCAAAATAAACTTATTCTTTTGGCTAAGATCAAAGTGTAGTATCTGTTCCGATGGATACTGCACGCCTGTCCTGTGCAGTTCTAGGAGGTCCACCCTCCCAGGCTTCGCCTCCCCTCTTTGGGGAGGAGTAAGTTTATTGCTTACTGTCTGAGGCGCCCCTACCGGGAATGCCGACGGGGCTGCCCAGGCAATTTTTAAATGGCCAGAGTGCTCACCTCTCGAGCGCTGGCTTTTAACCCCACTTTCTCGACCCAAGCTGTGGTCACATCTTACTTGTGGGAGTAAGATAAAACTGGCCTTGTGCCTAACTCCGGGAGGAGTAAATAAATATTTCACCATACTTACCTGGCACGCTAGGAAGTAAGTGTAGTATCTGTTCCGATGGATACTGCACCCTATAGACGGATGTCGTCTTGTCCTTCGGGGCTTGATTCCACCTGTCTGTGGGTTTGTCCTGTGCAGTTCTAGGAGGTCCACCCTCCCAGGCTTCGCCTCCCCTCTTTGGGGAGGAGTAAGTTTATTGCTTACTGCTTGAGGCGCCCCTACCGGGGAATGCCGACGGGGCTACCCAGGCAATTTTTAATGGCCAGAGTGCTCACTTTCTCGAGCGCTGGCTTTTCAAACCCCACTTACTCGACCCAAGCTGTGGTCACATCTTACTTGTGGGAGTAAGATAAAACTGGCCTTGTGCCTAACTCCTGCAGAGGAGTAAATAAATATTTCACCAGAGTTAAAAGTTGAAGTTTAAAACTTAACAAAAAGGTTAAAAAATCTCAAAAGTCCAACGTAAATTTTCCCAATTAACATTAAACGCTAAGAAGTTAATTTTATTTTTAAACAAATGGTTATTACAGAAAAGATTTATCAAATCACTTAGACGCACAAATAGACATATTTAAATATAGACGTACGTCCAAACGCCCCCATATATATATATATATATATATATATATATATATATATATATATATATATATATATATATATATATATATATTTCATGATTTTTGGGGGAGTACAAAATTTTATTATCGCAAGCCTGAAGGGAATACGAATTTTATCGTTCATGATTAAAAGTTAATAAAAAAAAAAGCCAGCCGACCGGTTTCGCCCTCTATTAACAAAGGCTGTATCGAGGGATTTAAAAAAAAACGAGGGGTTTAAAAAGTCATTGAAAAGAGAGAGTAGAGAGTATATATATATATATATATATATATATATATATATATATATATATATATATATATATATATATACAGTTACACAAATACACTCCAACATATATATATATAGAGATAGATAGATCCACACAGATACTTGGACTAAAATACACACAAATAAAGAAGAAACAAAAACCATAACAGCTCAAAGGTATAATTGTTATATATTATCATTATTATTTTGTTAGATATGGGCCAATTTAATTTCAGTGGAATGGAAAAGTTCAAGCAGCGAGGGGGGATTATTACGCCTAGTTATAATTAGGTACAAGCCATTACTAAGCTATGAGTATTATTACTGTGGCAAAATGGGGGTTTAAATAGGTACAGTCAAAAATAGGTTATAGTTTACTCGAAAGGTAAACTTTTTCGGCCGGCTGCGACATTGAAACCAGTTGACACCTTTGCAGATTGATGGGAACTGCTAGGAAAAGCCGGTGTCAGGGAGAGAAAGTAACCATTTTTGGCATTGATCCAGACGCAGAATTGAAACGGTCAAAGCGAGACCAGTCAGTCACCTCAGTCAGTCAATATGTTTTTAAGTAAAGCTATGTGATTCACATTTTGGTAGAGTGACTTAATGGAGCCACTAATAGCTATGGTTAAATAATTAGGGGAAGTGCCAATATATACACTAATTTGGTCCTTCAATCTATTTAGAGGGGAAAAGAATAACAAAAGTTCTAAAATTCTAGAAAGAAAGCGTGGAATAAAGATCTCCCGTCTAGATTCAACCATTAGAAATTACGTAACCGATTCCCACAATAGCTCCAGCAAATGACATGTCAATTAAGAAACTCAGTGGTACTTAGGCTAATTAATAATTAATTAACATGTCAAAGGCTGCTATGTATATTAGAAATTAGGGCTTATATTTGATCTTTAGTAAATATAGGTAACTCACAATTGCAATTAAATAGTATGTCTTGGAAATAAGAGTGTTTAATGCCTACGTCAGTGACTCGAGGTAGTGTTAGGCAACATTGAGTGTCGGGATCCCATATTCAATCGAACTAGAATGACTATTTATTAATGTTGTGTGTGTAGGGTAACAGTATTCTAATGTCATTGTTATTCTAAGATAGACGGGTGTATAAACTGTATGGGGTGTTTAAACAAGTAGAGATTTTTATTTCTAAAATTAAAGGCTAATACCTAAAGGGTTGACTATAACTATTACAGTTAGAGGTTTTTTTTAAAGTTTCAGGACGGACTGGGAATTATATACTTTAGGTAGGTAACAGTTTTAGACAATCTGAGATGTAATGATGAATAAGGCTAAGAAAGGCTAAGAAAGGTTGGGAAAGAGAAAGCTGATTACGCAGAAGTGGTGGGGGAGCAAAAAATTAGAGGCTTCAAACCCAGCTCCCCAAGGAAGATCCTTGTAGAGATATACACCAACTTTCAGTAACCCAAAGGTGGTTGAAGGTATGGGTGATATTGATTAGACATACAGGGGCTAAGGAACCTTAAGTGGTTATACTTGTACCATAACTTATGCATACACGGGGACAACACATCCTCTCTCATGTTTAGTAAAGGGCCGTTGTATTTTAAAATTGATAGAGCTTCCTTCCTACAAAGTTTGAAGAATCTATACATAGGCTTATAGAACCTAACCATTTTACTTATTTGTCAATTAAGTGTATAGGGTTTTTTCCTTAAGAGAGCAAATATGGGAAGCAAGGGTTGTACGAGTGTCAAGAGCCTTAGTTCTAAAGGAGTTATTGTACCTAGATATTCTATGTCTTAATAGGCCCATCGTAGCGTAGTGTTATATGAGTAGGCGTTGGGGTATCGACTAGGACGTTGCCATCAGCAATACCAATATCCGTGCTAGCCCAAACCTCCTATTAACCGTGTATTTATAAATGACGCTCTCATGCTTGCAAAAGCAATTTAAGGGCACAAGTTTGGATCATTGTACTTACATACACAGTCCTGATATAAGCGCCATTGAAGTTGGGGCTCTGTTGATTTTAGCAGCATTGGAGCTATTTATTTGTTGGCCCAAGTTAGGTACAGTGGAGTAGGTACCGTGGAGGTAGTGTGTCTATTGAATAGTTTGCTATATCTATACGTGGCTCTAAAGTAGCCTTCCAAAATTTTAACGAAAGCTTTACGGATATTTGTTTGGACATTTTTATAGTAGGTCGGTTTAAACCAGACGCAGGTCCGTCTTCTATTTTTCTTATGGTTGCGGATGGTATCCACTTGATTCTGGTCATCCATCGTATCATTCTGGTCTAGGGCTCCTATATTTTGATTGCTAATGGTATGGTTGGTTCTAGTAGGTTGAATTGTCATGTTCATATTGTGGGTGATTACATTTGACTTAAAGTTAAAAGTTTAAAATCGCTCAAGACAAAGCAAGAAGCCACTTAATGTAAAGAGCTAAAAAGAAAATACTACTTCAACGTCAAAAAACTAGCCAACGATTAGTGTAAGATGAATAGATTGCAACCTAGAAAACAGCAATTCTTCCCACTTTCTCAGAAACGTCGCTCATGAAATGTGAGAACTATAAGACAAAATAAGGGAAGCGGGAGCTACGAGGCTGTGGAAAGTAAACCGAAAGTTCACTTTCTACTCTCCTTACCACTAACACTAGCGAAGTATACATTTTTTCTTGTCAATTGTAACGGATGATTGTATACTCTCTCTCTCTCTCTCTCTCTCTCTCTCTCTCTCTCTCTCTCTCTATATATATATATATATATATATATATATTATATTGGTACAGAAAAATGAGTACAACATTCGTACCGTCGGTTTCAAACACGGAAGGACTTAGCCATCCGGCTCTCTTCAGCTTCTGTTGAAACCGACGGTACGAATGTTGTACTAATTTTTCTGTACCAATATAAATAAATATTACGCTCTTAATTTTTAATTTTTAACTTTAATTCTTAATTAATCGAGCACTCTGCTGGGATTGTTCCTACTATATTACAAAGAAGTATATATATATATATATATATATATATATATATATATATATATATATATATATCGTTTACTTTTATTTACGTAAAAATAATATATATATATATATATATATATATATATATATATATATATACAGGGTGGGCCAAAATAAGGGTCCTATCTTTAAATTTGAATAACTTGAATTTGAATAACTTCCACAAAATAAAAGTTAAACTCACCAAACTTTATGTGTGTGTAGACTGACCCTTCCGAGATTTTTTGAAATAAACAAAACAAATTTTAGCCTAAAAACACTTCTTAAAACTTACAAAAACTAAAGTATTGTTTTTTACACTGTTTTGAGTTTTTTAAGCAAAAATAATGTTTTCTAAATGAGGGTACGTTCCTTAGGGCTAATACGGCTCATGCTTGCTTCGGAAGGGGTCCTTTACTTATTCTAAAAAAAAAAAAAAAAAAAAAAATCAATAAATAAAAAAGTTATGAATTTTTAAAAATAGGACCCTTATTTTTGCCCACCCTATATATATATATATATATATATATATATATATATATATATATATATATATATATATATATATATCTTTGTAAGATAGTGGGTAAAACCCTAGCAGAGCGCTCGATTGATTGAGAGATTCAAAATTCAACTTTTATTCAGCACAGAAAACCAACACAACACCAGCAAATTTCTTCTGACTTAATTGTCCCTTTAAGCTGCTCGGATGTATCCATAGATTTGATACCTTAATTATACTCGAACATTTCCAAAGCAACTTAATTATAATATTGGGAGTTTTCCTCAAATATTTACTTGTTAGACGAAATTCTATCAGCGATGTTTGGTATTATAGAATTTATAATCGATCTAGGATAATTAGTGTTGTGGACCTGGGTAAGGCTGAATGAATGACACAGGAACACATGGTTTAAATGAACAAAGGTATATATTATATAATAGAAAGAAAGATATTACAAGGAGATGTGCTCTCAACCGCCATTGCCGGTTTGCCTGGGAAGAAGAGAACAAGTGTCACGTGCTTCCCGTATTTATAAGGTGGACGAGTCCATTAGTTCTCTGTAGGTAGGTACAGCACCATAACAATTAGAATCCTTATCAACATAATAAAGGGATTGGTTGAGTTTTTAGTATGGCTCGTGAGTGTTGGATGGTAGGGTAACCATTAAGTCCAGGAAATTAACTACTTTTCTATTTATGTCTATCGTTATTTTTACACCAAAGTTATTAAACAGTTTATAAAGCTCCTTTCTAGCTATACCATATTTCTATTAGTTGATCTTATCGTAAATAGAGCACCATCTCTATAACGTCCCATTCTATGTCTATGCTGTCTTTAAAATGTTCATGCATCTCATTAAATACAGTCTCACAAAATAGGTACATGGACCGAGTCTGTGGATCCCATTAAAATATTGAAATTGTCAGGGTATCTTTCATTGTCCAAAACCTATTGTTAAAATGGATTATTGATTTTCTAACCATAATAATTTAGTCGATTTTAGTAAGAGTTATGTCGGAAGTTTTTTTTAGCCATGGGGAGAACTTCATTAAGCAGTATAGGTGAAATGGTAATAAGGGTCGATGTCAAAAGTCAAGAATTTAATATTATGTTTTTATTTCAAAGTATTAAACCAATCGAAGACTTGATTGAAGGAGTCCCACTTATTATTTTAATTTAATCTGATCAGTTATTGCTCCTTCAAAGTAAACGTAGGAGTGCTTATACTATTTCTGTATATTTATCTATCTTAGAAATTATTTAGCTTCTTGGTTTATATAGTGGATGGAGTTTATCTGATAGTTTTATATTGTTCATATAGGATGGGTTTATATTGTTCATATGTCATGCTATAAAAATTATTCGTTTTATCTGCAAAAAATATAATGTTTTTCCTTCCGAGCGAAATAGGCGAGAAAATCCAACGGCCCCTATAGTACAATTGAACCTAAAATTCTTTATTTAAAAACACGAATTAAAAGAAAAATTGGTTTATTTATTCAATCAGCAATAAACATCCTTGTCATAAATACAAAAAAGTTCAAATATTTAAGAAAATAACTTCAAAGACATCTATAGACTCAGTGGCGCATTTGAAGACATTTGTTGCCAAATTGTCTCCTGCCTTAAGAAAACTGTCCCATCAAAAATGTAACATGTAGATGTAAAAATCAACTTGCGTCTATAAAAATCCCCGAGAAGCTCAAATGTTCTGTTTTCATGTGTAACTCTCTCGTTCTTTCTCTCTCTCTCTCTCCTTTCCTATCCCCTCTTTCTCTCTCTCCCTATCTCATATACATTTCCTAGAGATATAATTTTAAAAAAATAACTCAAAGAGTTTAGCTGAGACTTTCTTTTCTTTTCCTTTTTATTGCTGAATAAAAAACTAATGTTTAAAAAAAACCCAAATAATTTTGGAGCTAGAAGCGCGGAGCGATAACATCACGCTCTTTAGTCCCAAATAGAGTTGCTCCCGTTCCACTACCGCTCCACTTCCGCTGAATATAAAATGAGTCCTCTTCTCCTCTGCTCCAGCAAAAAGGAACGTGCTCCTCGAGCGCGCCCCTTTTTGGAGGGCTCCGTAAAGCCCTATATATATATATATAAAACATATAATCTTAATTAATTAAAAAAAAGCATTTTATTTGCGAACAATTGTTTCTGCCGATTTTGTAAATATACACATTTATGCCATAGAAAATTCACTGAACATTCACAAAAAGCTTCATCAGTGAATAACACATCACGCACGGAAAAGACAAGATGCGTCTAATATTTATTTAATTAAAAAATACATATTTTATTTTATATTTCTTTTTTTCTTTATGTTTTATACTCCCAATCAAAAAAGGAGACGTTCCTTAGATGTTTTTTTTTTTGCATTTAAGAATTCATAATACATTCTGTCCGCCATATTTGTTTGTTTTGCTTTTCACACATTGCAACATTTTAACATAAGAGAAATTAAATTGTTAAATTTGTATTACATTTTTTATGGAAGTCGCTCCAGACAAGGCATTGAGCCACTTGATGTAAGGAGCTAAAAAACTATTTCAAGGTAAAACAAACTAGCCAAGTGTTAAATGGATATATTCTGACCTAGAAAATAGCAATTCTTGCCTCTTTGTCAGAAACATCGCTCACAGAATGTGAGGACTAAAGAACAAAATAAAGGAAGCGAGAGTTACGAGGCTGCCGAAAGTAAACACAGAGTCTACTTTCTTCTCTCCTAAAATTAAGAGCTCTAGTCGTATTATACACTATTGAGCTACTATATAGACCTTTGTGCAAACTTGAAGAAATATATATATATATATATATATATATATATATATATATATATATATATATATATATATATAACAAAACTCTGATAATCATGCTTGTATTTTTGCTTGTTTGCACATCAGATATTTTATTTTAAGGGAAGAAAAGTCGAATGAAACAAAACGTGGTGGCAGAAGTAAAATAAGAGAGGAGAGGGACATAGGAAATAGTAGCAAAAGCAGCAACAGCATACGGGTAGAGTACAAGAATGGCTTAAATAAATAAATGACGTAAATATAGAAAAACATTCCTTACTATGTAATGTACACACTAATGTACAAACGTCAAACAATTACGTCACGGATAACTAGTATATATATATATATATATATATATATATATATATATATATATTTACATATATATATATATTTATTTATATATATATAAATATATATATATATATATATATATATATATATATATATATATATATATATATACATATATATATATATGTGAGAAAGGATGAGAGTAATCCGACGTAATGGGAAATAAAAAAGTAAAAACCAAGATATATTTTTTATATATTCATCAACGTTTCGTCTTTTTTTGTAAGACTTTCTCAGGATGATAATTTTAAGAAAAATGTCATGCAAGTCCATCGAAATATTGGGTTGACATGATGAGTTGATGAGGAAAAGTAGTAGCCGTGGTTACTAAGAGCGCTGGATCAAGGTCCGGGCTGAGAGAAGTCAGTCAGTGGCAGAGAGTGAAATGAATGTGGATGGCTGTGAGTGAAAAAGGGGAAAGGTGGGAGTGTTAGTGAATTTGCCTTAGGTGGGAGAGAAGGGAAGGGGGATGCTGAGGTTTTTGTCGTGGTGAGGTGTAGCATGGATTTTGAGGGGCTGGGGAAAGAGGAGGGAAGGTGGGAACTCTGTGTCTTTGGTATATAGGTAGTATCATAGTTTTAGAAAAAAGATTTGAAGAAATGAAGATAATTTGAAAGTAGGCGGGGTGGGCGGGTAAGAGTACCCCCCTTTCACTCACAGCCATCCACATGATGATGAATATATAAAAATATCTCTTGGTTTTTCCTTTTTCATTTCTCATATGTATATATATATATATATATATATATGTGCACACCAGTTATATTTTTTGTAGTCAAACTTTCAAAGTTTGAGCTCAATAGTCATTGATTTATAATTCCAGAGCATTTATAAATAGCCAATAGAAAAGCAGATTCCAGCGACTACATCTTTATTAGAAATAAAGTGATTCATTTTTTACGGCTGTTTTACCATTCATCCGAACAATCAAGGTATTCTTGAATATTTAGAACAAAGATTCGCGAGAAAATGTTCAGAAATGCAGTCCAAAAGTCACGAAAAAAACTTACTTTATTAAACATTCCTTTAGGCCGATTTTTTTTTCATAGCAAAATGTGTATTGATTCCAAAACCCCCGCCATCTTTAATTAAAGACAAGTAAATCAAAATACGTTTATCTGACCCTATATACCTATAAGTACGAAAAATCCAAAAATGGGGGAAAAAGAAAAGAAGAAAATAAAATTAAACAAAAATGAACAAAAAATGAACCCTATATACCTATAAGTACGAAAAATGTATTTCTCATCCGAAAATCCAAAAAGGGGAAAAAAGAAAAGAAGAAAATAAAATTTAAAAAAAAATGAACAAAAAATGAACCCTATATACCTATAAGTACGAAAAATGTATTTCTCATCCGAAAATCCAAACAGGGGAAAAAAGAAAAGAAGAAAATAAAATTAAACAAAAATGAACAAAAAATGAACCCTATATACCTATAAGTACGAAAAATGTATTTCTCATCCGAAAATCCAAAAAGGGGAAAAAAGAAAAGAAGAAAAGAAAATTTTGAAAAAATGAACAAAAAATGAACCCTATATACCTATAAGTACGAAAAATGTATTTCTCATCCGAAAATCCAAAAAGGGGAAAAAAGAAAAGAAGAAAATAAAATTTAAAAAAAATGAACAAAAAATGAACCCTATATACCTATAAGTACGAAAAATGTATTTCTCATCCGAAAATCCAAAAAGAAGAAAAAAGAAAAGAAGAAAAGAAAATTAAAAAAAAAAAATGAACAAAAAATGAACCCTATATACCTATAAGTACGAAAAATGTATTTCTCATCCGAAAATCCAAAAAGGGGAAAAAAGAAAAGAAGAAAATAAAATTAAACAAAAATGAACAAAAAATGAACCCTATATACCTATAAGTACGAAAAATGTATTTCTCATCCGAAAATCCAAAAAGGGGAAAAAAGAAAAGAAGAAAAGAAAATTTTGAAAAAATGAACAAAAAATGAACCCTATATACCTATAAGTACGAAAAATGTATTTCTCATCCGAAAATCCAAAAAGGGGAAAAAAGAAAAGAAGAAAATAAAATTAAAAAAAAATGAACAAAAAATGAACCCTATATACCTATAAGTACGAAAAATGTATTTCTCATCCGAAAATCCAAAAAGAAGAAAAAAGAAAAGAAGAAAAGAAAATTAAAAAAAAAAAATGAACAAAAAATGAACCCTATATACCTATAAGTACGAAAAATGTATTTCTCATCCGAAAATCCAAAAAGGGGGAAAAAGAAAAGAAGAAAATAAAATTAAACAAAAATGAACAAAAAATGAACCCTATATACCTATAAGTACGAAAAATGTATTTCTCATCCGAAAATCCAAAAAGGGGAAAAAAGAAAAGAAGAAAATAAAATTAAAAAAAAATGAACAAAAAATGAACCCTATATACCTATAAGTACGAAAAATGTATTTCTCATCCGAAAATCCAAAAAGGGGAAAAAAGAAAAGAAGAAAATAAAATTAAACAAAAATGAACAAAAAATGAACCCTATATACCTATAAGTACGAAAAATGTATTTCTCATCCGAAAATCCAAAAAGGGGAAAAAAGAAAAGAAGAAAAGAAAATTTTGAAAAAATGAACAAAAAATGAACCCTATATACATATAAGTACGAAAAATGTATTTCTCATCCGAAAATCCAAAAAGGGGAAAAAAGAAAAGAAGAAAATAAAATTAAAAAAAAATGAACAAAAAATGAACGCTATATACCTATAAGTACGAAAAATGTATTTCTCATCCGAAAATCCAAAAAGGAGAAAAAAGAAAAGAAGAAAAGAAAATTAAAAAAAAATGAACCCTATATACCTATAAGTACGAAAAATGTATTTCTCATCCGAAAATCCAAAAAGGGGAAAAAAGAAAAGAAGAAAATAAAATTTAAACAAAATGAACAAAAAATGAACCCTATATACCTATAAGTACGAAAAATGTATTTCTCATCCGAAAATCCAAAAAGTGAAAAAAGAAAAGAAGAAAAGAAAAAGAAAAAAAAATGAACAAAAAATTTTCACTATTTTTGGATTCGCAAAAAAAACTCAATTCAAATTCAGGCAATCTTTATTAATTGTCATCTAATGACTATGGATCACATTCAATGTAAAAATGGAATATTTCAATTATCAAATAGGAGTTCCCCCCCAACCCGTTAAAATATACCCAAAGAAAAGAAATTTGAGGAATATTTATTAATTGATATATCATGCATACTGTTACAATTTTACATAAATCTGAGATATCCGAATTTTCACGAAGAACTTCACCCACCTATTTACCCCTTTTTGCATCAAACTAAATTAAACTAAATATATTCCACATGTTTTCAAAATAAAAATGTTGATGAGCGAATGTTGAGATTTGATTTTATATAAGCATATAAATGAATTGCCTCTAATGAAAAGAAATAAACGAAAGATTGGGGCAATTGTCAAGAATTGCAAACAGAAAGAAGGGGTAAAAAACAACTGTTACCAAAAACAATAAATTTTCTACCTTCCTGCCTATTTTTTGTGTTTGAAAGTATTTTAAAGCGTTTTGATTGCATTTTAATAATTCGTCCAAATCCGACCGCTGAACAGTTCCGGTTTCAAGACAGCATAAGCGGACGCCCTCGAAGTTTGCTTAATAAGTTTTTCGTCTATTGGAGTGAAAAAAACAAACAAACGCAAACAAATAAGCAAATAGTCCGCAAATAATTGTTCCAAACACCTTAAAATTTACCTTTCTACCTAATCGAAAGGAGAAAAGTACAAAAAAATCATTAGACTTCGTAGACGGTCGGCGAACGACTGTCAGCCATCATTGTTTTTCAGTCTAACGTAATATATTTGACCGAACTTTTAAAATACAAAAACGCTGTAAAATACTTTAAAGCACAAAAAATAGGCAGATAGGAAGAAAAGTATTATTATTAAAATATATTTATTATTAAAATATATTTATTATTAAAATATATTTATTATTAAAATATATTTATTATAAAAATATATTAATTATTAAAATATATTTATTATTAAAATATATTCATTATTAAAATATATTTATTATTAAAATATATTTATTATTAAAATATATTTATTATTAAAATATATTTATTATTAAAATATATTTATTATTAAAATATATTTATTATTAAAATATATTTATTATTAAAGACAGAAAAATAAAACTTAATGACGATTTAAAAAAAAATATGGATCGATTTTTCTTTTGTAATTTAATAAACCCAGAAGTGGTTTATTTTTTATTTTTTATTTTTGATGGCAAATCTAATGGTCGTCGTCGTCGTCGTCGTCATCGTCATCATCATCATCATCATCATCATCATCATCATCATCATCATCATCATCATCATCATCATCATCATCATCATCATCATCATCAGCAGCAGCAGCAGCAGCAGCAGCAGCAGAAGCAGCAGAAGCAGCAGCAGAAACAGAAGCAGCAGCAGCAGAAGCAGCAGCAGCAGAAACAGAAACAGAAGTAGCAGCAGTAGCAGCAGCAGCAACTGAATCGTCGTCGTCAACAACAACAAAAACAAAGTTAGTTTAAAAAAAAAGAATATATTTAATTATCAAAAGAAAAAGTGTTCCGTAAATATAGTTCGGATAAATGGAAAAACTATCATTTAGAAGACAGAAAAACTTAATTAACTTCAAAAATTGTGAATTTAGGTTTGTAATTTTAAAATAATCATCATAATAATATTCATCATCGCCGACAACAACAACAACAACAACAACACATTTAGTTTTAAATATAAAGTATTTATTTAATCATTAAGAAAAACTTTCTTGGTTCACTGCGGTTTTTATTTTTTGAAAATAAATTATTCCAAGGGAATATAAGTTATTGGTTTGTGTAAACATACACATGCGTAAATGTGATCGTTATCAAACGAATTTCAAAAAAATATTTTTAAAGGTGAGCGTTTTTCATTAAAGCGTTGCAACTACTACTACTACTACTACTACTACTACTACATCTACTACTACGAAAACACCTATTGCACACATATATATATACATATATATATATATATATATATATATATATATATATATATGACATAATATTAATTGAAGAAATGTTAATGAAGACAAATTGCAAATATCCATTGGAAATTTATTTCACGCCATTATTTTCTGTTTTATGGTTTTTCCATTTCCTTATGAGCTTTCTTTAATTTACGAACAGCAGGTCGCCAAATAAAACAAAAACAAAAACAAAAATAGACAGCAAAAAAAAAGAAGACAAAACCCCTGCCCACGCTGACCTCCACCCTTTATAATTAAGTTGTTCGTTGTCATCCCTTTTACATATCCTGCAAACCACACGAACAGACTCCAACAAAAACCGGAAGTCACTGAATTTCCGGAAGGAAAACACTGTGTAAATCTGTGTATGTCTTCATTTTTCTTACTTTCTTACTTTCTTTACATCTACTTCCCTCTCTGTCTTTGTATCTGTCTGTCTGTCTGTATGTCTGTCTCTCTCTTTCTCTCTCTCTATATATATATTATATATATATTATATATATATATATATATATATATATTATATATATATATATTATATATATATATATATATATATATATATATATATAGTGTGTGTCAGGTTGTATATGAAAAAAAATCAAATAAAGTGCTCGATCATATAAGAGAGCTAATATAATTTATTTAGATACTGTATATTACATATTTCAGCAATGTACCACAGTTTCATCCAAAAGGGCAGATTTACTAAGATGTCTAAATCTGCCCTTTTGGATGAAACCGCGGTACATTGCTGAAATATGTAATATACAGTATCTAAATTATATATATATATATATATATATATATATATATATATATATATATATATATATATATATATATATATATATATATATATATATAAAGTAATCCAACAAAAGATATAAGAGTCAACTAATATCTTATAATTAGTGAAACATCCGGATAAAAACTGAAGCTCAATATACTGGATAGAGCATTAATATCATAATATAAAATGAAATAATAAAATAAGGTGCCAATCAAATTTTATTAGAATTCAAAGTTCAAGCAAAGTATCTTAACGTCCTTAACTCATGAGTTTTCAAAGATAATTCTTCTCCTCAGAGGGCCATTACCGCAGTGACATTACTGCAAATATATAAAAATACATAAAAGTATATAACATCAAATATGTCAATTCATAATGGAAGTAATTTTGTGTCTCTAGCTGTCCATTAAAGAAGCTAATGGCCCTTTTCTAACATGTTATACAATGAAACTAATCTATAATAGACGAAACTAATCTACTTATACCAATCAGGCATCGGCAGAGGCTATCGAGAGAGTGTTCAACGAACGTTGTCGGAACATGCCATATAGCCACGTGAGAGTTTAACTCCCCGAATAGGGCGCAACTTCAATTTCTTAAAGGGGCTTATAACAATATTTATTGAAGAAAACATTAAATTATTTAGCCTACATACGCCGGCGTTTCAAGCTTCCGCTATCATCAGTGTATGAGGTAATAACTTCAGACGGTTGTAAGATTCGGACCCAGTTACAGAATCACACCTAGACTCCGCAAGCAAGTGCACTAATCGAGCGGCAACGAGAAATTACCACGTAAAGAAAACGAATAAAATTCTATTTATGCCAAGCAGACATCGACAGTAGACTATTGAGAGAGTGTTTAACGAAATTTTGTCGGAACATGCTATATATATATATATATATATATATATATATATATATATATATATATATATATATATAAATTACAGAAATTCAATGCAACATCAGTACCGTCGGTTTCAAAGCGGGAGGTTGATCCCGATTATCGTCAGCTGATAAACATTTTCAGAAAATGTTTATCAGCTGACGATAATCGGGATCAACCTCCCGCTTTGAAACCGACGGTACTGATGTTGCATTGAATTTCTGTAATTTATAAATAAATATTTACGCTCTTAATCCTTCGAAATCTCGGATTTCTTAATTAATCGAGCACTCTGCTGGGTTTTTCCTGCCCTACCACACAGTACTTATATATATATATATATATATATATATATATATATATATATATATATATATATATATATATATATATATATATATATATATATATATAGTCTCGGAAGTTTCTCAACCATTAAAACTATATTAAAAAAAAACAACAAAAAAAAACAAAAAAAACAAACTTATAGTCCCAAGTCTTTCAGTGGAAAATCACTCATGTAAGTCAATTTATTTTTTACAGTTATTATATTAGTTTGTTTCTAACACTATTTTAAGGGATCATCAGTTGTTAACCATGAAAAAACTTTATATATATATATATATATATATATAACAGTAAATCACGGACCTGACATAGAGGTGATGCCGTTAATAAAACATCAATCTGATTTTTATAAAGTACTAACCTTCTAATATCACGTTTAAAAATGTTAGCCCAATTGGATTATTAGTTTACAAATGACAGTTATTTAATTGAAGTTACTGTTGCAAATTTTCAAAACAATGAAATAAATCTCAGTTTCATGTGTAGAAAAAAGTACCGCTTTTTGATACGAAATATACTTTTCAAGCAAGGCAATTTGTTTAATACGTGTTATTCGAACACTGTCTCGTCAGTAACGACGGTTAAGAGGTTTTATTTACTCCTCCCCAGGAGTTAGGCACAAGGCCAGTTTTATCTTACTCCCACAAGTAAGATGTGACCCAAGATCGGGTCGAGAAAGTTGGGGTTGTAAAAGCCAGCGCTCGAGAGGTGAGCACTCTGGCCATTAAAAATTGCCTAGGCAGCCCCGTCGGCATTCCCCGGTAGGGGCGCCTCAGACAGTAAGCAATAAACTTACTCCTCCCCAAAGAGGGGAGGCAAAGCCTGGGAGGATGGACCTACTAGAACTGCACAGGACAGGCGTGCAGTATCCATCGGAACAGATACTACACTTTGATTTAAGAGGTTGTATTCTGACTTTAAACGCAATCGTACAGAGACACATGACGTCGTCCAAATTCGGCATTTGTTCCGGAAATTTTTTTAAAGACCACGAATTCGTTTTGTCAAATCATAAATTGAAGTTGCATCAGATAGCAAAAGAGGTAAAGATATAAGAAGACAATGTATTTACCATTCAGCATGAACACGTTCCAATGACAAAAGCTGTGTTTAAAGTGGGTGCCGCGTTCGCTGACAGTCGACCAAAAACAACAACACGGTCATCATTTGCAACTGTTTCAACTGATGAAACATGGATCCATCACTTTACCATGCGGGGGGGGGGGCAGCATCAGTTAAGAGTCGCCCTGAGCAACTGAAGATGACAAGCAGATGCAGACAAGGTTTTCGTCTTTGTATTTCGGGATGCGCGACATACTATATTCATCGATTACCCTGAGAAAGGAAGAATCATCAATAGCGAATTGAAGGAAGAAATCGCCAAACATGGCCACAAATGAGTCAGAAAAAAATAGTGATTCACGAAGACAATGCACCGTGTCATAAGTCGTTCGCAACGATGGCAAAACTACATAGAATTGCCTTCGAATTGCTTCAGCACTAACCATATTCTCCAGATCTTGTCGCCAGAGATTACTGGCTGTTTGTAGACCTCAAAAGAATGCTCCAGAGAAAGAGATTTGGCTTCAATGACGAAGTGATATCGGAAACAAGCGTATCTTGAGACCTAAGACAAATCGTTCTACAAAAATCGTATCGAATTGTTAGAGAAGCGTTCGAATCAGTGTATCACAATATAAAAAGACTATGCTGATGAATAAAGTTTGATTTTACCTAAAAGCTGTTGTTTTAATAGTTAAGCCCGAAACTTATTGAGTAATTTATTATGTATACAGGGTGAGTCAAAAGTAGGTGGACAGCATTTGGAATAGGTTTATGTATCAGTTATATTAATGCAATTATTAATTATTATTATTAATGTTTTTTACTGTCCACTTACTTTTGGCTCACCCTGTATAAAACAGTTTATGTTCATATCTATCTTTCGATCGTAATATATTGCTTTATTTTCATATCAAATTGATAAAAAGATAAAATGCCGACCGTTCTTACATAAGTTGTGCAACTCCCCCTTCACAACTCCTCCACCACAGCGCTCCCCAGGATTGAAAGCGACATTTACGGACACTAAGAGACATCGGAAGTACCGGAAGTGAAAACAATGTGAATAATGCCATGCACAAAAGGGTAATCGATGTCTAATTGATTTACGAGCCTTTGCATCACTTCCCGCGTGGATTTATTGTGTTGATTGAGGCCACTCGAGCGGGAGATTATCCTGGTAGGTTAGGAAACGAGGTGGGTTAGGAAACGAGGTGGTTGGGGTTGGCAGTTGAAACGTCGGGAGTTCCAGACTAACATCCCCCTTTTTCCTGTTTCAGCATCTTTTCCAACTAATGTAGTTCTTCACGTCTTCGCGATTTATGGTTTTAAGCACTTACTCAATAAAAGACTGGCATAGAGACATGGACGGCTTATATATATATATATATATATATATATATATATATATATATATATATATATATATATAGAGAGAGAGAGAGAGAGAGAGAGAGAGAGAGGGAGAGATCAGAACCGGACTTATAAAAAAGTGCTCAATATCAAATAGAGCTTTTATATATTATAATGCCTGTGTCAATAAAAATAATCATATATATATATATATATATATATATATATATATATATATATATATATGATTATTTTTATTTACACAGACATGTACAAAATCTGCGACACTGGCATGTCGATGTTATCGATCAACAGCTATTACAAACTGAGATCTCATCAGGTCGAGTTAGAATCCGATCTTAACCCTAGATCATATTTGGAAAGAATGAAATGGAGAAAGAAAGAAAAAGAAAAGAAAAGAAATTTTAATTTTAAAATTTAGGGAGTCACGTGGTTGGGACCGTTAAGAATCAAAATATTAAAGTAAAAATAATCATATATAAAAGCTCTATTGGATATTGAGCACTTTTTATAAACCCGCTTAACATTCTTTGGATTACTACCCTGTGGATGTTTTACCTGGATTATTATTATTATTATTTTATATATATATATATATATATATATATATATATATATATATATATATATATATATATATATATTTCTAGTAAGAGAGAGAGAGAGAGAGGGAGAGAGAGAGAGAGAGAGAGAGAGAGAGAGAGATAAAGATAGATCAGGTAAGATAGTTTCAATCAAGAAAAAGCGCGCTTGAAACTCTAGTTAAACGTAAAACATAAAAAGTTAAATTTCAAAATTAGTTTCTTGTTTGGCTCGCTACTCCTCACTATCTTTCTACAACTGCGGGTTAAAAAATAATATTGCTATATCTGGTAACACCCCCTTTTGTTTATAATGGACTATTCCAATATTTTTTATTTTTTCCTTTCTTCATTACTCTCGATTGTTATAAACACAGAGAGAGAGAGAGAGAGAGAGAGAGAGAGAGAGAGAGAGAGAGAGAGAGATGGGTTACTTGCCGAGTTAATTGCAAATGTCAACTAATAAAAAAAATACATGAAATGGAAGTATTTTAAAACATGACTCAATCCAAAATTGATGAACATTAGCATTTATTTCTTGTGATTAAAATATATAGGAAGAAACCATTGGAAAACAAACTTAGATTAAGCCAACTTAAATATAATAGAAGATATATATATATATATATATATATATATATATATATATATATATATATATATATATATATATATATATATGAATAAAAATTCGAATAAATATATATATATATATATATACACAAACTATTTGTTTAATATATATACACTCGCTATTTCTTTAATATTATATATATATATATATATATATATATATATATATATATATATATATATATATTCATTTTGGTACAGAAAAAAATAGTAAAACATTCGTATCGTCGGTTTCAAGCATAGAAAGACTTAGCCATCCAGCTCTCTTCAGCTTCTGTTGTCATCTGTTTCGGAAATGTGAAGTCACGTGTCGCTCTCGTTTGGACGCGTTATTTGCTTAGAGTGTTATGTATGTTTGTTTAAATTTAGTGTAAGGAAAGTTTGATAAAGTTTGAAAAAAAAGGGGGGGGGGTGAAAAGTAACATTTGAGATTTAAACCGGAGAAGATTTAAAGAGATATAAAAAAAAAAAAAATATTTCTATATAAATCCCGTAAGCCAATATTATGCGTATCGTATAATGGCCGTTACTGTTTTGGGGTTTAATGATGCGTCTTCTAAAGGTATTAAGGAGAGAAAATTGGTTTAAGAATTAAAAAAGTTAAAAGGAACAACATTAATTAAATTCAAGTTTAAATCCTGGATTAAAGGACTTTAAATCAATCCCAAAGGAATTTAAATAAATATATCATCCGGGCGGTCTAAGGGCAGTAACTCTGCAGGGTTTTTGAATGATTTATATTCGGGATTTAACATTATTAACTAAGGTATACTGAATACATATGGAGGTGATAAAATTGGTATGCTGATTAAAACTGGTTTAGAGATAAGAGTAAGGATTGGGTCGGCAAGATTGGATCTGTTTGGGAGATAGGGGAGAATAGCATTATGACCGAGATATGGTGGGGACTTATGGGAGTTATAATAATGTTAGGAAATCGGGGTGTTACCCTCTTAATGACTGGAGAAATATTTTTGGGAAAGTTATAATTATTGCTCTTGAAAAGTAGTGTGGATATGGGTTGATTAAGGTATTTGTTCGTATTTTTTTAATTTAATTTATATTCATGAGAGGTGATAGTTGGGAATATTTTCCGGAGTGGAAGTCGGTATTTAATGGGGCAATTATGGGGTTATGTATTTAGCAGAGGGGGTGTAGCTAGTTTTTTTGTGTATCGGTAATTCCAGTTTATGAGTAGTGCTTGTCTCCTGTTGATGCACCCCTTAAATATTTCATCTCGATATTCAAACAGACTGTATTTGGGTCAATGATGGCCGTTAATATATGGAATTTTTCAGCGTCACACAGAGGACATCTATTTATGGCTGGAGAGAAGGATGGTCTTCTCTCAATTACTTTCCATTTCATGGTGAAGGGTGTCTTTTCATCTTTAAGTTGCCATTTCCGGGTCGCGAGTTCCGTATTTGCCTTGTTTTTGTATCTGAAGGTGTTTCTATGTGCGTATAATCTTTCTTTGAAGCTTTCCTGCGTCATGCCAATGTATTTTTCTGCTCTACCAGTAGTCTGGTTTGTGACGGTGGCTTAATATTTTTTAATTTTTTTAAAATTGTTTTTAAATAGTCCAGCCTCATCGCCCAAGCGAATTGAATTCCTTTTTCTTATCAATTTATTTCCTTTTTAAAAGATAAATAAATTTGTATCGAAATTACCAAAATATTAATATTTATTTATTTCATGAATAAATGCGAAAGTTTTTGTCTCGTATTTACAAGACACTTATGAATGAAATCTATTAAATTTAAGCATGACGCCCTAATCGTTATGGGGAGGGGAGGGGAGGAAGTGTTCATACAAATTTGACAACAAATCTTTATTTGTGGGATCGATACTCATACCTTTTGCCCAAAATACCTTGGAGTTAATCTACGCAATACACTCTCAAAATACCGCATTCACTCTATGACGTAATCCTAACTTTGCGACGCGATTGCGAGCTGAACCCATTTAATTTGTTATTGTTGGAGATAAATTCTGAGCGTTATTCTTTTTTGGGGACCACGTGTGGCTGTCGGACTTAGGGTTAGTGTTACAAAAGTATATCAGTTAACTGCCTTAATAAGTTTGAATGAGTTTAAAAAGTATAATCTAATTTTTTAAGTGGGTAGATACTTTAGCTAAACGTGTTAAGCTCCAAATTTACCAACGTTTTTTGTTAATTTTTAAATTATAAAAAAAAATAGATTCATATTTAAAAAAAATCCTCATTAAGTTTATTTTTATTTTTCTGTCTTTGATAATAAAAGCGAAAAACACAAAGTAACTATTTTAAATTACTAAGAAATATATAATTCTTTTATTTTCCCAATATACGTTTCGCGATTGTCAAGAATATTCAGCAGAAAGAAAAGGGGCGCAAAAAACAAATAGTCAACAAATAACTGTTACCAAATGCAATAAACTTACTTTTCTACCTACCTGCCTTATTTTTTGTGTTTTAAAGTATTTTAAAGCGTTTTTTAATTCAACTAAAAAGTTCGGTCAAATATATTACGTTGAACTGAAAAACAAAGATGGCTGGCAGTCGATCGCCGACCGTCTACGAAGTCTGATGTTTTTTTTTTGTACTTTTCTTCTTTTCAATTAAGTAGAGAGAAGATTTTACAGCGTTTGGGACTGTTGTTTATTTACGAAATCTTGAAAATATAACTGTTACGCGATCAGATTTAAACGTGCTATTAAAATGCAATAAAAACGCTTTAAAACACCTTAAAACACAAAAAAATAGGCAGATAGGTAGAAAAGTACTTTTGTTGCCTTTGTTAACAGTTATTTATTGATTATTAGTTTTGTGTTGGTTATTCTTGACAATCGCTCCGAGTTTTCGTTTATTCCTTTCATTTTGTGGAATTCATTTTTATGCTAACACAAAATCAAATTTCAACATTGGAATATATCAAATAACACCACAACAATAATCTTCTCGTTATTTTTATTCAAATTACCGAAAGAACAAAAGAAAATGTTTTTTTTTTATATATATAACGCTACAGCCAAGTTAATTGCTGCTTGGAGGGCGAGTAGTTTATATATATATATATATATATATATATATATATATATATATATATATATATATATATATATATATATATATATATATATAGTGTGTCAATTTATATTTAAAAGAAATCAATAAAACGCTCGATCGCAGAAGAGTGAAAACTAATAAAAATAATTTATTTGAAAACAATATGTTACATATTGTACAATCGTACCGCGGTTTCATCCAGATAGGTTGACTTTTTACATTTAAAATTTTTTACACCCAAGCGACTCATCAGTATACTGAATAAGGTCAAACACAATGAGAAATGGCGTTATATATATATATATATATATATATATATATATATATATATATATATAAAATTATAAATAAATGTTTTTATCCGCCTACGTATACGTTTCACTATTTCAGGAATCGTCATGCTCGATTAATTGCGAGAATCAAAATTAAGAGCGTAATATTTATTCATTATTTGGTACAACATTCAGTACGAGAGTGATACGAGACAATCCGTTTTCTTTACCAGATGACAACAAAGCTGAAGATAGCCGGAAGGGAAACACCTTCTGAACTCGAAACTAATGGTACTGATGTTGTACTGATTTTTTCAATAAATATTACGCTCTTTATTTTTATTTTATCAATTAATCGAGCGCTATGCTGGAATTGTTCCTACCAGCTTACAAAAGAAGTTATATATATATATATATATATATATATATATATATATATATATATATATATATATATATATATATATATATATATATATATATATATATATTTATAAAGCCAGAAACTACCACGACGGTTGAACCGGCGGTTTCGTACACTGAAGGAATGAATCTCAGGCACTCATCGGCAGCCGTCGAAATAGTTGGATAATGAAAACGTTTTAATATCAAAATTAAAACCACGTGATACTCATTTGATTGGATGCGCGTGTGTGCTATTAATTAATTATTAATATATATATGTATATACATATACATACACCCCCCCCCACATATATATATATATATATATATATATATATATATATATATATATATATATATATATAGTAAAAAGAAAAGAAGTCTGTTGGTATACTTATCTATTACTATTCCATATACTAAAATATATATATATATATATATATATATATATATATATATATATATATATATATATACAGAGTGGCCAAGAAGTCACTGAGGGGTCACTGAGAGATTTTATATATATATGTGTATGTGTTTCCTTATTTCTCTATCTATCTATCTATCTATCTATCTATCTATCTATCTATCTATCTATCTATCTATCTATCTATCTATCCATCTATCTATCTATCTATCTATCTATCTATCCATCTATCTATCTATCTATCTATCTATCTATCTATCTATCTATCTTAGTCTTCTTAAGTCTTTCGCTCATCTCTCTATCGCTGATAATGCTAGTACAATTTTATGTACCCATGTAGACAAAATTAAATAAAAATCTAAATGAGATGCGTTTTACTTATCCTTTGAGAGGAGGAGGATGCCGAAACTCTTCTTTTTAATGGCTCTTGAAATGCCATAACGTGACGAACTAAGACAATTGCAATCCGTCTCATCTTAAACTGGACACTTTTAGCGCGTTTCGCCATCTTTTTATGCCGGCTGTCTTTTACCTTCGGGACGGAATAACACGGAAAGAGCAACAAAAAGCAGAAAACTTCAGGAGTAATTTAAAAAGTTTTTAATTTGTTCACATCTATCTATCTATCTATCTATCTATCTATCTATCTATCTATCTATCTATCTATCTATCTATCTCTCTCTCTCTCTCTCTCTCTCTCTCTCTCTCTCTCTATATATATATATATATATATATATATATATATATCAATTAATTTATCTATTGATCAATTTTCCCCCTCTCTATCTATCTATCTATCTCTCTCTATCTCTCTCTCTCTCTCTCTCTCTCTCTCTCTCTATATATATATATATATATATATATATATATCAATCAACCAATCAATTTATCTATCGATCAATCTTTCCGCCTTATCTATCTATCTATCTATCTATCTATCTATCTATCTATCTATCTATCTATCTTGCCAACTAAGTTTCAGCTGTTTTTTTTGTAAATTTTGGAATCTGTTGGGTTTTCAAATCTTGGAATCTATTTTTCCGAGAATTCTATTTTGGAATCTGTTTTTTTTTTCGACTTAATTAAAGTTAATTTCTGTTCATTTTCTAATGATTAAAATTGAATGTCAAGTTAAGAAAAATTAACAATTTCAACATCTTCTTTTTCCTTTTCTTTTTTTTTGCTTTTCGATTTCTATATTTGACAGAAGTTGTAAACAACGCAGGAAACAACATAATTGATTAATTAGTTGTTATTAACAAAAAAAAAATTTTTTTAAATTTAAATTTCAATTAAAAAAACGAGGGATTTTAGCTGCGAAACCAAATATTTATCTAATGATATGATTAATATCGCACATCTGTATGTAATATCCATTTATTTAAAGTTGGGTATGCGTATATGTTTATATATTTGTATCTACACAATTCACTCCTAAAATAATTAACAGGTTATTATGAATTTCGGAGCACAGCTGCTAGGCACAAGGATGGGTAATGTTGGCTATATGTACTTTAATTTAGTTTTATGCAAAGGGGTAAAGAAAGGCTGAAGGTCCTTCGTGGAAATTCAGATAGCACCGATTTTTGTGAAATTTTAACAATAGGTATTAGGTCCAACAGCATACACTGAGAAAGGGTGAAAGTGATAGCTAAAAACTTAGAAAGAAATGTATCACTCGATGAGTTACTTACAAATTGCGGTTAATATAATTAGAACAATTAAAACATGACTCAATCCCTAAAATGACGAATATTTTAGCATGTATTTTGCGCGATTAAAATATATTGAAAAAAACATGAGGAAAACAAACGTTGATTAACTCAGATTAATAATAATAATATTTCTGCTAATAATAACATACGAAAAATTTGTTCTGAAGATAATTCAGTGCTTTTAAAAATAGTATGGCTCATTGTATGACTTAAAATAAACACTAACATGAAACAGCTGTAAACAACTATAATACCTTTGCATTCTCTTTATTTGGAATATGACTTGAAAAATCATTTACATCCTAAAAAATCCACGTATATTTATGCATCAATATAAGTTTAAAGCTTTAAAGTTTATTTATATCTAAAATATTTCGTTTTTAATTTCTAAGATATGAAGTTTAATCTTTCGCTATAGGTTTATTAATATGTGTCTATATATTTATCTGTTAATTGATATCCAACTATAAGTCTGTGTATCGTACTGCTATATTCGTTATCTTGTTGTTATCTTGTTTTACTCCGTGCACACTTGATGACGTCAAAACGGATTACGTCATTAATGATGACGTCACTAAATGATGCCGCCATCCATCAAAGACCATTTGTGTGCCTAGTACATATCTATACACGTTGTTTGTAAAATCAATGGCAAAACTTCGGGATTATGTTCTATATGTGTATATAGGTCCGGAAATGTTTGGTTCAACTAAAGAAGAAAAAAAAGACGACATACTCGCCGAAACTGACACAACCACGAGCAACGAGTAACACAGCAATCAACCGCCTTCGTGATTGTTTTTTTTTCAGAAATAAAGTTCAAATACAGCTATGCAAATCGCTACCTACTTTGGCCTTTTGGCTAAGATCAAAGTGTAGTATCTGTTCCGATGGATACTGCACCCCATACTAGTGTTGTCTTGGCCTTCGGGTCTTGATTTACGCCGGTCAATGGGTCTGTCCTGTGCAGTTCTGGGAAGTCCACCTTCCCAGGCTTTGCCTCCCCTCTTTGAGGAGGAGTAAGTTTATTGCTTACTGTCTGAGGCGCTACTACCGGGGAATGCCGACGGGGCTGCCCAGGCAATTTTTAAACCTCACTTTCCCGACCCGACCTTGGGTCACATCTTGTGGGAGTAAGATAAAAACTGGCCTTGTGCCTAACTCCTGGAGAGGAGTAAATCAATACTCTTTGGCTAAGATCAAAGTGTAGTATCTGTTCCGATGGATACTGCACCCCATAGACTGGTATTGTCTTGGCCTTCGGGCTTGATTTACGCCTGTCTATGGGTCTGTCCTGTGCAGTTCTAGGAGGTACACCCTTACAGGCTTCGCCCCCTCTTTGGGGAGGAGTAAGTTTATTGCTTACTGTCTGAGGCGCCCCTACCGGGGAATGCCGACGGGGATGCCCAGGCAATTTTTAATGGCCAGAGTGCCTACCTCTCGGGCGCTGGATTTTTAAACCCCACTTTCCCGACCCGACCTAGGGTCACATCTTACTTGTGGGAGTAAGATAAAACTGGCCTTGTACCTAACTCCTGGAGAGGAGTAAATAAATACTCACTCAAATCAACACCAAATGGTTCTATTAAACAAAAAAATCAATTCATGTTACTTTTATTCACTCCAAATAAGGGATATTGCCACTGAAGTGTAAGGGGCTACTGTGATAAGGCCCAGATTTACAGAAAGGCAACCTGGGTGGGGAGCTGGGCAGCAAAATGTTTGTTCAAATTACATTAAAATTCCTACAGTTATGGAAACTTGCTCGTTGGTGGGGGGGGAGGGGTTATCTTCGGCGGTAAGAGGCACATTTAGCTCATCGGAACACGTTCTGTGGAAGTACTTGTAAAACAAGCACATGTATGCAACACTGCGACAATGCGCCAGGGGCTGGATCGTGGCAGAGAATGCGAGACCCTCCCTCAAAGGCGGACATAATACCTGGGAAGATTACCCCTAACGCATTAAAAAGGATGAGGTAATTCTTAGGAGGATGGTCCTATGACAACAGAACCGAATAAAATGATAGATTAAATCAGTTGGTACTTATGCAGTTTACGAACCGTGTTAAAATAATAACGTTATAATTTAAAAACCCATTCTTAACATGGGGAGGTGGGGGTTGATTAACGATTCTGTACATTTAGCTAACAATTAAATAAACAAACCTCTTCCCCTTGTCAAAGAAAAAGAATCTAATGGCTGGTGCTCCAGACCAAATGTGACAACATATTTTTTATTTTTAAAGAAAAACCAAAAATAAAAAATAAAATAAAAATAATATTGGTAAATTACGCTTCGATCACTTGAGTCAATTTTGTTTTTCAAAAGAAAAACCAAAACATTAAATAAAATTTTGAAAATAATACTGATGAATTACGCTTCGATCACTTGAGTCAATTTTATTTTTCAAAAGAAAAACAAAAACATTAAATAACATTTTGAAAATAATATTGGTAAATTACGCTTCGATCACTTGAGTCAATTTTATTTTTCAAAAGAAAAAACAAAACATTAAATAAAATTTTGAAAATAATATTGATGAATTACGCTTCGATCACTTGAGTCAATTTTATTTTTCAAAAGAAAAACCAAAACATTAAATAACATTTTGAAAATAATATTGGTAAATTACGCTTCGATCACTTGAGTCAATTTTATTTTTCAAAAGAAAAACCAAAACATTAAATAACATTTTGAAAATAATATTGATGAATTACGCTTCGATCACTTGAGTCAATTTTATTTTTTAAAAGTGTAGCAGTTACCTCCTCCTTTCAAAACATAACTACACCGGTTTGCCGGTAGGTGTCGCTTTTTCACCGACAGGTGACACTGTAAAGCGACACCAGAGTTATCTGCCCTTCTGACTATAAAAACCGTTGCAAACGGAAAATCCGGCTCTCTCCTTCACCGACCAGCCTCGGCAGACAGACGCTGACACTAGCGTTCCGTTTCACTCTTCTCTGGTCGACAGAACGACGCTAATACACTAGCGCTTCGTCTAACGCTTTTCTCTTCAACTGGTCTCGGCAAAACAACTACCAACACACGTTTCTTCCGTCAACACGTGGTCAAACAACGGTAAGAGTTCTCAACTCATTTTCTTTGTGTACGGCTTTCAAAGACTTTCCCCACGCCGGATTCATTTCTTCTTATACCTTTTCAGGAACTGTTTTTCCATCGATACACATGCATACATAACACACTTCATCATTCCTCGTACACACACGTTCAATAAACCTTATTTGACCTACTTCATTTTGTTTATTAATTATTACTCTGTCTTTGCATGCAACATTGCTTGATAAAACATACACGCTTATAATCGGGGGACACGATCCTCGATCCTAACAAAAGATAAACTAAAACATTAAATAACATTTTGAAAATAATATTGATGAATTACGCTACGATCACTTGAGTGAATTTTATTTTTCAAAAGAAAAACCAAAACATTAAATAACATTTTGAAAATAATATTGATGAATTACGCTACGATCACTTGAGTCAATTTTATTTTTCAAAAGAAAAAACAAAACATTAAATAACATTTCAAAATAATATTGATGAATTACGCTTCGATCACTTGAGTCAATTTTATTTTTCAAAAGAAAAAACAAAACATTAAATAACATTTTGAAAATAATATTGATGAATTACGCTTCGATCACTTGAGTCAATTTTATTTTTCAAAAGAAAAACCAAAACATTAAATAACATTTTGAAAATAATATTGATGAATTACGGTTCGATCACTTGAGTCAATTTTATTTTTCAAAAGAAAAACCAAAACATTAAATAACATTGAAAATAATATTGATGAATTACGCTACGATCACTTGAGTCAATTTTATTTTTCAAAAGAAAAAACAAAACATTAAATAACATTTCAAAATAATATTGATGAATTACGCTTCGATCACTTGAGTCAATTTTATTTTTCAAAAGAAAAACCAAAACATTAAATAACATTTTGAAAATAATATTGATGAATTACGCTTCGATCACTTGAGTCAATTTTATTTTTTAAAAGAAAAACAAAAACATTAAATAAAATTTTGAAAATAATATTGATGAATTACGCTTCGATCACTTGAGTCAATTTTATTTTTCAAAAGAAAAACCAAAACATTAAATAACATTTTGAAAATAATATTGATGAATTACGGTTCGATCACTTGAGTCAATTTTATTTTTCAAAAGAAAAACCAAAACATTAAATAACATTTTGAAAATAATATTGATGAATTACGCTTCGATCACTTGAGTCAATTTTATTTTTCAAAAGAAAAACCAAAACATTAAATAACATTTTGAAAATAATATTGATGAATTACGCTTCGATCACTTGAGTCAATTTTATTTTTCAGAAGAAAAACCAAAACATTAAATAACATTTTGAAAATAATATTGATGAATTACGCTTCGATCACTTGAGTCAATTTTATTTTTCAAAAGAAAAAACAAAACATTAAATAACATTTTGAAAATAATATTGATGAATTACGCTTCGATCACTTGAGTCAATTTTATTTTTCAAAAGAAAAACCAAAACATTAAATAACATTTTGAAAATAATATTGATGAATTACGCTTCGATCACTTGAGTCAATTTTATTTTTCAAAAGAAAAACCAAAAGATTAAATAACATTTTCAAAATAATATTGATGAATTACGCTTCGATCACTTGAGTGAATTTTATTTTTCAAAAGAAAAACCAAAACATTAAATAACATTTTGAAAATAATATTGATGAATTACGCTTCGATCACTTGAGTCAATTTTATTTTTTAAAAGAAAAACCAAAACATTAAATAACATTTTCAAAATAATATTGATGAATTACGCTTCGATCACTTGAGTCAATTTTATTTTTCAAAAGAAAAACCAAAACATTAAATGACATTTTGAAAATAATATTGATGAATTACGCTTACATTAAAAAAGAAAAATGAAAACTACGAAAAATATTTTTAATAATATCGGACGAATTACGCTTCAATAACGGGAGTTATTTTATTTCAAAAGATAAGCCAAAACATTAAATGACATTTTGAAAATAATATTGATGAGTTACGCTTCAATCACGTAAGTCTTTTTTTTTAATAAAAACCAAAACACGAAATAACATTTTGAAGTAATATTGGTGAATTAAGCTTCAATCACTGGAGTCGATTTTTGTTTTAAAATAAAACCCCAAAAACAAAGAAAATTGAAAAATTACGCTTCAATCACGTAAGTCTGTTTTATTAAGAAACACCAAATAAAATTGAAAAATAATATTGGTGAATTAAGCTTCAATCACGTGAGTCGATTTTTTTAAGGAAAAAAAACGAGAAAAGAAAAGAGAACATACCAATAAAACAAATGTAAAGTTACATACGTTAGAATTTTAATAAATTCAAGCAGTATAACGAAAACATAGTTTATAGAAAAATCCCCTAAGCCATGGTTTTTCAAACAAACAAGTTCTTTCTTAAAAAGGAAAACACTTATTTACTAAGCTTTGGTCTACATTATTAATTTGAAAACATTTAAAAAATTATAAATCCTTTATGAATTTTGAAAAAAAAAGAAGTTTATGTAGGAAGGGGTCAAAAGATAGAATAATTACAAATATAAAATCCACTTCTCATTATGGCAATCCACCGATATTGTAATACAATTGTTTTCAGATCTAAAATCAAATCTAAATTAAATTTCATTACCTTTGATATTAATAATTATTACGAGTCTATTTCCCCATCCTACTAAATAAAGCATTAATGTTAGCAAAAAAGAATTCCCATGTTACAGACTCAAAAAGTCAATTCATCCTATTGAATAAGAGATCTCATCTATATTTTGACAAGAAATTCTGGTCGAGGACGGATACCCCTAATAATTACGATATTATTATGGGTACATCAGACTCTGCCTAAGTTACTGATCTCGTAGTACTATACTTATTGAACGAATTAAATTATAAATTCAAAACTCTCCTTTATAGAGATGATGCACGTTTCGCTACAAAGGCTCAACCTAAAATGTACAATAAGACCATTAAGGATATCCATAATTAAAAAAAAGATTTTGGACTTTCAATTATAGTAGACGAAGATAAGAACACTTCCAACTTCTTAGATACAACACTTAACTTTAACACTAAATTATGTACCTCCATCACACACTTAACCCTATTTTACGTATATAAGAAATCAAATTCCACCAACTCAATAATTACATCAATTGCCCCCAGCTATATCCAATCGAATTTCTAAGCTACCAACTAATAAGCTTATTTTCGATCAAACTTTATTATTCTACAATAATGCATTAGCTAATTCCATATATTCTCCAAAAATAACTTACAAACAGAAAATTCAACCCTCTACTCGAAATCCAAATAGTATCATTACACACTATATCACATTACAGACACATGAACAGAAAAATAGGAGTAGACATGGTGCCAATAATGGTAATAGAAACAATTACAATTTAGCTAGATGGTTAATTACATCAGGCCGTTTATTGTCTAGTAGCAATGGTAAACCAGATTTGAATCCTGGTCACGGCACCAAATCTACTTAATTACATAACACTCGTTAATTACATCTGGACGTTTATTGTCTAGTAGCAATGGTAAACCAGATTTGAATCCTGGTCACGGCACCAAATCTACTTAATTACATAACACTCGTTAATTACATCATTACACACACACACACACACACACACACACACACACACACACACACACACACACACACACAGGGAGATGGCGAGAAATGGTTGTTAAAGCTTTGCGCTTAAGTTACATTTTTGTTAGCTCATCTTAATACGTTCGTGATCCTAATCGCTTTTCCGAGAGTTTTTCAGTTGATTTTAATTTGACGTCACTTCTCGTTTTCTGTATCGCAACTTTCGTCCCTACATTTGTTATTTTTTAGTTATTGTTGACCCCCTTGATTCGTTCTCTGACATCTCTGTCCCTAAACATATCACTCCATCTGCACTCACACCTTACTAGCTAATTAATTCACCCAAATAAAGTCAGAGAAATAATAATTATGACTTTTCACGATACCGTACACAATCTTTAAATAAAAACGAAAGAACGACAACACTCGAGGGTTTACAAATTATTTATATATTTAACACCTCAAATTAATTAAATTTACATATTTAAGTGTTGGATTTTGAAGGTTGGGAATTTCACCTCGTTTGAAATAATTGTTATTATTCGTTTGGAAATGTACTAAATGACTTTTCAAACAGTTCAAAGACAACCTTTACACGTAGTTATCTGGCGAGGTCACTCGGTCAGAGTTCACAAAACGTATGAACGTAAAAACAGCAAGTGAGAAAAGTGTGAATCATGTGAGGAGTTACGTCATCGAAAAATGTAAAAGGATTTTGTGAGAAAGCGGTTGGGAGCAGATCGAAGCAGACGTATAGACACAATGCCTTAAAATGAGTCGTTAAAAACTTCTTACCGTGCCGATTTATGATATCATTTTTCGCCGAGAAAAATGTCCACGGAGGTATCTATGTTATATATTAAACGTCGATTAAAGCTAGGTTAAAATAATTGTGTTTTTTTCCCCGTTGAAATGTAATTAGAAGCATTCTGGGTAAGGGATTGTCTGGCGAAGTCAGAAGGTCAGATGTAACAAAACGTTAAAGTGTGAATATTGTGAAAAGTGACACAAGCGAAAAAGTTAGAAAAGTTTATTGCAAGATACCGGCTCGGAAGCGTATCGAATAGATGTATAAAAATGCGGGTTTACAAGTGAATAGTTTAAACAAACTGAGGTTGCTTATCTGTCTTCCCCACCTTGCCGATGTATGACATAATAAACCTCCGACAGAATAAACTGTCAATTTAAGAATCATCGCAGAGTTTGTTCTATAAAATAGTTATGTTTCGGAATTCTTTAGATGAGGATTGATAAATTGTATTATTATTATTATTATGATTATTCGAATTACTGTTCTCATCTTGATTTTTATTCTCACAATGTTTTGGAACCTCCAACCTTCTTCAAGTGCATCTTTTCGAACTGAGTACCTTTGTACTATTTGGATTTAATCGGAATACTATTCTACTCTTAATTATTATTCTCACACCTTCTCTAGGTCCGTCTCATCGAACTCGGGAATCATTACGTCGAACTCGGGAATCTATACGTAATTTCGAACATAACCCTTTATTTAATCCACAGGCCTATCTTGTTCTCGTTCCGTCTGCCATGAGAGGGTAGAATTAGCGATTGTACTTTTAGTATCGCCTGTACTCAGGATTGAACCCTCAACCCCCAGAAAACTGTCACTTAGAACTGATTAAACTTAGCACTTATATCCGTTGCTCCACGGGTCATTGGAGACAGGTTCTCCGAGTTCGACGAAACACACCCGAAGAAAGTCAGAGGTTACATCGGCCGAAACATTGTGATAATAACATCCAAGATGAGAGCAGTAGTCCGAATAATCCAAATTATCAAAATAATAAAAGTAGTGGATGGGCAGAAGTGTGAAGCACATAGTAGCAACGTCAGCCTACCACACCGATCAATTCTGGGCCTAAACCGATTCCTGATCTCCATCAACGTTCTTCCAAATACTATTTTGAGATTATTTGTGCAGACAACACAGCTGTCTATGGCAGCACTACGAGAAGCATTGGTGATCAAGATATTGCTGGTTCTCTCTCTTCCGACCTGGAACATGTAGTGTAATGGGAAAATGTGTCTTGTAACTTTTAATACTTCTAAAACGTAGCTTTTATTACTAACTATCGGACCTTTGCTGGGAGGTGACGGTGGTTAAGTGGATATCGACACGGACTGAAGACCTGGGTGTTCCATGTTCGAATCCAGTCGGTTCCACGGTACCACTTTCACTTAGGAATGTTGGCAACTTCTCGTGGTCCTTCCCGTAGGTACCCGATATCTTTCCAGAAAGATTTCTAATTAGAAAAACATCGGGGAAACTAATGCCAACACCAGAATCATCTGATTCACACGGAAGAAGAAGAAGAAGTAGCTTTGCCCCAGTTCAAATGAATGCCCCCTCTCCTTTAGAAAGCCCCCTGCTTTAATAAGCTTCTGGGACTGTCTTTTACCCCAGACCTGAAATGGAATACTTACATCAAATCTGTTGCTAAGGTCGCTGACAACATGGTTGGATCATTCTACTGCTCCAGAAAGTATCTCATTTCTGACGCAATTCTCTACCTGTACAAGAGTCGTGTATATCCTAAGATCGAGTACTGTTGTCACATCTAAGGAGGTGCCACTAAGAGCACTCTTTTTGCCTTGTACACAATCGACTTTGTAATCTAGTGGGGATGATCCACACATCCCCTTGCTAGTCTTTCTCTACTTTATCATTATTTTCATGTTAAGTGCTCTGCTCCCTCCCCCCATGTAAAACACTCACATCCAAAACTCGTCTAGCTACATCCACTGTAAATAATGTCCTCGTTATCCCTAGGTGTACCTAAAATTAAACGGAACATGAAAAAAGTTAATTTCCAAGAATTTCCAATCTACAGAACACAATACTACAGGGCTGCTTCCAGGATGACTACAACATGGTCGATTCAAGTTCACTATTAATAAGTTCTTGTAGAGCCGTTCTCTTAAATAATCAAATCCTACTCATTTCACCCATCGTTTTCCAGTCATCTCGGAGTGTTTTTCCTCGTTATAACTGACAAACTCATTGACCCTAATCCTCGAGTGACCTTTGACCCTTGATAAGAGGTGACTCGTTAGTATATAAATAACACAATGTGGCGGCTGGAAAAAAGGCGGAGGAACACATTTTTAAATGTTCTCGTAAAGTAACTAAACGCACAAATGCAAACTGGAGCAATCTTATAAAAATACAGAAAAATGTAATTTAAACTTTATGAAAATCATATATGTATCTCCAGTGTTAGAGAAACCATCTCAGTGTTGTACCTTATGCGAGCATTTATTTTTTAAAAGTCATTTAACAAATTAATTCTTCAATCAACTCGGCTATCGGCAATTTTGTTCCTGCGAAAAAAAAACCCCATCTGACACGCTTATCGCATTCAATTAAATCAGCACAGCATCTTTTAGTAAATGAATGATTTGTTCATATCGCCGCACTTGATCGTCCAGTGAGCTGCAAAGTAGAAAGGGGGAGGGAGAAAGAGCGAGAGAGTGAGAGAAGGTAAGTTACTTATTTTAAATGCACGCTTAATTATTTAACGTTTTGTCAGACCATTTTAAAATTTCTCCTTTCAGCGAAAGTCTTATAAATTGGCAACCGCCACTCTACACATTGTATATTTGAGGTAATTGCAATTACAACATCACGTCAGATCTATCTGAACAAATATATTTTAAGTAATGTTTATACTAGTATACATATTCACCAATATTTAACAAGTTGAATTTATCTATCAGGAAACATTATATGAAAAGGTTATGGAAAATGGCGAGAATATACAGGAGGTTCGAGATAAATTTAATAATTCTTTGATATTCTTTCATTTTAGAACCTTTTGAAGTAGTTACTAGCGGTAAAGTGCAACCTATAACTGTCTCTGTGTATTATCCAGGTGTCTGAGAACTGGAGACAATGAACGACTAGAAATCAGTGGAATATTTAAACATATTGACCTTCATAATGATGATTCGCGTCGGATAGAAACATTTGGAAATCTTAGCGGTGCTGATATCGATCCTGGACCAGTTTTCGTGAGGTTCGACTCGGAAGCGTTCGGCTGTCCTACGCAAACGCCCGAGAGTTGACGAGTCTATTTGTATCAGACGACAATTTTGATACGGTTCTGCGTCCTATGATAATAATGTTTTGCTGGCTTTGTTTTTGTTGTTGTTAGGGTTAGGGTTTAGGTTTAGGGTTAGGGTTTAGGTTTAGGGTTTAGGGTTAGGGTTAGGGTTAAGGTTTAGGGTTAGGGTTAGGGTTAGGGTTTAGGGTTAGGGTTAGGGTTAGGGTTAAGGGTTAGGGTTAAGGTTTAGGGTTAGGGTTAAGGTTATGGTTTAGGGTTAGGGTTAGGGTTAGGGTTAGGGTTAAAGTTAGGGTTAGGGTTAGGGTTAGGGTTAAGGGTTAGGGTTAAGGTTTAGGGTTAGGGTTAGGGTTAAGGTTTAGGGTTAGGGTTAGGGTTAGGGTTAGAGTTAGGGGTTAGGGTTACAAATATTTATTTGATAACAGTAATTTCGCTCTGTTTTGTTTGTTTTATTTGTTTTGTTGTTTAAAAATTTATTGCAACTATAACTAAAAATTATAGGACGCAGCAACGTGTTTTTTTCCTTTCTTTTTTGTTTCTTTTAGAAAATTTATTGAAAATACTACTTACAATCACAGGACGCAGCACCGTATCAAAATTGTCGTCTGGTGCCATTCGGCTCGTCAACACTCGGGCGTTTGCGTAGGACAGCCGAACGCTTCCGAGTCGAACCTCACGAAAACTGGTCCAGGATCGATATCAGTACCATCTTAGCTCCAGCTCAGTGTTCCTTGAATATTTTGATGTAAGCTGGAGAATTGCGACAGAGATGTGGAATCAGTGGCTAGCAGGAAATATTATCGCAAGCGTTCTGACTGTCCGAATAACGAAATTGGTCGAGAAGTTGCAAATAAAAGGTGCGGTAAGATCTAAGTAAGGTAATATGGACCCTGGTGAAAGAGATGGTCGTTGGAGCGGCGACTATAAAGAAAGTACTAAACGAGATCTTCGCAACTCTTCATACAAAGGTCGCAAAGGCTAAC
Source organism: Sepiola atlantica (assembly GCA_963556195.1). Taxonomy (NCBI): domain Eukaryota; kingdom Metazoa; phylum Mollusca; class Cephalopoda; order Sepiida; family Sepiolidae; genus Sepiola; species Sepiola atlantica. The sequence continues at coordinate 35,750,610 of OY744552.1, forward strand.
TATTCACCGACAAGGCCCAAGAAAACCATCCTACGAAAGCTATGAACCCCCTAAACAAATTCAAACACTCAGTCGAGTCGGGGATGCTCTGGTTCTTCAAAGAACCAGTTGTACAACGCGCAAAACAACAACCTACAGTCCGCACGAAGTCACAGACGTCATGAAGACCGTTCCCTCAAACTGTGATGATCTTTTGATGTGTTTCGCAATCAAGGCCACGTCATGCCGCCACACATCTTTGTAAAGGAATTCAGACTCATTTGAGAGGGCTATTTTGAATTGCTATCCACAGTTTTCAAGCGATGGGTGTTGAGCCTGGCTGCAGGAAGGTTGTACATGTGGCAGCAGGACTCAGCGTATCAGACGCCAGGACACACCCAGAAATAGCTATCTGAGACTTCACTAGTTCCAACATCTGGCCTACTAACTCGTCTGATTACAATCTCATAGATTATTATGTGTGGGCGTAGTTGGGAAAGACACCAAGAGGGTAATAATCAATATCATCTCGCCTAGGTCGACCAGGACCCTCTAACAGCAGTATTTCTTATTCATGATGATAAGGGTGTCTATTTACTCATTTCATGCCGGTGTATATTTATTATGTGTAATATTATAATTTGATTTTGGGACAATTAATTTTAAAATGGGTAAAGTCAGAATTTTGTACCTTAGCAACATCAGTTTAATCCCAACGTTCCTGATTGGACAGTTTCATTTTCTTAATGTGTGATAAGGTAATAACGTACGTACAAACATGAAATGCCTTAGCATATTATTATATATATTATTTCTTTAAAGTCGATATAGACCCCTCGACAGTAGTTTTCGTTATTAATGATAGTAAGCTGTATATTTACTCTTTCATGTCTGCGTATTAACTTCGGAATTTTATTCCCTCAACCCGGGCGACGCTGGGTAGTCCCTCTAGAAAATTTATTGATTCAACATGTGTTTTCTCCCAACAGTCGACTTTCCCCAGTTTTTGTTGGATATACTTTTCTACGGTACTTTTTACGGAATTCTTAAAACGTTCGTCGAACAAAGCTTGGTAAATGACCGGGGTGAAACGCACCGAAGAGTTATCTCCCTCTTGTCTTGATCAGCCCTCCACTTTGTCCGACCGGCTCCTACCGTCTGTCTTGAGTTGCGTCGTCTGTCGGACCCTTCGGAATGGCAGTTTCTTCGTAAATGCCCCTTGTTGTTTTTTTGTTCGATGAAATGACCAGTAAATTGAGGCTATTCAACTTTCTTTATTTCATTTGTATTCAAAATCGTTGACGTTTGAAAAAATGTTGTTGTTTTTTCTGGTAATCGATTTCTTTTGATTCTTATCGAGTGTTCGATCCCTCGATTGGCCCATTCATTGCGTCCGGTCCATCTTTGTTATCGACCTTCCATCTTGCATTGGCAGCGGCGGCGGCGAAAAAGAATGGTGCACACACGCATTTCATTCATTTATTTTGATTCCACTCGATAGGGTGGGGAATAAAGACCTCCCACTTTTTAAATGGGTAAAATAGAAAGTATCCACTTGATCATGGCCGCCGTTCTGGAAATCGGAAATTAACAATCGATATTTATCCAAAACAATCCCCATTATATTAGGCGGCTTAGAATATTAAACGACATGACAGCGAATATAAAAATAATTTAAACATAACAGAGGATATTAAAACAATTATTAACATTATCATTAGAATATAAAACTTATTTTTCGAATATTAAAAGACATGACAGCGAATATAAAAATAATTTAAACATAACAGAGAATATTAAAAGAATTATTAAAATTATTTTTAAAATATTAAAAGATATGACAAAGAATATTAAAACAATTAAATGGTTGGCAATCAGCGAAATTGCATAAAAATGTCAACGGTCAATGCATTTCCAATCGACAAATATAAAATATTTAATCGATAACTACCGTTAGGCGTGCCCAAATATTCTGTATTGTGTACGTTATTGCTACGATGTTTTATGTGTTAGGATACATAAAAAGGTGAATTGGTAATATATTTAAATTTAGTTACATTCTCATTAAATTATTTAAAATATATTTTCTAAAATAAACTATTTAAAAAATATATTCAGAATAAAAACATTCCAATTATAAAACAACAGTTTGATTTTATTATTTGTTAAAAATATCTTCAAAGATAAAAAAATAAAATAGTTTCCAATTATAAAACACAGTTTTATTTTATTTTTTGTTAAAAAATATCTTCAAAGATAAAAAAATAAAAATTCTAATTATAAAATAAACAGTTTGATTTTATTATTTGTTAAAAATATCTTCAAAGATAAAAACAATAAAAATTCTAATTATAAAATAAACAGTTTCCAATTATAAAAGCAGTTTCATTTTATTATTTCTTAAAAATATCTTCAAAGATAAAAACAATAAAAAAGTTTCCAATTATAAAAGCAGTTTCATTTTATTATTTGTTAAAAATATCTTCAAAGATAAAAACAATAAAAAAGTTTCCAATTATAAAAGTAGTTTCATTTTATTATTTGTTAAAAATATCTTCAAAGATAAAAACAATAAAAATTCTAATTATAAAATAAACAGTTTCCAATTATAAAAGCAGTTTCATTTTATTATTTGTTAAAAATATCTTCAAAGATAAAAACAATAAAAAAGTTTCCAATTATAAAAGCAGTTTCATTTTATTATTTGTTAAAAATATCTTCAAAGATAAAAACAATAAAAAAGTTTCCAATTATAGAAGCAGTTTCATTTTATTATTTGTTAAAAATATCTTCAAAGATAAAAACAATAAAATAGTTTCCAATTATAAAACACAGTTTTATTTTTTGTTTTGTTAAAAAATATCTTCAAAAATAAAAATAATAAAAAACTTTCCAATTAAAAAAAAACTGTTTGATTTTATTATTTGTCAAGAAATATCTTCAAAGATAAAAACAATAAAAAAGTTTCAAATTATAAAAACAGTTTGATTTTATTATTTGTTAGAAAATATGTTCAAAGATTACAAAAAATAAAAGAGTTTCAAATTATAAAAACAGTTTGATTTTATTATTGTTAAAAATCTTCAAAGATAAAGAAATAAAAATGTTTCCAATTATAAAAACAGTTTGATTTTATTATTTGTTAAAATATTTATAAAAATGAATTTTTAAAAATAGTTTCCACTTATAAAACAGTTTGATTTTATTATTTGTTAAAAATATCTTCAAAGATAAAAAATTAAAATGTTTCCAATTATAAAACACAGTTAGATTTTATTATTTGTTATAAAATATCTTCAAAGATAAAAAAATAAAAATGTTTCCCATTATAAAAACAGTTTGATTTTATTATTTGTTAAAAAATATCTTCAAAGATAAAGATAATAAAAAAGTTTCCTATTATAAAAACAGTTTGATTTTATTATTTGTTAAAAATATCTCCAAAGATGAAAAAAATTAAAATGTTTCGAATTATAAAACACAGTTTTATTCTATTATGTTTATATAATTAAACAAATTGTTGAAAACAAATTATTAATTGCAAAAAAAACAAAACAAAACAAAACATCCGGCCTAAAATATAACGGAAACTGTTATTTGATAAACACCGGTTATAAATTTCCGATTAAAAAACGGCAGCCATGACCAAGTGGATATTTCCTATTTTACCTTTTGAATGAATGGAAAATAAGAACACAACTATCTAGAAAAGGAAGAACACATTATATAGGATTCACATGTATTTTAATCCTATATATTTATTAACCAATTGCGTGAGCGAAAGCACACACGCTACGCCCCAAAAATAAAGTCTAAAAAACGATCACATTTTTCGTACGAAATATAGTACAAAATATGGTTCTAAGCGAGAAATTGACAAAATGCGAAAATAGAGATCACGTGATAAACCCCCTTAGTGCATTCGCACGCAAAAGTGACTTCAACGCGCTCAAATAAACAAATTCCTTACCAGTATCTGATCGCCAGGTTATATTGGGTTGGCCAAAACGTTCGTTTTTTTAATTTTTTAAATGTCATCTTTCCGGCCTACTAAATATTCATATTATTTTATTTTATTATATTTTATTCGAATTCTAATCTTAATCTTAATTTTAATTTTGAAATCTCCCTAATATGTTATTCTTCCATATTATTTAAAAACAAATTTCCATAAAAAAAACAACAAAAAAACAACAGCCAGAACACACGAAATTCGTATAGGAAACGCGTGCTTTTAACTGTATTATTGTATGTGCAACTTTAAGAAAAGTTTATTTTCGTTTGTCTCTTCGATGTGTGCGGAATTTTGTTTTTACAAAAAAACTAGCCAAAACACAAAGAACACAAAAAACAACAACAAAAATAAATGGCTGCAATTACACCAAATGTAGTAAAAAGGAGTGACACCTTGTCCGTGCAATGACGGACCGAAATTAGAAAAAATCTAATAAATTGTGGATGTTGCGAGAAATGGTATCGGTTTGGATGGACTCACAAAGTCGATATGTGAAAAAATAAAGGAATGGAGATGTCCAAGTTGTTTTGAATTTGGAGGAAAAATAAAATAAAATTTAAAAATTACTGGAACAGGAGCGGATGAAAAAGGTATGAAGAATGTAATAAAAAAAAGAAATTACGAACTTCATACCGGAGATAATAAAAAAATTGAGTTGTCTCCAACATACAGTTTGTTGAAACAAAAAAAATAAATGAATAAAACTTGAGCTGATATAGCAAAAAAGGGTCAAAAAGAAATAATGGAAAGTACATCGTAAATGGAATTAAAAAAAGTATGAACATAATAGAAACATATTTTAGAACAAAAAAACGTACTTACAACGTCATAATTTCTAATATGACAGAAGAAAAAGAAGAAAACCTAAATGAAAGGGGTTTCTGTTTAATAAATAAAGAGAAGGAAATACCATAAATAGACATTATCAGAATGGTTAGACTTGGAAAACAAGTTAATAACAAAGACTGATCGAAGTTAAAATAAAGGCAGAGTTTGATTATATAAACAGAAAACAGAGGAACTGGTCTAAGATTACAGAAGATTTTGTGTCAGAGAAAGGAGAAAATATCGATTGGAATTATAGCTCGAAAACATCTGATGTTAATGAAATGTGGGAGGAATTAAATGGGAATATAAAATCTATAATCGAAAATATTCCGGAAGTTATTATAAAATTCTCCAAACAAGAGGATCCATTAGAAAAATGACCTTAGGAAAGTAATTGTCTATCTCGTAAAAGGAAAGAAAAAGATAAAGCTTGGAAAAAATTTGGAATTATACCAAGTATGGAATATTATCAAAATGCTGTAAGTAAACAAAATGAATATGAAACACTAGAAATAAAAGAAAAGTTGAAACACGAAAATAAGATTGTTAGAAATGTTAAAGACGATTGTAAACCATTGTTCAAATATGTTAAAGCAAAAACTAAAATTCAAAAAAGCGTGAGATGACAAAGTGACAGACTCCCTCCTCCGACATATGATTTGCGAGACCTTGGATGCCGTAAGGCGGAGTTATCTAGCTTGTGGGTACTTGTGCTCGTACGACCGGGAACTGAACCAGTACGATGCCAGCTCGCTAGAGACCGGCGTGGCATTTGAAAGATACGGGATAGTGTTTGAGGACGCTTATTGGCTGTGACCTGAGAACGTAACATAACATATCAATTTAGCCGAACTGGACGCCGTGTTGATGAGCATCAACTTGACTCCCCAGTAGCAGGGCAAGGTATTGCACATGAAGACGGACACTTCGTGTGTGTACCACTAGGTATCGGACAGATTCACCGGGAAAGTGAGAGTTTATACCAAGGCAGCCAGTGAGATGATCATTATTCACTCTCAGACTGGCAGCCAATCAGAATTCATATAATGGACTTACCCAACTTGGCGTAGTGGAGCAGTCCAGCTTCTATATAAACTGACTTTTTGGTTATTTGAGTCTTCACTTATCACAGTGTAGTATCTGTTTCGATTGCAAGAACGTTTATGCTGAGAGTCAAGTCGGTTTGCTTCTCCAACGATGATGGTTGGAGGAGTACAAGCTCTCACTAGACGTGGCGTTGGTTGTATCAATTCAAAACACGACCGACCAATTGACGCGCGTGCCACAGCAATGGTTCGACGCAATGAAGAAGGAAAGTGGACCCGAGCAATTGATCGGTGCTGTACACGTAGCTGAGCTGGACGCGGCTCGAATCATGGCTATTCAAAAAAGCAGTGGATATCCTTTTGTGCGACGCACCACTTATTTCGCCAGAAGAGTTTGTCCAGCGACGGCGAAAGCAACAGGTGAGTACGCTATACGGGTGTGCGTGGAATTCTAATTGATCGACCCAGCGCCAGCTCACTGGGAGAAAGAAAAACTGAGCAGCAACTGGCAGAGGTTGGGGATGGACATTACACATCACGGTACTTACCATTTCCTAACGATCACAGATTGGTTCCCGTCGTAGCTTTCCGTGTTGCTGTACTTTGTACGACAGGACTCAGAAAGCTTAATTCGTCCATTGGAGGCGGTCTTTTTTAGCGCGACCAATCGCGGGAACAACTCACAGACAATGACACACCATTCTACAGCAAAGGATTCAAGATGTTTGTAGATGAGTGAGGCGTGAGCTTGAGATTTCGTTGCGCGTATGTTCCGGCCTGGAATGGCATAGCATTGTACTATAAAGCGAGTTCCATACAAAAGACTATTTCCTGGAACAACGTGACCCTAAAAGACGATGACTCGCATTTGACTAGATCAGCCAATGAAGTCTACCGTTATGAAGTTAGAGTAAAAGGGGTTGCTGTTATGCCACTATCATCAGATCCTGAAAATAGCCCTTACGAGGTTGGAGACTGCGTGTGGATGAAGGCGCCGGAGAATCGGTACACCACGGAATTGGGCCAGATCGAGTAACAGAAATAATCAGTCCACAGTCCATCCTGGTGGATGGAATGCCCCAACATGTGAAGGACCTGCGCCCCCGCTACAATGTCCTCTCGTCGGAGGAAGATTCTAGTAGCACAACGTTATCAAAAAGCAAGTGAAAAAGTCTGATACGTGACGACGAAACACGGACAGAGTCAAACAGTGTACCCAAGTCGGAAATGGAAGCCCACGCCCCCGAAGAAGCCCACGCCTTCGAAAAAGCCCCGCTTTTATGAAGGAGCACCAAACCAAAAACGATCGCCGCCAGGGTGCCACCATTGTGATCATGAGATCAGAGGGATTGTAGCGACGGTGCGGAGACACCGATAGATAAGTATCCACAACTAGAATGCACCCGCTGCAAGGAAACAGTGGCTATGCGCGGGAAGTAACCAGGAACCGTTTGATTTCGCTATGAGGGTCGCGATTATGCAAAATAGGCGCTTTTAGCAGTCAAAAATAGTTGAATAAAAGGAGTGAAATTTTAGCTCAAGGAGGGATCTGTTTTGGACGACACGTCGTTCGCGTGTGTTTTGAACTGTGGTCGGTTTATCTCTTGTCGGTGAAGAGAAGACAGAAGAAGTACTACTGCTGCTGCTTCTGATACTAAGAGCGAACGTCTACTCTGTTGTTGGTGAAAAAGAAGAAAATAATCCGGCACGAGTGTGTGTTCTTTCAACTCTAAATAATTTACGTGACTGAAATAAGAATTAATTAGCCAAATATATCTTTCAAGTAAAGAAAGACCAGTAACGTATCTTATGTGAGAAAGAGGCTGTAGATACGAGGACAACCCTTACTAGATTTCAAAGTTGATTTTGTACTCTGTCAAGGCAGGAAAAGATGCTCTGCCCCAGATATGACAACAGTACTCCATCTTAGTACGTATTTGACTCTTATACAGGTAAGGGATTGCGTCAATAGTGAATAAAATCCCGTTAAAAACTAGACAAGCCAACTGGGAAATGTAAAGTAACGCAGGCACATACGGACCCGAACTATGATAAAAGAGAAAATGCGGACCCGAACTATGATAAAAGAGAACATACGGACCCGAACTATGATAAAAGAGAACATGCGGGCCCGAACTATGATAAAAGAGAACATACGGGCCCGAACTATGATAAAAGAGAATATACGGACCCGAACTATGATAAAAGAGAACATACGGGCCCGAACTATGATAAAAGAGAACATGCGGACCCGAACTATGATAAAAGAGAACATACGGGCCCGAACTATGATAAAAGAGAACATGCGGACCCGAACTATGATAAAAGAGAACATGCGGACCCGAACTATGATAAAAGAGAACATGCGGACCCGAACTATGATAAAAGAGAACATGCGGACCCGAACTATGATAAAAGAGAACATGCGGACCCGAACTATGATAAAAGAGAACATACGGCCAGAACTATGATAAAAGAGAACATGCGGACCCGAACTATGATAAAAGAGAATATACGGACCCGAACTATGATAAAAGAGAACATGCGGACCCGAACTACGATAAAAGAGAACATACGGACCCGAACTATGATAAAAGAGAATATACGGACCCGAACTACGATAAAAGAGAATATACGGACCCGAACTATGATAAAAGAGAACATGCGGACCCGAACTATGATAAAAGAGAATATACGGACCCGAACTACGATAAAAGAGAATATACGGACCCGAACTATGATAAAAGAGAACATGCGGACCCGAACTACGATAAAAGAGAACATACGGACCCGAACTATGATAAAAGAGAATATACGGACCCGAACTACGATAAAAGAGAATATACGGACCCGAACTATGATAAAAGAGAACATGCGGACCCGAACTATGATAAAAGAGAACATACGGCCAGAACTATGATAAAAGAGAACATGCGGACCCGAACTATGATAAAAGAGAACATACGGCCAGAACTATGATAAAAGAGAACATGCGGACCCGAACTATGATAAAAGAGAACATACGGACCCGAACTACGATAAAAGAGAATATACGGACCCGAACTACGATAAAAGAGAATATACGGACCCGAACTATGATAAAAGAGAACATGCGGACCCGAACTATGATAAAAGAGAACATACGGCCAGAACTATGATAAAAGAGAACATGCGGACCCGAACTATGATAAAAGAGAACATACGGACCCGAACTACGATAAAAGAGAATATACGGACCCGAACTACCATAAAAGAGAATATACGGACCCGAACTATGATAAAAGAGAACATGCGGACCCGAACTACGATAAAAGAGAACATACGGACCCGAACTATGATAAAAGAGAATATACGGACCCGAACTACGATAAAAGAGAATATACGGACCCGAACTATGTTAAAAGAGAATATACGGACCCGAACTATGATAAAAGAGAACATACGGACCCGAACTATGATAAAAGAGAACATACGGACCCGAACTATGATAAAAGAGAACATACGGACCCGAACTACGATAAAAGAGAACATACGGACCCGAACTACGATAAAAGAGAACATACGGACCCGAACTATGATAAAAGAGAATATGCCACAAAAACGTTAATTGCAATAGCAAAATACTGCGTTGCTGGAAACTCAACACCGAACAGGAGTAAAGTCTAGTATCTGTTTTGATAACACACTTCATCTTGTTTCTGACAAAGGGGGAATAATTGCTATTTCCTGCAACTGAATCCATCTATCTAACACTTATCGGTGGCTAGTTGTTTTTACCTTAAAGTTGTATTTTTTTATTTTTAGGTCCTTACAACAAGTGACTTCATGGAGTGATTTCCATGAAAAAAAAATACTTAGTTACGATTAAGACTCATATAAATATACAGTCCGCCCAAATTGACTCGGTACTTTCTCCAAAAGGGACGCTTAAGTGAATTCACCAGAAGACATTACGATAATCTTTAAACTCCATTCTTCGATTCGTTTTCATTTCCTGAGTCGCTTATTATTTGAATGGCCTCTAACGATCTTTTTAACAACAATTAAAGGTCAGTCTATTTCAATGAAACTATAGTACGTCTCTGAAGTATGCAGCATATAGTATTTAAATAAATAATTTGCAGAAAAATTTTCATATTTTTCGATCGAGCACTATATATATATATATATATATATATATATATATATATATATATATATATATATATTAATTCAGGTTAAGTTTTTATCCACATGGTAAAAACTCCGGATAATCTCTCCTCTGTTTATATAATAGTGCTAAATAGTAAATAGAGCTATTTATTTATAACTTTAAAAGTATTTATTATGTTGTCACTTGGCATTCGAAGAGGTGGTATAATCGACACGCGTCTGCAGTTGCGTAAGCTACACAGATGTTTACATAATATATATATATATATATATATATATATATATATATATATTGTGTGTATTTAGGCAGCATATTTTCATTTAGGCAAACATTATTAAATAACACGGAGTGGTTTTGTTTGATGTGACTTTTTAAATATTTTCAATTTTCCGAATTGTCCATCTAATGTTTCGGTCAAATTGATGTAAATATGATCCATGGGTTTCTTGTTCCATTCTTTTTTCTTTTTTGCAAGTACTTTCGATTTGAATCGTCAAATCATCTTCAGGCGGTATTAGTTTTAGTGTCTTTACAAATTATGACTTTACTGTTGTGCTCATTTTTGAATTATAACGGCAAGTAGTTTATAAACTACTTGCCGTTATAATTCAAAAATGAGCATACATAGAAATATTTTCAGTTAAGAAAAAAATGGGGGGGGGGAAATTTTTTTTAACCTTCCCCCATGAATACTAATATTTTCAGTTAAAAAAAGAAACAAAAAAAATTCCCCCCCCCCTCCAAAAATTTTTTTACCCTTTCCCATGAATAATAATATTTTCAGTTAGAAAAAGAAAAAAACATTATTTTTCACCCCTCTCCCCCTCACAAAATCTTTTTTGTTACCCTCCCCATACATAGAAATATTTTCAGTTAAAAAAAAGAAGATTTTAACCACACCCCTAAAAAATTTTTTTTACCCTCCCCCATTCATAGTTAAAAAAAGAAAAGAAAATTAGGAGGCGCCTCGGTCATATCAAAGAACTCATGTTTAAATATGCTATTGAAGGCGCCTACGCCATATGAAAGCACCAGTTTTGTTATTCTTCCAAAATGGTTGTCCATTTAGTAATGGCCGAGATATTTGTTGCTTAACTTCAATTTACAATAAAACACCTTGTCTTATCAACGTAATGAAAATAAAGAATGATAATGTGGAAAAATCCTCTCACAATGACGTCACGTCCGGACGGACCGGAAGGATGAGTCAGCAATTTATTTTTCTAAAATGGTCACCAATGGCTGGGATATGCCTTGATAAACTTCAATTTACAGCAAAACACATTGTCTTAACAACGTAATGAAAATAAAGAATGAAAACTGTGAACAAATCCTCTCACGATGACGTCACTTCCGGACGGACCGGAAGGATGAACTTGCGGTATCGCAACAGCCGCTTACCATTGATTTCTTGCTGGTAAGAACAATTGGTCTCCCCAAGGTTTCAGCAAACTCCGCACTCTTCAAGCGGAGGTTTTGTTTGTGCTGTCCCTCCTCGGTCTACTCATCCTCCTTCACCCGTAACAAATATTTTATTTTTAAGGGGAGCTTATGATGTTTCTTGCCGTTTCTGTTCATGCGGTGGTGTTTTTCCTGTGTTTTTTTTCTTCTTGTACTTCCATGTGACTATTTACCATTCGTAGCTTATGCAGGTTGGTTTCCGCATTCGAGGATTTTCCTTAAGATTACAGCTGTTTAGATCATTGCCGTCGTTTGTATGGTCTCAGTGATCGCTTTGATTCCAATTTCTCCCAGTCTTTTCTTTAGTTTTTTGGGGACTGTTCCTAGTGCTCCTACGATTATTGGTATTATACTGACTTTCTTCATGCTTCGTATTCCTTTTAGTTCTCTGGCAAGTTCTGTGTATTTGCTTCGTTTTTTCGTCTCTTTTATCTTCACTCTGTGGTTTGCTGGAACGTCGAAGTCTACGATGTTGCAAGATTTTTCCTTCTTGTTAATTATTATAACATCCGGTCTCCTTGCTTGTATGAGTTTGTCTGTTTGTATATCAATATCCCAGAGGATTATGTGTTTTTCGTTTTCCAGTACTGTTTCTCGGTTATGTTTGTACTATTTGTCTGCGTGTTCGAAGTGCACTCTTTTGCACAGTTCCCGGTGTACTGTTTTCCCCACACAGTCATGTCTGTTCTTGTATTCTTTTTGGGTTAGTTTGCTGCATTCACTTATCATGATTATATTATTTACTGTTTCGTCTCTTTGTCTGAATTTACTGTTTTCCTGGGCTTTATCTATTTTAACTTTAATGTAGTTTGTTCTAATCGTATTGTTCTGTGCAGCCATCAGTAAAGATTCCGTTTCTCTGTTCAAATGCCCTTTTCTTAGCCAAGCCCAGGTATTTTCGTTGGTCTCTTGTCTTGTCAGTTTTCTGAAGCGTCTATGTAGTTATTTTTCTTTATACTTTTCTTTTCTTGTCGTTTTGTTTCTGGTTTCGGTGCTTCCCGAATTGTTCGTTGGAACGGTTTCTCTTGCTGCGGTGATAAGGATTTCCATGTGTTGAGTTATGTATTTCTCCAGTTCTCTTTTGTATCTTCCATACAATCTTCTATACTTACCAGTTCTCTTCCCCCTTCGTTTCTTTTAATGTAGGTCTGTCCGTATCGTCTTTTGGATATAGTGCGTTGTGTATGGTCATTAATTTTCTAGTCCTCTGGTCAAGGTGCCTGAGTTCTTCTTTAGTCCAGCCTATGAATGGTCCAGAGTATCTTATTAGTGATACCGCACAGGTGTTTATTCCTTTTACTAGATTCCTGATATATAATTTAGTTTCTAATAGTTTTCTCGTTCTTCGTAAGTTTTCTTTTCAAATCTTCTGTTTCATTTATGTACATTTGATGGTGTCTGCTTCCAGAACTCCCAGATATTTGTAGCTATCCTGTTATCCTAGCGCCTTTATCTCCTTTTGTCGTCTCCAGTTTTCCT
>OY744552.1:35768570-35776070 GCA_963556195.1 Sepiola atlantica
AATTGAATTTTCATTTATCTGTCACGCTTACATCTAAAATAGCATTCTCGTAGATCTGTCACTCTTAAGTTTGAAATTGAATTTTCTATTTATCTGTCACGCTTACATTTAAGATAGCATTCTTTAAGATCAGTCACGCTCAATTCTGAAATTTTTGTTCGCCTGTCACGCTTACGTATAAAATATCATTCCTGTAGATCTATTACGCTTATGTTTAACATTGCATTCTCATTAATCTGTCCCGCTTAAGTCTGAAATATAATTTTTGTCGAACAGTCATAGGTATGTTTAAAATAGCATTTTGCGAAGATCTGTCACGCTTCAGTCTAAAATTGAATTTTCGTTTGTCTGTCAAATTTACGTTTAAAATAGAATTTTCGTTTATCTGTCACGCTTACGTCTAAAATACCATTCTCGTATATCTAAGTATGAAATAGAGTTTTCGTCGATCTGTCACGGTGACGTTTAAAATAGCATTACTTGTATATCTGTCACGTCTCTGAAATATAATTTTTCTCGATCTATCATGCTTACGTTTAAAATAGTATTCTCGTAGATCTGTCACGCTTAAGTCTGAAATAATATTTTTGTTGATTCGTTATGCTTACGTTTAAATAGTGTTTTCGCAGATCTGACACGCTTAAGTCGGAAATAGAATGTTCATTAATCAGTCACGCTAAAGTTTAAAACAGTCTCGTAGATCTGTCATGCTTAAGTCTCAAATAGAATTTTCGTCGTTCTGTCACGCTTACCTTTAAAATAGCGTTCTCGTAGGTCTGTCACGCTAAAGTCTGAAATAATTATTGTGTTTGATCCGTCATGCATACGTTTAAATGACGTTCTCGTAGATCTGTCACGTTGAAGTCTGAAATAGAATTTTCGTGAATCTGTCACACTTACATTTAATATAGCATTCTCGTAGATTTGTCACGCTTTAGTCTGAAATAAGATTTTCATTGATCTGTCACGCATATATTTTTAATAGCATTCTCGTACAACTGTCACGCTAAAGTCTGAAATAGAATTTTTGTTTATCTGTCACACTTACGTTTAAAATAGCATTCTCGTAGATATGTCATGTTTTGGTCTGAAATAGAATTTTCATTGATCTGTCACGCTTATATTTTAAATAACATTCTCGTAAAACTGTCACGCTAAAGTCTGAAATAGAATTTTCGTTTATCAGTCACACTTACGTTTAAAATAGCATTCTCGTAGATATGTCATGTTTTAGTCTGAAATAGAATTTTCATTGATCTGCCACGCTTATATTTTAAATAGCATTCTCGTAGAACTGTCAGGTTTCAGTCTGAAATAGAATTTTCGTTTATCTGTCACACTTACGTTTACAATAGCATTCTCGTATATCCGTCACGCTTAAGTCTGGAATAATATTTTTTGTTGATCCGTCATGCTTACGTTTAAATAGCATTCTCGTATTATTTTTGTTGGTCTGTCGTCCTTATGTTTTCAGTACAATTTTCGTTGGTCCGTTCCGCTTATATTTTAAGTAGCATTTGCATATGTCTGTCACGCTTAGGTTTCAAATAGAATTTTTGTTGATCTGTCACGCTTATGTTCGAAATAGAATATTCATCGGTCAATCACGCTTACATTTCGAAATAGTATTTTCGTCGGTCTGCCATGCTTACGTTTAAAATAGTATTCTCGTGAATCTGTAACACTTAAATCTGAAATATTATTTTCTATTGGTTGTATGTCACGCTTGGTTTGAAATAGCATATTCGTCGGTCTGTCACGCAAACTTAATGGATCCATTGTTTTTCTTTCTTTCATCCCAAATGCTTTTAACTTTTTTGTATTGATTTGTGGAGAAAGGTTTTGTTGTTGGCATGGGCAACCTACGAAGGAAAAGGAAAGATAAAGAATGAAAAAAAAAATAATGTCTTATTTCTTGCCTTCTTCTTCTTCCTGTTCGTCGGACGTGTCGACTCGTGTTCCCCGCGTAAACAACAACTTGCGGAAAGCGGAAGTGCACGGGCGACCCGGAAACGGTCGTAGATTAAATATTAAATCATATTTAGTCTTAAAAAAGAAGCCACCGACTCCCTTAGGATCACTGCAAGGAGATTTGTTTTATTATTATTGGGGATTCTGTCGTTTCAAAATCCGAACAAAAACAAACAAACAAACAAACAAACAAACAACAAACTGTTAAGAGCAAATAAATGAAGTACATAAATGTGGGGAAAGCAGAATGAGAAGTGGGATGGGGTAAGAAAAAGAAGAAAAAGAAGAAGAAGAAATAGGAGTCAAGTAGGAAGGAAAAAAGGAAGATGGGAAGAGGAGATGAAAAAGAAGAAGGAGGAGGGAAGAAAGGGGAAGAGGGATAAGAAAGAGAGAATGAGGAAGCAGGAGAAGAAGAAGAAGAAGAAGAAGTCAAGTAGGAAGGAAAAAAGGAAGATGGGAAGAGGAGACGAAAAAGAAGAAGGAGGAGGGAAGAAAGGGGAAGAGGGATAAGAAAGAGAGAATGAGGAAGCAGGAGAAGAAGAAGAAGAAGAAGAAGAAGAAGAAGAAGTCAAGTAGGAAACAAAAAAAGGAAGATGGGAAGAGGAGATGAAAACGAAGAAGGAGGAGGGAAGAAAGGGGAAGAGGGATAAGAAAGAGAGAATGAAGAAGGAGAAGAAGAAGAAGAAGAAATAGGAGTCAAGTAGGAAGGAAAAAAGGAAGATGGGAAGAGGAGATGAAAAAGAAGAAGGAGGAGGGAAGAAAGGGGAAGAGGGATAAGAAAGAGAGAATGAAGAAGGAGGAGAAGAAGAAGAAGAAGAAGAAGAAGAAGAAGAAGAAGATGGAGGGAGTAAATAAGAAAACGAAGACGGAAAGTAGAAGATAAATAATGAGGAACGGATTTGTAAGAATGTTGAAGACGAGGAATCAAAGAAGAAGAAGAAGAAGAAGAAGAAGAAGAAGAAGAAGACAGAGGGGGGAATGAAGAAGAAGTGGGAAAATAAGAAGGGAAAGAAGAATAAGAAGATGATTTGGAGGATGGAAAAAGAACTAGAAGGATCGAAAGGGAAAGATCAGGAAGAATAAAAATTAGATGATGAAGAAAGAGAATGAAGAAGAGGAAAAGAAGGAGAAGATGCAGAGAAGAAACAATACTAATAAGTAGGAGAAAGAGAAGGAAAAGAAAGAGAAGGGGAGGAGGTCAAGATAGAAACGAAGAAGACGAAAGGAAAAAAAGAAAAAAAGAAGGGGAAGAAAGAGAATGAAAAAGAGGAAAAGAAAGAGAAGATGTAGATGCAGAGAAGAAACAATAATAATAAGTAGGAGAAAGAGAAGGAAAAGAAAGAGAAGGGGAGGAGGTCAAGATAGAAACGGAGAAGACGAAAGGAAGAAAAGAAAAAAAGAAGGGGAAGAAAGAGAATGAAGAAGAGGAAAAGAAGGAGAAGATGCAGAGAAGAAACAATAATAATAAGTAGGAGAAAGAGAAGGAAAAGAAAGAGAAGGGGAGGAGGTCAAGATAGAAACGAAGAAGACGAAAGGAAGAAAAGAAAAAAAGAAGGGGAAGAAAGAGAATGAAGAAGAGGAAAAGAAGGAGAAGATGCAGAGAAGAAACAATAATAATAAGTAGGAGAAAGAGAAGGAAAAGAAAGAGAAGGGGAGGAGGTCAAGATAGAAACGAAGAAGACGAAAGGAAGAAAAGAAAAAAAGAAGGGGAAGAAGGAGAATGAAAAAGAGGAAAAGAAGGAGAAGATGCAGAGAAGAAACAATGATAATAAGTAGGAGAAAGAGAAGGAAAAGAAAGAGAAGGGGAGGAGGTCAAGATAGAAACGAAGAAGACGAAAGGAAGAAAAGAAACAAAGAAGGGGAAGAAGGAGAATGAAAAAGAGGAAAAGAAGGAGAAGATGCAGAGAAGAAACAATACTAATAAGTAGGAGAAAGAGAAGGAAAAGAAAGAGAAGGGGAGGAGGTCAAGATAGAAACGAAGAAGACGAAAGGAAGAAAAGAAACAAAGAAGGGGAAGAAGGAGAATGAAAAAGAGGAAAAGAAGGAGAAGATGTAGATGCAGAGAAGAAACAATAATAATAAGTAGGAGAAAGAGAAGGAAAAGAAAGAGAAGGGGAGGAGGTCAAGATAGAAACGAAGAAGACGAAAGGAAGAAAAGAAAAAAAGAAGGGGAAGAAAGAGAATGAAAAAGAGGAAAAGAAGGAGAAGATGTAGATGCAGAGAAGAAACAATAATAATAAGTAGGAGAAAGAGAAGGAAAAGAAAGAGAAGGGGAGGAGGTCAAGATAGAAACGAAGAAGACGAAAGGAAGAAAAGAAAAAAAGAAGGGGAAGAAAGAGAATGAAGAAGAGGAAAAGAAGGAGAAGATGCAGAGAAGAAACAATACTAATAAGTAGGAGAAAGAGAAGGAAAAGAAAGAGAAGGGGAGGAGGTCAAGATAGAAACGAAGAAGACGAAAGGAAGAAAAGAAAAAAAGAAGGGGAAGAAAGAGAATGAAGAAGAGGAAAAGAAGGAGAAGATGCAGAGAAGAAACAATACTAATAAGTAGGAGAAAGAGAAGGAAAAGAAAGAGAAGGGGAGAAGGTCAAGATAGAAACGAAGAAGACGAAAGGAAGAAAAGAAAAAAAGAAGGGGAAGAAAGAGAATGAAGAAGAGGAAAAGAAGGAGAAGATGCAGAGAAGAAACAATAATAATAAGTAGGAGAAAGAGAAGGAAAAGAAAGAGAAGGGGAGGAGGTCAAGATAGAAACGAAGAAGACGAAAGGAAGAAAAGAAAAAAAGAAGGGGAAGAAAGAGAATGAAGAAGAGGAAAAGAAGGAGAAGATGCAGAGAAGAAACAATACTAATAAGTAGGAGAAAGAGAAGGAAAAGAAAGAGAAGGGGAGGAGGTCAAGATAGAAACGAAGAAGACGAAAGGAAGAAAAGAAAAAAAGAAGGGGAAGAAAGAGAATGAAGAAGAGGAAAAGAAGGAGAAGATGCAGAGAAGAAACAATACTAATAAGTAGGAGAAAGAGAAGGAAAAGAAAGAGAAGGGGAGGAGGTCAAGATAGAAACGAAGAAGACGAAAGGAAGAAAAGAAAAAAAGAAGGGGAAGAAAGAGAATGAAGAAGAGGAAAAGAAGGAGAAGATGCAGAGAAGAAACAATACTAATAAGTAGGAGAAAGAGAAGGAAAAGAAAGAGAAGGGGAGAAGGTCAAGATAGAAACGAAGAAGACGAAAGGAAGAAAAGAAAAAAAGAAGGGGAAGAAAGAGAATGAAGAAGAGGAAAAGAAGGAGAAGATGCAGAGAAGAAACAATACTAATAAGTAGGAGAAAGAGAAGGAAAAGAAAGAGAAGGGGAGGAGGTCAAGATAGAAACGAAGAAGACGAAAGGAAGAAAAGAAAAAAAGAAGGGGAAGAAAGAGAATGAAGAAGAGGAAAAGAAGGAGAAGATGCAGAGAAGAAACAATACTAATAAGTAGGAGAAAGAGAAGGAAAAGAAAGAGAAGGGGAGGAGGTCAAGATAGAAACGAAGAAGACGAAAGGAAGAAAAGAAAAAAAGAAGGGGAAGAAAGAGAATGAAGAAGAGGAAAAGAAGGAGAAGATGCAGAGAAGAAACAATACTAATAAGTAGGAGAAAGAGAAGGAAAAGAAAGAGAAGGGGAGGAGGTCAAGATAGAAACGAAGAAGACGAAAGGAAGAAAAGAAAAAAAGAAGGGGAAGAAAGAGAAGTATTAGGAAAATACAAACGAGACTATGTGGAATCCATAAACAGCAATCACAACATTTGACTTATTTATAACAAATCCCTGTAACAAGATTTTACGATCAATGTGATGATGGTAATTATTAGTAAATCTTGATTTGCAGTAATTTACGATGATATTGATTACTTACTACCAGACGTTGCCCGGGAGTTTTGTCCTTACTTTAAGTTTGGTATCGAATTTCTTTTTTTCAAATATACCATTATTTTTTTTACCAAATAATAAAAAAACAACAATGATTTTGTGATTTAAGTTTAATTATTACGTACTCTTTTGGTCATTATTATTATTATTAATTGGTCATTATTATTATTATTATTATTATTATTATTATTATTATTATTATTATTATTAATTGAACCAAATTGTTATGAAACTATAACTAATGCCTTTTAAGGTTGTTTTAATCTATGTTTATAATATTATTGGATGTAAATAGCCGCCAAAACTTTCAATTAATTTAAGATTGTCTGATTTGATATTTGTTTTCTAATATGAGTTTTTCTAATAATTATTTTAAATTATTTCAATAAAATAGGACCGACTTATAGCGTGTTAAAAAAAAATGCAAGTCATTTCTGATGACCGAAAGAAAAAAACACAAACCATGACTTTGCTTTTTTAATTTTCTTCAATAGACATAGAAAATGACGTTGGATAGGAGGTTATAAATAAAGAATAAAAGAAAACGTCCCAAACTGGGAAGTTTAAAAAAGAACGAAAAATGGAAAGAAAATAACGTATAAATCGGCATAGAAAGCAGAAAGACAAAAACAAAGAAAAGAAAACGCTATGGAAATAGATTTGCGTTCTCTATTTCTTCTTTTGTCGGGCTGTTTTATCCTCGTTAACTTTTGTGTGACGGAGCTGAGATATATTTATTTACAAATAAATACACATTCATCTTTATTATAGAGTAGAAATTTGAGTTAGTAAGGAAATAACACACAAATTAGTTGTGACAGAAAGACGAAAAAAAAATGACTGTTTCGGTCTGTCGCCATTTTGTTTATTTTTAATTAATAAATTTTCCTTTACCTAAAAAATTGTTAAAAACCTTTTTTCTATTTTGTTTCCAAATAAAGGTCCTCATGATGATTTGTTAAAATTTAGATCTAAAATAAAAAGAAGAAAAAAAATAAATCCCAAAAGGTTAAACAAAAATCGGAATGGGAAGGAGAAGGAATAAATTTCCCGCCATGCCACAGAAGAAAGCCGTTAAATTCGGGGCTGTGTTACAGACATGACGTCATACGTCCACCGTTTCCGCTTTTGATGGATTTATAGGTGGAACAATATCATTCCGACTCGTGTTCGAACCCTAAAGGCAATAAAGGAAATGTTTTCTTTCTAGTGGGAGTCGAGAAATTTGAAGTTTATGTGTTTTCTCTCGGCGATTTTGTTTCACAGATTTACGTCCATTTTTGAAAATCTTATTTTTTTAGTTAAGTTAGATCGACTGGATTTCCTTGTTTTTCTTTACTCTCTCTTTCTCTCGACTTCTTTTTTCCTCTTTCTTATCTTTCGTTTGTCTTTTCTTTTTTATTTTATGCCGTCTTACAATTTCGTTGTATTCCCTTCTTTCTTTTTCCTTCTCTCTTTCTCTTCTTCGTTCTTTATCTTTACTGTCTTATCTTATGTAATAATCAACTCCTCCCAATCATCTTTCTTCCTTGCAAATTAAAAAGATGCTTTAATAGGTTTTACATTTTAATTTTAATTTGTTAATTTTAATTTGTTAATTATAATTTGTTAATTTTAATTGGTTAATATCTAAGCTTAAC
>OY744552.1:35781070-35786070 GCA_963556195.1 Sepiola atlantica
GGCCTTCAGTGCATGATTCCGCCGGTCTATGGGTCTGTCCTGTGCAGTTCTAGGAGGTCCACCCTCCCAGGCTTTGCCTCTCCTCTTTGGGGAGGAGTAAGTTTATAGCTTACTGCCTGATGGCGCCCCTACCGGGGAATGCCGACGGGGCTGTCCAGGCAATTTTTAATGGCTAAAGCGCTCACGTTCTCGGGCGCTGGCTTTTCAAATCCCACTTTCCGACCTTGTGTCACATACTCCTATAGTGGGTAGGTGTTAAATATCGAGGACACTCCTATCATGTGAGTGTCCACGTGTGGTATCTGTTCCGATGGATACTACACCCTATAGACCGGTGTTGTCTTGGCCTTCGGGGCATGATTCCGCCGGTCTATGGGTCTGTCCTGTGCAGTTCTAGGAGGTCCACCCTCCCAGGCTTTGCCTCTCCTCTTTGGGGACGAGTAAGTTGATAGCTTACTGCCTGAGGCGCCCCTACCGGGGAATGCTGACGGGGCTGTCCAGGCAATTTTTAATGGCTAAAGCGCTCACGTTCTCGGGCGCTGGCTTTTCAAATCCCACTTTCCGACCTTGTGTCACATACTCCTATAGTGGGTAGGTGTTAAATATCGAGGACACTCCTATCATGTGAGTGTCCACGTGTGGTATCTGTTCCGATGGATACTACACCCTATGGACCGGTGTTGTCTTGGCCTTCGGGGCATGATTCCGCCGGTCTATGGGTCTGTCCTGTGCAGTTCTAGGAGGTCCACCCTCCCAGGCTTTGCCTCTCCTCTTTGGAGAGGAGTAAGTTGATAGCTTACTGCCTGAGGCGCCCCTACCGGGGAATGCCGACGGGGCTGTCCAGGCAATTTTTAATGGCTAAAGCGCTCACGTTCTCGGGCGCTGGCTTTTCAAATCCCACTTTCCGACCTTGTGTCACATACTCCTATAGTGGGTAGGTGTTAAATATCGAGGACACTCCTATCATGTGAGTGTCCACGTGTGGTATCTGTTCCGATGGATAATACACCCTATAGACCGGTGTTGTCTTGGCCTTCGGGGCATGATTCCGCCAGTCTATGGGTCTGTCCTGTGCAGTTCTAGGAGGTCCACCCTCCCAGGCTTTGCCTCTCCTCTTTGGGGAGGAGTAAGTTTATAGCTTACTGCCTGAGGCGCCCCTACCGGGGAATGCCGACGGGGCTGCCCAGGCAATTTTTAATGGCTAAAGCGCTCACGTTCTCGGGCGCTGGCTTTTCAAATCCCACTTTCCGACCTTGTGTCACATACTCCTATAGTGGGTAGGTGTTAAATATCGAGGACACTCCTATCATGTCAGTGTCCACGTGTGGTATCTGTTCCGATGGATACTACACCCTATAGACCGGTGTTGTCTTGGCCTTCGGGGCATGATTCCGCCGGTCTATGGGTCTGTCCTGTGCAGTTCTAGGAGGTCCACCCTCCCAGGCTTTGCCTCTCCTCTTTGGGGAGGAGTAAGTTGATAGCTTACTGCCTGAGGCGCCCCTACCGGGGAATGCCGACGGGGCTGTCCAGGCAATTTTTAATGGCTAAAGCGCTCACGTTCTCAGGCGCTGGCTTTTCAAATCCCACTTTCCGACCTTGTGTCACATACTCCTATAGTGGGTAGGTGTTAAATATTGAGGACACTCCTATTATGTGAGTGTCCACATGTGGTATCTGTTCCGATGGATACTACACCCTATAGACCGGTGTTGTCTTGGCCTTCGGGGCATGATTCCGCCGGTCTATGGGTCTGTCCTGTGCAGTTCTAGGAGGTCCACCCTCCCAGGCTTTGCCTCTCCTCTTTGGGGAGGAGTAAGTTGATAGCTTACTGCCTGAGGCGCCCCTACCGGGGAATGCCGACGGGGCTGTCCAGGTAATTTTTAATGGCTAAAGCGCTCACGTTCTCGGGCGCTGGCTTTTCAAATCCCACTTTCCGACCTTGTGTCACATACTCCTATAGTGGGTAGGTGTTAAATATCGAGGACACTCCTATCATGTGAGTGTCCACGTGTGGTATCTGTTCCGATGGATACTACACCCTATAGACCGGTGTTGTCTTGGCCTTCAGGGCATGATTCCGCCGGTCTATGGGTCTGTCCTGTGCAGTTCTAGGAGGTCCACCCTCCCAGGCTTTGCCTCTCCTCTTTGGGGAGGAGTAAGTTTATAGCTTACTGCCTGATGGCGCCCCTACCGGGGAATGCCGACGGGGCTGCCCAGGCAATTTTTAATGGCTAAAGCGCTCACGTTCTCGGGCACTGGCTTTTCAAATCCCACTTTCCGACCTTGTGTCACATACTCCTATAGTGGGTAGGTGTTAAATATCGAGGACACTCCTATCATGTGAGTGTCCACGTGTGGTATCTGTTCCGATGGATACTACACCCTATAGACCGGTGTTGTCTTGGCCTTCGGGGCATGATTCCGCCGGTCTATGGGTCTGTCCTGTGCAGTTCTAGGAGGTCCACCCTCCCAGGCTTTGCCTCTCCTCTTTGGGGAGGAGTAAGTTGATAGCTTACTGCCTGAGGCGCCCCTACCGGGGAATGCCGACGGGGCTGTCCAGGCAATTTTTAATGGCTAAAGCGCTCACGTTCTTGGGCGCTGGCTTTTCAAATCCCACTTTCCGACCTTGTGTCACATACTCCTATAGTGGGTAGGTGTTAAATATTGAGGACACTCCTATTATGTGAGTGTCCACGTGTGGTATCTGTTCCGATGGATACTACACCCTATAGACCGGTGTTGTCTTGGCCTTCGGGGCATGATTCCGCCGGTCTATGGGTCTGTCCTGTGCAGTTCTAGGAGGTCCACCCTCCCAGGCTTTGCCTCTCCTCTTTGGGGAGGAGTAAGTTGATAGCTTACTGCCTGAGGCGCCCCTACCGGGGAATGCCGACGGGGCTGTCCAGGCAATTTTTAATGGCTAAAGCGCTCACGTTCTCAGGCGCTGGCTTTTCAAATCCCACTTTCCGACCTTGTGTCACATACTCCTATAGTGGGTAGGTGTTAAATATCGAGGACACTCCTATCATGTGAGTGTCCACGTGTGGTATCTGTTCCGATGGATACTACACCCTATAGACCGGTGTTGTCTTGGCCTTCGAGGCATGATTCCGCCGGTCTATGGGTCTGTCCTGTGCAGTTCTAGGAGGTCCACCCTCCCAGGCTTTGCCTCTCCTCTTTGGGGAGGAGTAAGTTGATAGCTTACTGCCTGAGGCGCCCCTACCAGGGAATGCCGACGGGGCTGTCCAGGCAATTTTTAATGGCTAAAGCGCTCACGTTCTCGGGTGCTGGCTTTTCAAATCCCACTTTCCGACCTTGTGTCACATACTCCTATAGTGGGTAGGTGTTAAATATCGAGGACACTCCTATCATGTGAGTGTCCACGTGTGGTATCTGTTCCGATGGATACTACACCCTATAGACCGGTGTTGTCTTGGCCTTCGGGGCATGATTCCGCCGGTCTATGGGTCTGTCCTGTGCAGTTCTAGGAGGTCCACCCTCCCAGGCTTTGCCTCTCCTCTTTGGGGAGGAGTAAGTTGATAGCTTACTTCCTGAGGCGCCCCTACCGGGGAATGCCGACGGGGCTGTCCAGGCAATTTTTAATGGCTAAAGCGCTCACGTTCTCGGGCGCTGGCTTTTCAAATCCCACTTTCCGACCTTGTGTCACATACTCCTATAGTGGGTAGGTGTTAAATATCGAGGACACTCCTATTATGTGAGAGTCCACGTGTGGTATCTGTTCCGATGGATACTGCACCCTATAGACCGGTGTTGTCTTGGCCTTCAGGGCATGATTCCGCCGGTCTATGGGTCTGTCCTGTGCAGTTCTAGGAGGTCCACCCTCCCAGGCTTTGCATCTCCTCTTTGGGGAGGAGTAAGTTGATAGCTTACTGCCTGAGGCGCCCCTACCGGGGAATGCCGACGGGGCTGTCCAGGCAATTTTTAATGGCTAAAGCGCTCACGTTCTCGGGCGCTGGCTTTTCAAATCCCACTTTCCGACCTTGTGTCACATACTCCTATAGTGGGTAGGTGTTAAATATTGAGGACACTCCTATTATGGTAGAGTCCACGTGTGGTATCTGTTCCGATGAATACTACACCCTATAGACCGGTGTTGTCTTGGCCTTCGGGGCATGATTCCGCCGGTCTATGGGTCTGTCCTGTGCAGTTCTAGGAGGTCCACCCTCCCAGGCTTTGCCTCTCCTCTTTGGGGAGGAGTAAGTTGATAGCTTACTGCCTGAGGCGCCCCCACCGGGGAATGCCGACGGGGCTGTCCAGGCAATTTTTAATGGCTAAAGCGCTCACGTTCTCGGGCGCTGGCTTTTCAAATCCCACTTTCCGACCTTGTGTCACATACTCCTATAGTGGGTAGGTGTTAAATATCGAGGACACTCCTATTATGTGAGAGTCCACGTGTGGTATCTGTTCCGATGGATACTACACCCTATAGACCGGTGTTGTCTTGGCCTTCGGGGCATGATTCCGCCGGTCTATGGGTCTGTCCTGTGCAGTTCTAGGAGGTCCACCCTCCCAGGCTTTGCCTCTCCTCTTTGGGGAGGAGTAAGTTGATAGCTTACTGCCTGAGGCGCCCCTACCGGGGAATGCCGACGGGGCTGTCCAGGCAATTTTTAATGGCTAAAGCGCTCACGTTCTCGGGCGCTGGCTTTTCAAATCCCAATTTCCGACCTTGTGTCACATACTCCTATAGTGGGTAGGTGTTAAATATCGAGGACACTCCTATTATGTGAGTGTCCACGTGTGGTATCTGTTCCGATGGATACTACACCCTATAGACCGGTGTTGTCTTGGCCTTCGGGGCATGATTCCGCCGGTCTATGGGTCTGTCCTGTGCAGTTCTAGGAGGTCCACCCTCCCAGGCTTTGCCTCTCCTCTTTGGGGAGGAGTAAGTTGATAGCTTACTGCCTGAGGCGCCCCTACCGGGGAATGCCGACGGGGCTGTCCAGGCAATTTTTAATGGCTAAAGCGCTCACGTTCTCGGGCGC
>OY744552.1:35791070-35793570 GCA_963556195.1 Sepiola atlantica
TGATGGTCTCGTAAACAACGGATTTAACGACGCATTCACCGTCGAGTGAGCATTATTTTCCCCTTCTGCATGAACACGTTGCTGTAGTTAGTGGTTTAGCTCTCGATGTTATTTTACACTTCATTGTTGGACGCATGAATAGATTATCTTGAAAGAGTTTCTGTTGACAAGTTTCTTTAGGCTATGTTGTGGTTGAATAATAGAAATCGTTATTATCTGCAAATAAAAACTGTATGAAATCAATAATAATTCTTTTTTAAGTTTTGGATATTATATTTAAGCAGTATATCAATGACTCTCATAAAAAGCTTGTACAATTTTATCCTATAACATTATCAAAGAAAATAAAATGAATAAATAGGATATTAATAATATTTAATATTATTAATATCCTATTAATTCATTTTATTTTATTTAACAATGTTATAGGATAAATTGTACAAGCGGAAATTACCTAAAATACGAAGAAACACAAAACAAATAAACATTACACTAACTCAAAACTAAATAGGAAATCAGAAAATAATATAAGGTAAAATTAACAATTCGAAAATATGAAAGTGAGAAAGAAAATTTAAGATGGTTTAAAACAGTATCTTCAGTATGTGTCCTGATGAATATTTTTTAACCTCTCCCTAAATACATAAATAGTGTAAAATTATAAATAGAAATAAAATAAGGATTTTATTCTCTTCTGCCTTTAATATAGCCCAGAATATAATTACTTCTAACTACAAAAAACTCTAATAATCATAACAAAATCAATACAATAGACATAATAAATACTTGTATTTGTAGAGACGAAAAAAATGCCCACTTCCTAATAACTGCATAAATAATTATGTAATCTAAAAATGTATACATAAATCTAAAAACAACAACAATAATAATAAAATTAATAATAATGATAGTAATAATAATATATACTAGCGGGGCCCTGTGGAAATTCCACAATGTTTTCTACATAAATCTGTATAATTTACTGTTAATAATATTATCCGGTGGCTAGAAATATGCACATATTTTACTCACCAAAATTTTGCGTGATGGGATGGAAGTATATATATTTATTTATATTACTCGGTTGCCGGGGCAAAAGCTGTCACCATCGGTCGCGACTCCCCTCTAACTTGCACCCTCCCTCCCCCGTTATCAGGGGAAAATCTTAAATAGGAGTGTCAGATCGTTACACACAAAATAAATAACACACACTCTATCGTATTAATATATAAATAATAATAATAAGAATAAGAATAACAAGAAGAATAAGATATTTTAAATATTAAAAAAAAAAAAAAAAAAAAATAGATATCGTAAGCCTGAAACCGGCCCATTTGGTAAGCGTTTCCGCGTCTCCTCCGCCTTCCACAATGCCCTCCTCCTTTCACGCTGAAGCAACAGTAGCGAGCGGGGGACAGTTAATGGTTTAATTAAGTTAATTTTGAAAGTTTTAACAACTCCATTTCTTTAGTCCAGTGGTAAAGTGGGCGCTTTCCAGCTAGATTTTACGGTTTCGATTCCAAGTCTGTCCGTCCTATTTATTTGTTGTTTATTTATTGAATTTCTTTAGGAGCGTGACACACGTACGTACACCTTAACGTATTAATATATAGATATTTTGGTTAAACAATATAAACACAGGATTTATTTAGATATCAGTTCATTTAATCATGACAAATTCATGAATTCAAATTCAATATGCTATTGATAGTTCAATTATTAAGAAGGCTAATTCATGTCTATAAAATTTTGTAATTTACAATAATACTCATTCGTTAACACATTTTATTATATGAATATACAGTTACATTTTTATTAATTAAAACGATTTTTGTCCTACTTACTCATTGCTCCCTTTTTTGTTTTAAATCTATTTTTGATATCTGACACTTGCGTGTATCTATGCCGCCTCCTACCCTACCTTTTTTAATTTACCCGATTAATCCCTCTTACCACTCCCACCTTGCTATTTATTTTATTCACTGTAGCCGGTTGGATTTCAAATTATTGTTTTTTAACGGTTCACTCATATTTATATTCCATTTTTATCTCAATGCTAGCTTTTCTAAAGGCTTGCTCTTTGGATAAAAATTACCTTTTATTATTTCACTTTGAATTAATTTACTTCATAAAAACTCTTTATGCAAAGTCCATGGAAGTTTTTCTAATGGCTTTTAATACACCACTCTCATCTTAAAATTGTACACTGTAAAACTGGATTATCTAGTCCATTTAATGGTTTATGCCTTTCCGCCTATTCAATGGATTGTACAATTTATGATTCCATTTTTTTCCTGAATTTTACCGTTCTTCGAACCTGCTGCTACAAATTCTTATCACACCTTTAACGGTAAACTTTTTCCCATATTTTAAACATTTCTTTTTGTATTGGACTTTTTAATTTTATGTTATCTTTATATCTTTTCAAATGATAACTTTTGCTACTTTCCGTTTACCAGCTTATCTGTTTGTTATCCTCTGATGATAAGATTCCATTCTT
>OY744552.1:35798570-35848570 GCA_963556195.1 Sepiola atlantica
AATATGTGAACATCATCATTTCTCTTCGAACACACATGGTTTATTAGTGCTCTGCAGGCCTCTTTAATTATATTTGTGTTTCAGTAATGCTCAGAAGGCATACTAATTTTCGTTTTTCTTTTTCCTTTCCTCGCAAAAATAGAATTTCTATACAAAGATAACGGGGATAAATTGAATTTAATATGGCTCTGTACGCCTTTTTAATTTTAAAAGTGCCCATTATCATAGATAGAGCTGGTGATTAATCCAAAAGAAAAATTCTGGGGGAAACGCTGGTACAATGCATACTCATACAGCCGCGACTCTTTTTTATTTAATTGTTTTATTTCTCCTTTCACCCTTCAACAATTCGAAACCGACAATTATTGTAAACAGTAGAATTGTCCGATGTGATCTATTTGCGTTCTGTTGGATGTTGGCATATTTTGATTCATTCTTTTATAGTATATTCCAGAGTAAAGCCGGGAGACGGGTCCAGCGAAAAACACAAAGTAACCATTTGAAATTCCTCATGAAAATATAATTGTTTTATTTGATCAATTGACGTTTCGCATTTGACGATTGTCAAGAATGACCAATAGAACGACAAGGTGCGTAAATACAAATAGTAAACAAATAACTGTTACCCTAAGCAATAAAAGTTATTTTTCTACCCACCTGCCTATTTTTTTGTGTTTTAAAATACTTTAAAGCGATTTTTATTTAACTTAAAATGTTCGGTCAAATGTATTAGGTTATTCTGAAAAACAAAGATGGCTGACAGTCGAACTCTGATAATTTTTTTTTTGCTCCTTCAATTAGGGAGTAAATTTTAAGGCGTTTGGGACGGATATTTTTTTGTTATTTTTTTTACCCCTAAATACAAAAAACAAACTATGGGGATATGCGCATATTTCATCTTGAACATTAGAACTGTAACACGATTGGATTTGGATAACTTTTTAAAATGCTATAAAAACGCTTTAAAAAACTATGAAACACAAAAACATAGGCAGGAAGATAGAAAAATCACTTTATTGCCTTTGGTAACAGTTATTTGTTGATTATTTGTTTTGTTTATTCACAAATTTGTTCTGTTGGTTATTCTTGACAATCGCCCAGATTTTTCGTTTGATCTTTTCATTGTAGGAATTCATTTTTATACTTATACAAAATCACATCTCACTGTTGGAATATATCAAATAACACAATGACAATCACCTTTTGGTTGTTTTTCTTCAAATTATCAAAATGGGAAAAAGAACATTGTTCCTTTGTCTTTCTGTAGATAAGACTATGACTAGATTAATTGCTACACGGGGGGGGGGAGAGTTTTTGCTTATATTAAAATGACAATAAAAGCCCTTACAATGCAAGACAGATTTCTTTCTTTTTTTTCTTTAAAAAAAAAATAATTTTTTTACTTTAATCTTATATATTTCGGAGATATTCTCCATTTTCAGAGATTAATTTTCGATTTTTTTATAAAATAAACAAACTTATAGTTTTGTTTATCGAAGAGACGTCTTTGTGTTGGTCTGACGTATTGTCCGCTGTGATGGAATACGCGGTTCTTAGGTAGAAAAGAACGGAAGCACCGGGCATGCTGGGAGTTACTTTCAAATATTGGTTGTTCTTTTTTTTTATAAGCATTGATGATAAGTATTAAAATGACAATAAAAGCCCTTACAATGCAAGACAGATTTATTTCTTATATATATATAAATTCCCGAAACAGTTTTTCATGGTAAACAACTGATGATCCCTTAAAATAGTGTTAGAAACTAACTAATATAATAACTGTAAAAAATAAATTGACTTACATGAGTGATTTTCCACTGGAAGACTTGAGACTATAAGTTTTTTTTTATTTTTTTGTTTTTTTTATATATATATTTTTTTTATATAGTTTTAATGGTTGAGAAACTTCCGAAACTATATATATATATATATATATATATATATATATATATATATATATATATATATATATATATATACTACAAAAATAAGGGTATAACCAATAAATATGGCATTAGTTTTAAATTCTAATGTTTTTCTTCCTTTGTTGGGTATGGTACGGTTTTAGTGGCACTCCTTACATGGTAAAGTTTACAAAAAATAATAATGTGCCCACATTACTCACCCTGTTGCCTAAAATACATATTCCATAATTCATAATGATAAGTTCAATAGTTTAGTATTTTACCAAGCACATACATTTACGCTGATGCGCATGCATCTATCCTTTAAAAATGTATTACATAATATAACTCAGAATTTCATAGAGAGCAATACGTTTCTTTATATGTTTTGTATGTAATTTATTTAAAATGTATTTTTGGCGGGTGCGGTTTTGGGTGGGAGATTGTGAAATTTACAAAAAAAATAATAATGTGCCCATTTTATTCTCTAGGATACCGAGAATATATATTCCAAAATTCATAATGATCGGTTCATAAAAAAATAAATTAAGAAAACTTTATATATATGCACCCCCGAAATATTAATATTTTCAAAAAAATAATTATATGAATTTGAAATTTTTCTAATTCATTATTTTTTTTAAATTAAACAATTTAATTCAATAAATTTGTGCTTAAAAACAATTTCTAATAATATAAGAAAACAACCCAAAACGTTTTAATAAAAAAATCAAAGTAAATATATCATTTTTGAGCGACTCGTACGATAAATCTCAGAGAATGCGTTGTTTACATGTTATTAATCAAATAACGCGCTCCTGTCTTTTGTCAATCTCTCTCTCTCTCTCTCTCTCTCTCTCTCTTTACTCTCTCTTTCTCTTTTTCGCTTTCTTTCTCTCTCTTTCTCTCTCTCTCTTTCTTGAAATAGAACTTTCTGTGCGTTCGAAATAGAACGTTATACTTTATAATCAGAGGGCGCGTAACCCAATGTTAGAGTGGACGCCGGCTGTTCCACCATATTCCATTACAACGTAATTTAATTACGTAACTTAATTATATAGATTAAAAAAACAATGTCTTTAATTAATTATATTTATAATTTTTATTAAGATTATTATTACCGAGAAAAATATTTAAAATACATGTGGAAATCTGAAAAACAAACAATCATGAGTGTATATTTGCGAATATTAATTTATTTGAAGCTTTAATAATCAGAGGGCGGGTAACCCAATGTTGGAGTGGACGCCAGCTGTTCCATCACATTCAATTACAATCTAATTTAATTACATAACTCAATCATATAGATTAAAAAAACAATTTCTTTAATTAATTCTATATATAATTTTTATTAAGATTATTATTATCAAGAAAAATATTTAAAATACATCTAGACATCTGAAAAAAAATCATGAGTGAATATTTGCGAATATTAATTTGTAACAATTTGATTCAATAAATTTGTGCTTTAAAACATAATTTCTAATGATATTAAAAAAAATAACAGAATATTTTAATAAAAAAATCAAAGTAAATATATTATTTTTTAGCGACTCGTACGATAAATCTCAGAAGATTTCTAAGCTTCTCCGGTTCCACATGGTAATTTATCCGCCCCCCCCCACGCACACACAAAAGACAAACATCACAGGCACACCTAAAGTCAGTGAGTATTCCTCACCCTCAAAAAATAAAAATATTTCATTACGAAATTTAATTTTACCATAATGCATTTCGGTTCATTCTTACACAAGTCAGCCATTTTATTCCTATGTTAAACTGTAAATGAAAAGCAAAGCCTCCACCATAAACACACACGCACACACAGCGGCCAAGCAAACAAGTCAGTTAGTAGCACCCAAATAACTTTGTACAAATATTGTTAACATTGTGGATAAAGGCTGGTATTTAGGCTGATTCCGGTATTTCTGGCGAATGTATTTCTGGGCGCTGCGATTCTTGGCTTCCTCAATTTTCCCGGGCAACAACAAGAGACGGGTCCGCCAGTATTTTACATAGACATGTCGACACACACACATACACGTATAAACCCTCGAATTATTCTGTCGAGTAGTTTTGGAAGCCATAGGTGACCAACCGAGAAAGAGACAAACAATGCGAAATTCTTATATCGGTTCTTCTAATATTGCCAATTACGTTGTCAGCGATATTTTGTTCTCGACGTGTCGTGGACATCTTGAAAGTTATTGTTTCGATACAGTTTGTCCTGATTCATTTCTTCGTTTCATTTGAGTAAAGATTGAAACAGCGGGTAAAACTGGTTGGCAGACGACAATCGAGCGTCAAAGGAAAGAAGAAGAAGAAAGAGAGAAAGAAAGAGAAAAAGAAGAAGAAGAAGAAGGAGTAAAAGAGGACGAAAAAGAAGAAAAAAAGAGGAAGAACAAGAGGGAGGAGAAGAAGAAGAAAGGAAGGGAAAAGGACGATGACGTCGACAAAGAAAAAGAAGAAGGAGGATGAGAGGAGGAGAAGAAGAAGAAGAAGAACAAGAACAACAACAAAAGAAAGAAGTAGAAGAAGAAGAAGAAGAAGAAGAAGAAGAAGAAGAAGAAGAAAAAAGGAGTAAGAGGAAGGGTGATGAGGGAGATGGAGAATAAAAAGAAATAGAAAGAAGAAAGTGATGATGATGAAGAAGAAGAAGAAGAAGAAGAAGACAAGGAAGAAGAATAAGACAAAGAATAATAATAATAATGATAATAATAATAATAATAATAATAAGAAGATGATGAAGAAGAAGAAGAATGAGAAGAAGATGAAGAAGAAGAAGAGGTTGAGGAGACGAAGAAGCGAGGGTGCTTCAAATGAGAGAATGGGGGCGATTGAGAGAGAGACAGAAGGAGAGAGAGAGAGACTGAAAGATAGAGGGAAATAAAGAGAGAGAGAGAGAGAGAGAGAGAGCTAGGAAGGGGCGAGAGACAGAAAGTGAAAGAGAAATAGAGAGAGAAATGGAGTGAAAGAGAGAGAATACGAGAGAAACAGAAAACGAAGGAAAAAGTTAATAAGAGAAAGAAAGAAAAAAAGAAAGAAAGAAAGAAAGAGAGAAAATGGAAAGATAAAAAGAGTGAGTGGTAAAAGAAGAGAGAGATAAACATGTATGTATATATATATAATAAATATTGTTATTATCTATGTATGTATACGCTTCGTCCTTAATAATCGGGACTCATCAGCATAGAGATATGACTTTTCACTACTGGTCATGCGATTCGAAACCTCGGATTACGAGTATTTTGCAACTCAAATCTGACGCCTTAACCACACGGTCAATTTTAAATAGCGAATTAACTGTGATAATTTTAACACGTTATCGGCGGCTTAACGTCTGAGAGCGTTCTACTTTTTAATGAATATATATATATATATATATATATATATATATATATATATATATATATATATATATAGATATATATATATATAGAGAGAGAGAGAGAGAAAGAGAGAGAGAGAGAAAGAGAGAGAGAGAGATTAAGGAAGGAGCGAGAGAGAAAGAAAGAGAAAATAGTAAGAGAAAGCGAGAGAGAAGGTGAAAGCAAGAAAGAAAGGGGAGTGATAGGAAGGGGGATAAAGATGGAAAGAGATAAATAGAGAGAAAGAAAGAGTGGGAGAGAGATATAAAGAGAAGGGGTAGAGGGAGACCGAAATAATTAAGAAGTGTTCGAGAAAAAGGGAGTGAAATGGAGCGAGAGAGAGAGAGAGAGAAAGGGAGATGGGAAAGAAAAATGGAGAGAAAGAGAAAAAGAGAAAAAAGGGAGTGAAATGGAGCGAGCGAGAGAAGGTGAGATGGGAAAGAAAAATGGAGAGAAAGAGAAAAAGAAAAAAAAAGGGAGTGAAATGGAGCGAGAGAGAGAGAGAAGGGGAGATGGGAAATAAAAATGGAGAGAAAGAGAAAAAGAAAAAAAAAGGGAGTGAAATGGAGCGAGAGAGAGAGAAGGGGAGATGGGAAATAAAAATGGAGAGAAAGAGAAAAAGAGAAAATATTGAGAGAAAAAAAGACAGATAGAATAAGAGAGAAATTATAAAGAAACGAAATGGAGAGAGAAAGAAAGGGGGAGAGCAAGAAAGGAGGAGAGCAAGAAAGGGGGAAGAAAGATAATAAAGAGAGAAGAGAGAGAAATATTCGGCATATTTATTTAGCGTTTTGGCTATGAGTAAAATGTAGTATTTTATTTACCTCCTCTCCAAGAAGTTAGCCACAAGGTCAGGTGTGGTTTTTGATAAAAGTTTTTCAGTGGAACGAACTGGATTCGAACCCGGCACACCCAGGTCCTCAGTCTACGTCGTTAACCACTTAGCCACGTTGTAGTATGTCTTCTGATACTAAACTTCATCTTTTATCGTCGGTCAGTGAAAAAAGAAATCCTTGTAGATTGAGACAATTTTTAAAATTTTTGTCTCAATCCAGAGTAACCCATTTTGGGGAGCTACATGTTCCCAACATTATAAACCGCCGACGTTGTGTCTAACTCTCGTGTTGATATAAAAATATCCAGTAAATATGTACACCCTGGGCTGCAGTGGGGAGGTCAACTAGTCAACAATAAGCGTAATGTTTAGGCAAGCAATTGGGTTACACATCCTACCTAAATAATCACACCCACCCACACACACACATACATTAACATACATACATTAACCCTAACACACACACATACTTTAACATACATATATTAACCCTAACACACACATACATACATATATATATATATATATATATATATATATATATATATATATATATATATATATATATGCGTTTGTGTATATGTGCATGTTAATTTAAACTATTTGCCCGAGTTTAAAATTAAAACAGACAACTGACACTTGCAATTGATTGAGCATATGGACATTTTTTACAGTGGGAAATATAAATATATATATATATATATATATATATATATATATATATATATATATATATATATATATTATCAAAACCGCCTCTTAGCATAAGGGCCTCAAACCAGCACAAAATAAAATTTCATTATTCAATAAAAATGATTTTAGTTTAAAATCGTGTTTCCTCTTAAGCCATGCAGTGAAGATGACACACACACACAGACACACAGACACACAGACACACGTATATATATATATATATATATATATATATATATATATATATATATATATATATATATATATATATATATATATATATATATATAAATGCACACACACCCTGTCACCTCGGCGCATCGCTCTCAATGTTTTCTGTTTTTCTTTCTCTTTTTCTTTACTTTCCACTCTCCTCGCTTTTCTTTTCTTTCTTTCTGTGTTTATTGATTTTTAGCTACATATGTGCATTCATATTAAGCCTACAGCCAAGGATACCTGAAGTTCTTTCATGCCAAATATTCAATCGAAAAATAATGACAACTATATATATATATATATATATATATATATATATATATATATATATATATAGATAGATAGAGAGAGAGAGAGAGAGAGAGAGAGAGAGAGAGAGAGAGAGAGAGAGAGAGAGAGTAATCCAGGTAAAGTAGACATTCATAGGATAAATATAGAAATAATTTAAACCGGGCTTATAAAAAAGTGCTCAATAGTAAATAGAGCTATTTATATAATTATTTTTATTTATTTTCATAATTATTTTTATAATTCCAGTGTAGCGGCTTTTTGTACATATCTGCATAAATAAAAATAATTATATATATATATATATATATATATATATATATATATATATATATATATATATATATATATATATATATATAAATTCAGTCTGATCTTACGAACTCTTCATGCTTCTTTAACGATGAAGTTTTATCCTAGATATCCTCTACATTACCTCATATTTTTTTATATTTTTATACTCTTTCAAATGTTGATATTTGGTAAATTTATTTTTCTTACTTTTTGACGGTAAGATTATATCTTTGAATAGCCATGGCTTAAGGAAGGAATAATAAAATAATTTTCTCATATAAATTTCCATTGTTTTGAACTATTTAATAGATATTGCATTCTACACAATTTTGATTCTCATCATTTAAGAATTTTCAATATATGAATACACTTTTATTTTTCATGTAGATTCTCCAAATTTTCTCTCTATGAGAAAACTAGGGAACAGAGAGAGAGAGAGAGAGAGAGAGAGAGAGAGAGAGAGAGAGAGAGAGAGAGAGAGAGAGAGAAAGAGAGACAGAGACAGAGAGAGATTTCCATTCATCTATAGATATATTAATTGCCTGTATTGTACATTTCATCTCCCGGTCGCTTCTAAAAATATTCGCCATCTCCACACTAACTTTAGAATTTTGCTGTGGAATACTGAACTAAAAATCCCTTTCTATTGGTTCTTAAAAAACCCAATTGCGTAGATATTCCACATTAATTTCAGCACAGCCTCCCCCCCCCCAATGCGTCTTTTATTGCCAACTCACATCGAGGGAATGCTTTACTTAGAAAATCTTCCGCCACCAAACCCCTTTATTTTATTTATTTACTTACCTATTTCAGATTGAGAAATGGATTTTTTCTGTCTAAAGTAGTTGTTCTTTTAATGTACAACGAACCGAGCTGAAGCGGCCATGACGGTCGACATTTTTTTGTTATAAATCTTTGACGTATTGTTTACCATTCTCGATCCTTTGCCGCCATTTTTTTTCTTCTTCAGAATAATGCGATTCTATTTAGAGAGTACACACTCTCTGTGAAAGGAATAAAAACATTTTACAACATTATAATAACAATTTAGCGATATTTCAATGTTATTTATATTATGTTCGTATGACAGAGGTATGGAAACGCGAAATAAAAGCAGTCGATAAAATAATGGTAGCAGTTCGAGAGTGCTCCTTTTTTACGAGCTAAATATCCTCCAAAGTAAAAATAAAACGACATTATGGGGAGGCAAGCAAATAGAGACTAGATTCTCAAACCTTGGGGAGCTATTACGCTAGGGCGAGATATAGATAAATAGATAGATAGATAGATAGATAGATAGTGAGAGAGAGAGAGAGAGAGAGACAGGCAGATAGAGAGAGAGAGAGAGAGAGAGAGAGAGAGAGAGAGAGAGAGAGAGAGAGAGAGAGGGGAGATTTAGTATTACAGGCCGAAGAAAATGCTATTTAATACTTAATCAATGTCAAACCAAAAAAAATCACATTTCAAGGTTAAGCGTGACATACAAAATGAAATGCTATTTAAAACTTAAGCATGTCAGACTAAAGAAAATGCCATTTCAAATTTAAGCATGACAGCACAACGAAAATGTTATTTCAAACTTAAGCATGACAGCCCAACGAAAATGTTATTTCAAACTTAAGCATGACAGACCAACGAAAATGTTATTTCAAACTTAAGCATGACAGACCAACGAAAATATTATTTCAAACTTAAGCATGACAGACCAGCGAAAATGTTATTTCAAACTTAAGCATGACAGACCAGCGAAAATATTATTTCAAACTTAAGCATGACAGACCAGCGAAAATATTATTTAAAACTTAAGCATGACAGACCAACGAAAATATTATTTCAAACTTAAGTATGACAGACCAGCGAAAATGTTATTTCAAACTGAAGCATGACAGACAAGCGAAAATGCAATTACAAACTTAAGCATCACAGACCAGCGAAAATATTATTTCAAACTTAAGCATGACAGACCAGCGAAAATATTATTTAAAACTTAAGCATGACAGACCAGCGAAAATGTTATTTCAAACTTAAGCATGACAGACCAGCGAAAATATTATTTCAAACTTAAGCATGACAGACCAGCGAAAATATTATTTAAAACTTAAGCATGACAGACAAACGAAAATATTATTTCAAACTTAAGTATGACAGACCAGCGAAAATGTTATTTCAAACTGAAGCATGACAGACCAGCGAAAATGCAATTACAAACTTAAGCATCACAGACCAGCGAAAATATTATTTCAAACTTAAGCATGACAGACCAGCGAAAATATTATTTAAAACTTAAGCATGACAGACCAACGAAAATATTATTTCAAACTTAAGTATGACAGACCAGCGAAAATGTTATTTCAAACTGAAGCATGACAGACCAGCGAAAATGCAATTACAAACTTAAGCATCACAGACCAGCGAAAATGTTGTTTTAAACTTAAGGATTACAGACCAGCGAAAATATTATTTCAAACTTAAGCATGACAGACCAACGAAAATATTATTTCAAATTTAAGCATGACAGCCCAACGAAAATGTTATTTCAAACTTAAGCATGACAGCCCAACGAAAATGTTATTTCAAACTTAAGCATGACAGACCAACGAAAATGTTATTTCAAACTTAAGCATGACAGACCAGCGAAAATATTATTTCAAACTTAAGCATGACAGACCAACGAAAATATTATTTCAAACTTAAGTATGACAGACCAACGAAAATATTATTTCAAACTTAAGCATGACAGACCAACGAAAATATTATTTCAAACTTAAGGATTACAGACCAGCGAAAATATTATTTCAAACTTAAGCATGACAGACCAACGAAAATATTATTTCAAACTTAAGTATGACAGACCAACGAAAATATTATTTCAAACTTAAGTATGACAGACCAACGAAAATATTATTTCAAACTTAAGGATTACAGACCAGCGAAAATGCCAATTCAAACTTAAGCATGACAGACAAGCGAAAATATTATTTCAAACTTAAGCATGACAGACCAGCGAAAATGTTATTTCAAACTTAAGCATGACAGACCAACGAAAATATTATTTCAAACTTAAGCATGACAGACCAGCGAAAATGTTATTTCAAACTTAAGCATGACAGACCAGCGAAATGCCATTTCAAACTTAAGCATGACAGACCAACGAAAATGTTATTTCAAACTTTAGCATGACAGATTAACGAAAATGTTATTTCAAACTTAAGCATGACAGACCAACGAAAATGCTATTTCAAACTTAAGCATGACAGACCAACGAAAATGCTATTTCAAACTTAAGCATGACAGACCAGCGAAATGCCATTTCAAACTTAAGCATGACCGACCAAAGAAAATGCTATTTCAAACTTTAGCATGACAGACCAATGAAAATGTTATTTCAAACTTAAGCATGACAGACCAACGAAAATGCCATTTCAAACTTAAGCATGACAGACCAACGAAAATGCTATTTCAAACTTTAGCATGACAGATTAACGAAAATGTTATTTCAAACTTTAGCATGACAGACCAATGAAAATATTATTTCAAACTTAAGCTTAACAGACCAACCAAAATTTCATACTAGATGTAATTATCAGTCTTTTTTCTTAACTATGTTTAATTTTTTACCAAATTATTATTTTTAAAATAGGATTTTAAAAAGTTTTCTTTGTTACTTTACGTACTATCATCTTGGATTTCAATAAATATTCGATTCATATTAAATGAATAAAATACAAAGTTAATGTGTAAATCACATAGGGGCGAGAAACACACGCGCGAGAAGTGGCACACAACTATATTAATAAAGCGATTCAGATTTATTATTAAAAAAAAAAGATTTAAGCGAGCCCAACCGCACCCCCCCCCCGACGTCCCCCAAAAGCCACTCATCTCGAGGATGGATGTAAACATTGGATTTATAGAGATCAATTCGGAGTGAATTTCGAGAATGAAAAAAAAATTATGTAAATAAATAAATTTTAATCAAATAAAAAATCTAAAATGAACAAAACAAAGATAGAATCTAAAAATAAGTAATTAAATTAAAGAATTGTAATTGAATTCACCAGAAAGAATATATATATTCATTTATAAATATATATATATATATATATATATATATATATATATATATATATACATCGATGTCTGGAAGTAATAAATAATTAAGATTTATTTATGAATATTATTATATAGCCCCCTTTACTAAGGCTGGGCACTCTGAGTGAATTTAATAACAAGCAGTACTACTAGCTTCATTGCGAGATTCAACACGATTTGTTGTTGTTGATCACTCTTCGCCGCTTGCTGTGAATACTCGCCGACTTGGTATTTACAAAGTTAAATTCCTCCTAAAATTCTGAGCTGATTTCTGGTGGCCGACCGATAACTCCCCTTACTTGCGAATTAGTGGAGATTTGTGGTCGGAGTTCGCGCCCCGTTGACCGTCGAGAATTAGTTTCCTGCACTGAAGCGTGCGTAAGTATGAAACATCGATGTCTGTAGGTAATAAATTATTAATATTTATTTATTAATGTTATCGTATATAAATATATATTTCTGATGAAGTCATTTACAATTCTTTAATTTAATTATATGTATATATATATATATATATATATATATATATATATATATACAATATAAATTTATGTTATGTATTATCATCAACATCATCAGGGTCTTTTTATTTTACTCCTGGTGGAAGAACTTTTTCCTGATTTCTCTCCACTTTCTTTTATCGCTGGCTAGGCGTGGCCAAGTAGGACCTAGTTGTCTATCGAGGTGGTCTCTTCATCGGGTTTCTGGACGTCCTCTAGGTCTTTTCCATTTCCTCGGGGTCGATTCTGTCGCCCACTTGTCTTTTGTATCTGCCCATCTATGTTTAGCCGTTCTTATGATGGTGATGATGCTATTTACTCCAGTTTGCTGTCTGATCCAGGTGTTTCTTTTTTCTATCAGGTAAACTGATGCCGAACATAATACGTTCCAATTTGCATTGTGCCACTCTAAGCTTTTCTCTCGCTGCATTATTAACTACCATATTTTGCTACCATATGTCATAATAAAGTATGATGTATTTATTGAACCGTTTCTGCTTAATGTTCATCGTGGACTTTCTACTCTTCATGATGTTGTCTAGTTTGGAAAAGGCTGTCCATCCAAGCGCAATTCGCCGTTTAATTACAGGCATTACATATGCGTCACTTCTCGCCATCTTCCCTAGGTAGATGTAGTTGTCACCTTCCTCGAGATGTTCACCTTTCATTGTAACTGATGCTTTTGTGGCATATTTGTTGAACATGACCTTGGTTTTTCCAGTGTGCATTTTACGACCAACTATATAACTAGCATTGTGATTGTCGTAAAGAATCCCTTCTAGTTGTTGAAGTGTGTCACTTGTGACAATGATATCGTCGTCGTCAAATTCTGGATGAGCAACGTATTCTACGTTTATATTAATACCTCTGCCTTACCGCTCAATTTTATTGATTACCAGATCTTGTCGCCCTGTCTGGCCCCTATTTTTGTCTGGTCCTTATTTTTGTCTGACCCTTATTTTTGTCTGGCCCTTATTTTTGTCTGACCCTTATTTTTGTCTGACCCTTATTTTTGTCTGACCCTTATTTTTGTCTGGCCTCTATTTTTGTCTGACCCTTATTTTTGTCTGACCCTTATTTTTGTCTGGCCCCTATTTTTGTCTGACTCCTATTTTTGTCTGACCCCTATTTTTGTCTGACCCCTCTTTCTATATTGGTTTTTGACCTTTTCACTATCCTGTTGGAGTTTTAAATTTGCTGTATATATATATATATATATATATATATATATATATATATATATATATATATATATATATATATATATATATATATTGGGTAAATTTCCAAGGTTTAACACATATTCATAATTTCAAAAATTTAGAAATAATATTTAACAATTTCACTTCTTATGTACGTTCGTTTTGGAAAACCAGTCTTATTAGCAAAATTACATTTAAGTAAAGTTTTAACATTTATATGATTTTCTTCATCAGCATATCAAAATTTATCAATTACAATCATATATATATATATACATTCAAATTTCAATTAAAGTGAAAACTCTTTTTTAGTTAACTACCCAGATCTATCATAACTTTCAAAAACTATAATAGCTAAAAATTTCTAGCATATAGTAAGCTATATACACACACACACACACACACACACACATATATATATATATATATATATATATATATATATATATATATATATATATATATATACTTAATTTTATTTCAAACTATATTCCAAGTAAAGACTACACAATGGATAACATTGTCTGTACTCTTTACTTGAAATATGATTTGAAAATTGATACCATCGTATGTACTGTTAATTTTAAATATGATTTAAAATACAGACACACACACACACACATGTATATATATATATATATATATATATATATATATATATATATATATATATATATACTAACACCTCTTCTTACCTCACCACCCACACCGCTCCTATTACCGCAGTCATAAATTAAAAACGGCACCAACATAATCTTTTTTCTTCACTCTAATCGTCTCATTACATTTAGTACTCCACCTATTAGTCCCACCATAGTTTTTGACTGATATTAGCAACCCTTCTACCCACCCCACAACCGTCATCTCATACCTATCTCGCTCACCCAATCAAATGCCCACCTATCTTTATCCCACCCATTCCTAGTTCCACCAATTTAAACACACTTTTTGCCTTTCCTCGTTTAATTGAACT
Source organism: Sepiola atlantica (assembly GCA_963556195.1). NCBI lineage: Eukaryota > Metazoa > Mollusca > Cephalopoda > Sepiida > Sepiolidae > Sepiola > Sepiola atlantica. The sequence goes on from OY744552.1 coordinate 35,812,936, forward strand.
TTATACTACAAAGTTTATTCGTCCTCCGGATTTTCTTTAAAGTTTGTCTGTATAAAAAGACATTCTATTTCAAATAAAACTCTTTTCTACCATATATTAATTTACGTTTTAGAGACGTGTTTGTGCGATTATTTTAACTAGTCTTCTACATGCTTATCCTCTAATTCCATATATTAACCGATCCATATATACAAACACACACACGCACACACACACACACACATATATATGTATATATGTATATATATATATATATATATATATATATATATATATATATATATATATATAATCTTTATAAATAAATATTAAATTATATCTTTACCTACAGACCACGTCGTTTCGAGCTTATATATATATATATATATATATATATATATATATATATATATATATATATATATATATATATATATATATGTTTCATTTTACTCCAGTCGAAGGTCTCAGAAATCAAGGGGCCCCTCCCTGTGTCTATATGAGATACTTAAATATTTGAATATTTCATTAAAGTTCTCCTTTACCTGTCAAACGTTGAGGTTAGTAACGATTTAGAGAACATTAATTTTCCTCACCTCAATTGACCCGTAAAGTATATATTTATTGTGGTCTCTTGGTCTTACTGGATTCCAGGACAAGAATTCATCTAGTCTGGTGGAGTATCAAGCTTAGTGATGTTACTAGATGCAACATCACTTAGAAAAGATGTGCTATTCCTCATATGAGCCAGAGTTGGTAGCCATAGCTAGTGGAACTTATTTGGACTTCGAATACTATGTTATATTGAATATTTGGGCGAAGTTTACTTGTCAGAGGAAGTATCCTCATGCCAGGATGTTCTGACAAACCCCATACAGAGATTTCTTAGACCCTCGAAGACAGTGTCTAGTAGGCATTCAAGTTCTCTCCAGTAAGTATTCAGGTTCTCCCCAGTAAGTATTCAGGTTCTCCCCAGTAAGTATTCAGGTTCTCCCCAGTAGGCATACAAGTTGTCTCCAGTACGCATTTAAGTTCTCTCATATATATATATATATATATATATATATATATATATATATATATATATATATATATATACATATAGATATAGATATATATGGGAAATGAAAAAAGAAAAAAACAAAGAGATTGTTTTTATATATTTATCAACGTTTCGTCTTTATTGTAAGACTTCCCCAGGATGATAATTTTAAGAAAAATGTCATCGAAGTTTTGGGTTGACATGGCGGAGAAATAATAGAATGTAGTAACCGTGGCTACTATGAGCGCCGGAGGAAAGTACAGGCTGGAGAAGTCAATGGTTTCTAAAGAATGAAATGAATATCAAATTATCATCCCAAGGAAGTCTTACAATAAAGACGAAACGTTGATGAATATATAAAAAATATCTCTTGGTTTTCCTTTTTCAGTTCCCATTACGTCCGATTACTTTCATCCTTCCTTTCTCATATATATATATATATATATATATATATATATATATATATATATATATATATATATATATATATATATATATATATATATATATATATGTGTGTGTGTGTATATATATAGTAATCCCTATATTTTCGTACGCATACGCCTCGAGAGAAGGAAATAGGCCACAGAGATGAGATGCTTCCGAAAGATCCCCAACATCTCATACAAGAACCACATTACAAATGAAGAAGTGAAGAACAGAGTCATGAAAGCCGTCGAAGATCTACTAAACCATTGTGAGAAAGATGAAGTGGTACATGATCATCAGGTTTAGCAAAGACAATCCTGCAAGGAACTGTATAGGGAGGAAGAAGAAGGGACATGCAAAAAAAAAAGAGGTGGAAGAACAACATTGCAGAGTGGACAGGTCTGGCGTAGAGTAACACGTTCAGAAAGGCAGGAAATCGGGAGGGCTAGTGAAAGGTGGTCGCCAGGTTATTTTTGGCATTCTAACGGTCACCTTGACCTCCCATATATATATATATATATATATATATATATATATATATATATATATATATATATATATATATATATATGTTGAAGTAAATACTGAAAATTGACACATAAAAAATTATATCTCCTTATAAAATGTTATGTGGATACATGAAATACTAATATATATATATATATATATATATATATATATATATATATATATATATATATATATATATATATAAGTTTTCAATGTGTATAACTTTCTTCATTTAATTGCTGTGGATTAGAATATTTATTGCGAAGAGAATAAACTTTATTTCCTGTTTTTGCATTTAGTATTGTCAACCAAACATAAAATTGGACGAACATTTCTGTTTCCCTAAGCTTAACAATCCGTGAATAATGGATCCATAACAATTTGCATACCTGGACGTGAGTGTGGATGTGGATTTGGATATCCAATTGAAAGCTTTACTTTGCTATAAAAGAAAGACGTATCGTTTGTATTTATGGCATTCACTCATCCCTTATAACATCCAATAGAGTAAAGCAATTATTAAATCTTCTGGAATGATTTCTTAGAACACTTCTGATGATTGGACGATCCATGAAACTGCAGTAAGCTTTAATCCATTTTTGTTTTGCCATTTTTCATATGAGGATCGAAGAATTGTATTATTTGGATTATTCATTATAATATTATAATATTGTCATCTTGGAAGTTATTCGCGCAACGTTTCCGTCGACGTAACCCCCGATTTTTCTTGTCGAACTCACGAATCTATACCGAATTTCCATATGGTCACGTGACGCAACTGATAAAGTTGTTAAGTAATAATCAGTACTAAGTTAAACTCTTCTTGGGGTTGAAGGTTCAATCCTCATTACAGGTAATACTAACTAAGAATTAAAGGAAAATTATAAATATTTTTAGCCGGTCATGGTCTGAAATGAGCCTATATATATATATATATATATATATATATATATATATATATATATATATTAAAAACAAGGGGTAAGGTAAAATAAATAATATATATATTTTTTTTTATTTATTTTATACGTATATAAAAGTAATCCATGGACACGTGTTTCTGGCTCACAGCCGTCATCAGCATGGCTAACTTCGATATTGATGTCTGTAGTCCAGCGTTCTACCACTGGACCAAGACGCTTCGTCCACAAATATGTACGACTTTTATCACCTAAATATTTAATGTATTTTTATGTAATTATTTTTATTCATGATTGTAGCGTTCGTTGTTGTTTTGCTTACTATTATTTCGATTGTCTCACTTCCTAAGTGATTAAGATTAAGTTAGCCATGCTGATGACGGCTGTGAGCCAGAAACACGTGTCCATGGATTACTTTTATGTACGTATAAAATAAATACAAATATATATTAACGGAAAAAATACGTTCTATGAAGTTAAGGGCGACTAATAATGCAATTGTCTGCATCTTAATCACTTAGGAAGTGAGACAATCGAAATAATAGTAAGCAAAACAACAACGAACGCTACAATCACCAATAAAAATAATTACATAAAAATACATCATATATATATATATTTATATATATATATTTATATATATATATATATATATATATATATATATATATATATATATATATATATATATATATATATATATATATATATAGTCTCGGAAGTTTTTCAATCATTAAAACTATATATAAAAAAAAAAATTATATAAAAAAAAAAACAATAAAACTTATAGTCTCAAGTCTTCCAATGGAAAATCACTCATGTAAGTCAATTTATTTTTTACAGTTATTATATTAGTTAGTTTCTAACACTATTTTAAGGGATCATCAGTTGTTTACCATGAAAAACTGTTTCGGGAATTTCATATATTTAGATAGATAGATAGATAGATAGATAGATAGATAGATAGATAGATAGATAGATAGAATTGTGATTCACGGCCATGTGTTTAGCCGTTATTGTGGCCATGAGCCTAGCTGACTGGCAGGATTCGAACACTAAAAAAATTCATACGACTTTTATAAAGTACTAACCTTCAAAATGCACATTTCCAAATTCGAGCCCAATCGGATTATTAGTTTACAAATTACAATTATTTAAGTGAACCTACCGTTGGAAAATTTCAAAACAATGGAAAATATGAATTTCGGGTGTTGATAAAGCATTGCTTTCTGATGGGAAAAATACTGTTCAAGAAAAGCAAAGGCTTGATATGTGATATTCAGACTCTGATCCATCGAAAACAACGGTTAAGAGTGGTATGCTGACTTAAAACGCGATCGTAAAGACACAAATGATTCTGAACGCTCATGTCGCCCAAATTTAGCAGTTGTCCCAGAAAACATAAAAGAAGTTAGAAAACTCCTTTTGTCCGATCGTAAATTTAAGCGATAACAAATGAGGTGAACATATCAGAAGCAAGGCGATTCATAATACAGGCCTGGCAAACACGCGACTGGTATCCACAGCTGGGGGGTATGTGAAGATCAGAATTACTAGTAAATAATAAGCACAGGGAAAAGTTTTAGTAAGACATTTCTTAGTAATGTCCAGCAATTAGCAACTATACATGCGATTAGGAAGCAGCTTACAATAATTGATTAATTTCCATCAAATCAAATGTAAAAAGTACAAAAATATAAATGATCTTAAAATTTTATTAGTTTTATGTTCTTGTTAATGTAAGCTGATTTTATTATTAACACTGTGTATCATGAAGAAATAAGCATTTTCTTCATCTCCTGTAAAAACAAATTGTATATGTAACAAACATAAATTTTGTAAAAATATCAAAATTATTTCGCCGAACATTATTTTGTTCATGAAGTATTTGATTTTCTAAAATGTTGAATTTGCTTTCTGATTGTATTATATCATTATATTTTCTGTAATCAACCGTTGTTCTCGGCTATTTGGCTGAGATCAAAGTATAGTATCTGTTCCGATGGATGCTGCACTACATAGACCAGTACAGTTTTGGCCGGTCTTAGGGATTGTTCTGTGCTGTCCTAGGCGGTCCCCAAGGCTTAACCTTCACACCCTTTGAGAAGGGGTTAGTTTATTGTTAATCGTCTGAGGCGCCCCTACCGGGGAATGCCGACGGGGCTGCCCAGCCATGTTTTGTAGGCCAGAGTGCTCTTCCTCTAGGGTGCTGGCTTTTCAATCTAATTTTCCGACCTTGTGTCACATCTTACCACTGTGGGAGGGAGATAAAAAACAGTAGTCAATATAAACAGATTGACTCATGATTTTTTAAATATCAAAAACGTGTCTAATTCATGGTGAATAAAGTGATTTTTTGTGAATTTAGTTCTTTTATATTTTTGTACTTTTTACATTTGATTTGATGGAAATAAATCAATAATTGTAATCTGCTTCCTAATAATATGTAGAGTTGCTAATTACTTAACATTACTAAGAAATTTCTTACTCAAACTTTTCTCTATAATTATTATTTAGTAGTAATTTTTGACTTCACATGTCCGCCCCTAGTCGTGGACCCCAGTCGCGTGTTTGCTAGGCCTGTATTATGGATCGCCTTGATCAGAAGGCATTTAGTGTATTCACTTTTTTGAACAGTTATCAATGAGAAAGCTATGTTTAAAGTGGATGCGACATCGGCACACAGTCGATCAAAAACAACAATGCGTCAACGACGCAGAACATTGTTTACAACGAAATGAAAATAAGTTTCCGTGTCATTATATGACAATAGCTGAAACATGAATCGACCACTTCATTCTGGAGTCAAATTGGCAGTCAGTTGAGTGGACAGCAGCCATCCAAAGCAACCGGAGACGCAAACATCAGCTTGAGAAAAGCAAAACTATCCATCACGAATATTGTATAACATTAAGCAAGTAAATTCCCAAATGTTTACACTTTTATTGTCATTAAGGGTATGACTACATATCAACCAAACCATTGCATTATCACATCACTACAGTATAAATCTCTATGTATGAGTGGATGAAGTGTGTGAGGTGCGCTGAAGAAAAATTCCTACCAGTAAAATACATAGCCTTGTTGTGCTCGCATACCCTTAATGACAATAAAAGTGTAAAAATTTGGGAATTTCCATGCTTTTGTACATTTAGTGTATATGAATTTTTATCTTAACCCTATTAAGGGCATATGATTTCAGTATACTAGCATTTTTCATGGAATGTCACTACTTTTGTAAAGGCTATGCCTCAATACAATGGTCATTTTAAAGTTTTTTTTGAATTTTCTGGAAAACTAAGGTATATGGTAAACTGAAATTAAAATGCCATCAACTAGACCCTAGAATCTCTATCTCTGACAAAAATCAGCTGAATCTATCAAATAGTTGATGAGATACAGGGTGGCACGTACGTACACACAGATAACATGATTTCATGATTGAACTTTCTGGATCTCTGGGTTACCTTGATTAATGATGCTGAAATTCTACACACTTATAGAACCTATCAAATAAAAATTTTGTGCAAAGTTTTAACTAATTTGGTGTATTGGTTTTTGAGTTATGATTGATCAAAGAAATGAGATTTCTAGCATAGGCCGTTTTTGAAGTCTATTAAGGGATAGAGCGCTCTCGTGCCTCCCTTGATTTTTACCGTATTTATTTGACAGTGTTTTGGGGTCGAAGGATGAAGACTAATAACTGTGTCCGGGGTAATAATCACTTCTACTCTCCGTTGAAATTAGTAAGGAAAAGAAAAACGGCCGATCTGATAAAATATACAAATTGTTAAATTCAAACAAAATTACATTTTATTTTAGAAAACACGTACACACAATCAGACTTAAGTGAATACGAAGCAGAATTGTATATGTAACTTCTATTGATGGAGTTACAGCTGCCAATCAAATAGAGAGAACATCTGACGTGACTTTATATATAAGATTATTCGTAAAAGAAAACTGCTATCTTATTGCTTACCTATGATGTTCATGTAGGTTGATCGGGTTAGAATTAATATAGTTTAGTAAAATTAATTTTTTAAATATCATTTAAACATGTTTCATTTAGAAAAGACGTTATATAAAAACGAAGAAAATAACATTTTCAATCGAATAATTAGATTTATTCAGCGTTGTTAGATTAATCTGTACATGTATGAATTTAATTGCATTAATGTATGTGCATATATATATATATTAATGTAATATATATGTGCACACAAAAACATGTGTTAACTTAAAATTAAGATCATTTATGACAGCCTGTTTCTTGCATCCGCGAGTGAATCGGCTTTAATTCTTTTTTTTCTCGGCTTTTCTGTATTGCTTCATGTTTCTCGACAGAAGTTGATGTTGGATCCTTCAACGGAATAATAGCAGGTTGTATGTGCCGATCTGAAGCCCTGGAAGTTATCCAAGCGTTGCGATGTGGACGGTTTAATTGTTTTCGGGGGAATAGGTACCTATATTGAAGTTGACCTAAGGATATATCATCCGCCAAATGTAGGAAATTTCCCCCTTCTTTCCCCCCTTTTTATCCCCCCCGTCCCCTTTTTGGATTGCATCGGACTTAATTCTTGTGGGGGCGCATCACAGCTATCACATATTACCAAGTTGTTTGAGCTGTCTTTTGAACTTATTTTCCTTTTCTTCTTCTTAAGTGATTTCAACTAGGTCAATCCCCTGTGAAGTATTGTCAGTTGTTGAGGTGAACTGCCAAGCAAGCACATTACTTGGTAGCGAAACACGTGTAGGGAACAATAACTTTACAAAATAAATGAATAATGAAATAAAAGATCTTTTTCGTTGTGATGAATCTGCTCTTGAAAGAAATATCTTGATAAACTCTCCAAATATACATATAAATGCTCTGTACCCTGTAATCGGGGCTCATCGAGCTTGTTTTTTTTATTGGCCTTGCTCCTGACTTTACTGAATATGCACTATTCTCAGTGAAACCTCAAAATATCTTTCTTTCTCTCTCTCTCTCTCTCTCTCTCTCTCTCTCTCTCTCTCTCTCTCTCTCTCTCTCTCTCTCTCTCTATATATATATATATATATATATATATATATATATATATATACCGTATTTCTTAATTGGGAGAGTTTCCCAGCTGAGTGCTCAATTATTAATGCAAAAGTAAAATTTACTAAATAATTAAAAAGAGCATGATATTTATTAATATTAAATAAAGTGTTACAACAACATATACAATATATATATATATATATATATATATATATATATATATATATATATATATATATATATAATAACTTAGAAAAATACAAAATTATGACATATTCATCGTTAAGTATACAAGTTCAGAAATATTCAATATCATCAAAGTTTTATTGTACGATCGTTTCTGAGACAAAAAAATATATTATACATATATATACATATATATATATATATTATATATATATATATCGAAATATATATCATATATATATATAATTTATTTAATGTAATTGGGTTAATATTGAGTTATTTTATTGAGTTATATTATATTAAATATGTACGATCGTTTTAAATATATACGAAAGTTTTAAATATATACGAAAGTTTTAGTGTGCGATCGTTTCTGAGACAAATATATATTATATATATGTTATATATATAAATATATATTATATACATATAATTGAGTTAATGTAATTGAGCTCATATGGAGTTATTTTATTCTTACGTTAAAAAGATATATTATATATATATATATATATTATGTATATATATATATATATATATATATATATATATATATATATATATATATATATAATTTATTTAATATAATTGGGCTCATATGGAGTTATTTTCCACTCACTCTGTATATATATATATATATATATATAAAAAAGATATATTATATATATATATATATATATATATATATATATATATATATTATGTATATATATATATATATATATATATATATATATATATAATTTATTTAATATAATTGGGCTCATATGGAGTTATTTTCCACTCACTCTGTATATATATATATATATATATATATATATATATATATATATATATATATATATATATATATATATATAGGCAACAACACTTTTTCGTATATTTTAGTGTTATTTACTAGATATTTAATATCAATCAATGAACTTACAGACTCAGCGAAATAATATAGAAAAATAATACGAAATTAATTTAATAAAATCCCACAGCAGTTGATCTAAAACCCTATTGAGCAAAACTAAATGAATAAAATAAAATGTATAACCTTAAAAATGTCGAGGATGAAAATCAAGATGGCTGCCAAATAACCAAAATTGAAATGTTCACATCACGAGGATCGAAATAATGGACGAGCACAGAAATGACATGATCAATTTTAATACAGAAATCACCAATTACAGTTTTGGTTTGCTCTTCTTCTTTTTTCAATTTTTCCGTCCTTTCCAACTTTCTTGACTGGAGCAAATTCGTTTCGGTGATTCTCCGTATTGTATTATCTCCTTTTACGGTGTATTTTGTACACGATATTTTAAACTCATTCAGATAACCATTTGAACCAAATATTTTAAAGTCTTTCATAGCCGATATTATTTTTTATTTCTATTTATTTATTTATTTATTTATTTATTTATTCATTCATTTTAACCATGTTTGCATAGAATGACGATGCAGGAGCTATCCAATTACTACAAAAAAATGTTGTTTGCCAAAGAGATATATTGACGAACGTGTAAACCATTCTGTAGACTTTGTGGATCCGATTAATTTAGCGATAGGTACTTATGTAGTATCTGCACCGGGGCGGCGATAGGTACGTATATAGTATGCGCACTGAGGCTGCGATACGTACGTATATAGTATGAGCACCGGGGCGGTGATAGGTACGTATATAGTATGAGCACCGTGGCGGCGATACGTACGTATATAGTATGAGCACCGGGGCGGCGATAGGTACGTATATAGTATGAGCACCGGGCGGCGATAGGTACGTATATAGTATGAGCACCGGGGCGGCGATACGTACGTATATAGTATGAGCACCGGGGCGGCGATAGGTACGTATATAGTATGAGCACCGGGGCGGCGATAGGTACGTATATAGTATGAGCACCGGGGCGGCGATAGGTACGTATATAGTATGAGCACCGGGGCGGCGATAGGTACGTATATAGTATGAGCACCGGGGCGGAGATAGGTACGTATATAGTATGAGCACCGGGGCGGGGATAGGTACGTATATAGTATGCGCACTGAGGCTGCGATACGTACGTATATAGTATGAGCACCGGGGCGGCGATAAGTACCTGTATAGAAGGCGCAGACAGAAGTGGTATTTTTTATAGAAATATGTCATACTGGGTAATGGAAGAGGAATGGTGGGGAAGAAACAGCTTTCGCAAAAGTCAACATGAGAAAGTAGCGGTGAAATGGGGCGACCAGAGAAGAGAAAAGTAGAAAGATAAAGAGACGGCTATAGAGAGAGGAAGAGAAATAGAATTTGAATATAAAGATGTTACACACGCGATTTTTCTTCTATTTTATGTTTTTATGAGCCCGAGCAACGCCAGGTAGCCCTGCTAGTAAATAAATAAAAGTCAGCAGACGCTAGAGTCGTATTTTTGTGGCAACAAAATCAGAAAGACAATAACATTTTCGATCAAATTTCAGTGATGTAGCTGCATTTCACCCTTCTCAATAATTTATTTTTCAAAACCTTCCTTACTGTCATATTTGTAAGGTATGCGCTCTGACAATGCTTTTGTCCCCCCCCCTCAACGTTCGAGCACTACCAGAAACGAATACTAATTGAACCCCGAGCACATTAATTTGCCCATGCTACAGAAACTGGCGAACGAGGGTAGATCGTTTCCTCCACCATTTTACTCGACATAGCTTTTAAGGGCCATGTTTTCCTTCGCAAAAAAAGACCCTAACCGAACTTTTATCCTAACCTAACCCTAAACCTAATTCTCTTGTATTTCCGTGAAACCACAAATATTGAAAATGTTATGATTTGCTTCCATTTCAATTTCGGCCTCTAAAAACAGGTATCGTTTATTATCGAAAAATATAATCGACCCACAGAGCATCTCCAGACGAAGCAGTCAAAAACTTATGCAAAGCGAAATAGTAGCATTTATATGAAAACGAAAGTTAAAAAAAACATATTTCTTGTTATGGTCTTATTTTGTAATGCACCAAACGTCACACCGTAGTAATTGGTAATACAAAAACGCAAGTGACCGAAACGAAATTGCTCGAGTTAAGAAAGTAAAAAATGCTATTCGTTTAGTATTTATTATTGGAATTCAAAGAGCATTTTCATCAGTTACATATTTAATAATCTTATACTCTTCTGTGGTAGTCGTTTCCAGACCTTTTCTAGAAAAGATCCGTGACTCATGGAAGAAATGAGTTTGTCAAAAAATAGCCCCGGCAGTCATGCGCAGTGCGCGCAGTGCGCGCATACATCCATTTTGTAGATCTGTAGACGCATTATACATGTTCCTATTGAAACTCAATTAAATCTTATTTTTCGGTATTAACACCTGCCCTACACTGGACTATGTTTTTAAATCAATAAAAATTTCATTGGTCTGTCACGATTAGATTTTAAACAGCATTTCTAGAAGGCGCTCTCCACTGATCAGTCGCTCCGTTGGTCTGTCACGTTTATGTTTCAAATAGCATTTGAATTAGTCTGTCATGATTAGGTTACAAACAGAATTTCTTTAAGATACTCAGTTCTCCAATCGGTCCGATACGCTTCAGTTCGAAATAGTATTAACATCATTAAACGCGCAGATTAAATGGACGCAAGATAAAAATAACGGTTGATAATTTTTTTTTCCAGTGAGTTGTAAATGTTGTTATTGTTTGTCTTGGAAGAAACCATGTCTAATTTTGGTTGAGACGTGGGTTAATTTGTAAATGCTCATTGAAGTCTCGTGGGATACAGCCATCTTTGAGAACAATTTCGCACACAATAAGAAATCTACATAGCGCCAGTAATCTCCTTTGCGGCGGACAACAACAATTAAACAGTCAATTTATCATGTTCTCGTGTGGTCTCGCGCGGGACGAGCTTTTACGAGATTTCGTTGCTTTCTTCGATATTAATGATAACATATGTAAAAAAAATGGGTAATCGACAACAGTATGCATATGAACTAAGTGAATATATATATATATATATATATATATATATATATATATATATAAACAATAATATTTTTTATAAATATTAAATATTTAAAATATACCTAGAGACATCGATGTTTCATGCTAACGCAATCTTCAGTCTAGGAACCAGTTCCCAACGGTCAGCGGGCGCGAACCCCGAACACAAATCGCCACTGATTCGCAGTCGAAGATCTTACCCGAAGGCCACTGGAAACTAATTAGTAAATAAAGGGGAATTTTAACTGTAAATAGTAGAATTACTACTATCCACCAAGTAGCGAAGAGTGATCTACGAGTCGGATCATTGCATATAGCTATTTGTACTACTTGTTATTAAAGCTCCTCGAAAAGTGCCAGCCTCTGTGGGAGGGGGCTGATACACAATAATATTTTTTATAAATATTAAATATTTAAAATATACCTAGAGACATCGATGTTTCATGCTAACGCAATCTTCAGTCTAGGAACCAATATATATATATATATATATATATATATATATATATATATATATATATATATATATATATATATATATATATATAATGGGTCGTTCATTCAAAAGCATTGGTGGGTCAGTATTATAAAATTGAAAATAGAAGCCTTTATACATGCAAGATCAATTTATTATTTTTTCTTTTTTTTTACTTTAATCTTATTAATTTCGGAATAATATTACATCATCAGAGTTGACCAGTATTGTGTCACTCTGAAGAATAAATGAAGAATAAATGTTAACAAACAAAAATAAGCAAACTTTTTTTTTTGTTTTTTGATGAAATGTCCTTGTTATGGGTGTATCCGAAGTGATGTTGTCGGCGGTTATGAATTCAAATTCTGGTTGTAGAACGAAGAAAGAATTGGCATGCTCGAAGTTTAAGAAAATGGGTCGTTCATTTCAAAAGCATTGGTGGGTCAGTATTATAAAATTGAAAATAGAAGATTTATCAATGCAAGATTAATTTATTATTTTTTCTTTTTTTACTTTAATCTTATTAATTTTGGAATAATATTATATCATCAGATTTGTACCCACCGATAAAAAAAATTAAATTAATCTTGCATTGATAAAGGCTTCTATTTTCAATTTTATAAATGCAAAAAATTACAAATATCTTTTTTTCTATGTATTTATCTTTGACTCCATACATATTTACATATCTTCCTACTTTACATGAACCCTACCACTATATATATTCTCATAATTTATAGACTTTCTCGTCTTTTGTCATTTTTTTTTGCATTTTTTCGTTCGCTCTTGACAAAGCCCATATAACATTTGGACGAAACGTTAAGCTTTTTAGGTCTTCCGCTTAGTCCATTTAAATTTCATATATATATATATATATATATATATATATATATATATATATATATATATAGGAAATTAAAAAGGAAAACCCCAAAAAGATGTTTCGTCTTTATTAGTAAGACTTCTTCAGGGTTATAATATTGAGAAAAATGTCATGCAAGTACGTGAAAATATTGGGTTGACATGATGGGTTGATGGGAAGAAGTAGTAGCCACTGCTGAGAGCAGTAGGACCGAGGTCCGGGCTTAGTGAAGTCAGTAGCATGGAATGAAATGAATGTGGATGGTTGTGAATGAAAAGGTAGAGGGGTGGGGTGAGCGGGAATAATGTGGATGGCTGTGAGTGAAGAAGTGGAGAGGTGGGGAAAGTGGAGGGGGGCTCTTTTATTTTGGTGAGTGGGTAATGTCATGGTTTTAGAAAAGATTGGAAAAAATGTCAACTCAATATTTTCACGTACTTGCATGACATTTTAATTTCATACCGTCGGATTACTATATCCTTTCATCTATTCATATATATATATATATATATATATATATATATATATATATATATATATATATATATATATAAGATTATATAATACTATGATTTAATAAGAATTTCGGAACAAAATAATTTTACATGTGTTTCTAGAGAAGTCGGAAGTAAACACAGGTGATCTAAACTGCTTACTTCAACACCCCCTTCATCAGAAAGTCGGAAAGGAAACAACATCCAAAGGCAATCCAGAAAAGAATGTAGACAAATTGAACATGGACGATTAGAGATTTCAAATCCTGAGGCATAAAAAGTCAAACGCCAAGCAAATGTCCAGCAAAAAAAAAAGTTAACGAAATTTAAAGAAACAAATAATAATGTTTAATGTACTGTTAAAATATTTTTTTATATATTTCATAGTTATATTAAACCTACGTATATTGCGAGTCCCTTAAATAGCTTATATGTTGTGCAGGCGTAATAACTTTTATACATTTCTGAGGTTTAACGGATATTAAAAAAATACGAATATAATCTACGAATTAGTCACTTAGATGTTAAAAACGGCACTTCGAACAAATAGATTGAGGACAAGTTGTATCTATAAGAAAACCGAATATTACTATGTAATGTAAAAGTTAAAACCGGGTGGAATAGGTAGATGTTGTAAGTTTATATGTCCGACATTTTTTTCTTAGGCTTAACAAGGTTGGTCGTTTGGTACAAAGATAAAACAACGATGTAGATATAAAAAAGATATAGATATAAAACCGATATAGATATAAAAACGATATAGATATAAAAACGATATAGATATAACAAAGATAATAATATAAAAACGATATAGATATAAAAACGATATTGATATAAAAAGGATATAGATATAAAAACGATATAGATATAAAAACGATATAGATATAAACACAATATAGATATAAAAAAAAAAGATATTAAAAAGATATAGATATGAAAACGATATAGATATAACAAAGATATAGATAAAACAAAGATATAGATATAAAAAAGATATAGAGATAAAAACGATATAGATATAAAAAAGATATAGATATAAAAAGATATAGATATAAAAACGATATAGATATAAAAAAGATATAGATATAAAAAGATATAGATATAAAAACGATATAGATATAAAAAAGATATAGATATAAAAACGATATAGATATAAAAAAGATATAGATATAAAAACGATAAAGTTATGAAAAAAGATATAGATATAACAACGATATAGATATAAAAAAGATAGAGATATAAAAACGATAGAGATATAAAAACGATAAAGTTATGAAAAAAGATATAGATATAAAAAGATATAGATATAAAAACGATATAGAAATAAAAAGATATAGATATAAAAACGATATAGTTATAACAAAGATATAGATATAAAAACGATATAGATATAAAAAAGATATAGATATAAAAACTATATAGATATAAAACAGATATAGATATAATAACGATATAAATATAAAAAAGATATAGATATAAAAAAGATATAGATATAAAAAAGATATAGATATAAAAAAGATAGAGATATAAAAACGATAGAGATATAAAAACGATAAAGTTATGAAAAAAGATATAGATATAAAAAAGATAGAGATATAAAAACTATATAGATACAAAACAGATATAGATATAATAACGATATAAATATAAAAAAGATATAGATATAAAAACGATATAGACATAAAAAAGATATAGATATAAAAACGATATAGTTATAAAAAAGATATAGATATAACAACGATATAGATATAAAAAAGATAGAGATATAAAAACGATAGAGATATAAAAACGATAAAGTTATGAAAAAAGATATAGATATAAAAACGATATAGAAATAAAAAGATATAGATATAAAAACGATATAGTTATAACAAAGATATAGATATAAAAACGATATAGATATAAAAAAGATATAGATATAAAAACTATATAGATATAAAACAGATATAGATATAATAACGATATAAATATAAAAAAGATATAGATATAAAAACGATATAGACATAAAAAAGATATAGATATAAAAACGATAGAGATATAAAAACGATAAAGTTATGAAAAAAGATATAGATATAAAAAAGATATAGATATAAAAAGATATAGATATAAAAACGATATAGATACAAAAAAGATATAGATATAAAAAGATATAGATATAAAAACGATATAGATATAAAAAAGATATAGATATAAAAACGATATAGATATAAAAACGATAAAGTTATGAAAAAAGATATAGATATACAAACGATATAGAAATAAAAAGATATAGATATAAAAACGATATAGTTATAACAAAGATATAGATATAAAAACGATATAGATATAAAAAAGATATAGATATAAAAACGATATAGAAATAAAAAGATATAGATATAAAAACGATATAGTTATAACAAAGATATAGATATAAAAACGATATAGATATAAAAAAGATATAGATATAAAAACTATATAGATATAAAACAGATATAGATATAATAACGATATAAATATAAAAAAGTTATAGATATAAAAACGATATAGATATAAAAAAGATATAGATATAACAACTATATAGATATAAAACAGATATAGATATAATAACGATATAAATATAAAAAAGATATAGATATAAAAACGATATAGTTATAAAAAAAAGATATAGATATAAAAACGATATAGAAATGAAAAAGATATAGCTATAAAAACGATATAGTTATAACAAAGATATAGATATACAAACGATATAGTTATAAAAAAGATACAGATATTAAAAAACGATATAGATATAAAAACGATATAGATATAAAAAAGTTATAGATATAAAAAAGATATAGATATAAAAACGATATAGATATAAAAAAAGTTATAGATATAAAAAAAAAACGATATAAAAACGATATAGATATCAAAAAGATATAGATATAAAAATGATATAGATATATAAAACGATATAGATATAAAAACGATATAGTTATAAAAAAGTTATAGATATAAAAGGATATAGAGATAATAAAGTTATAGATATAAAAAAAGTATAGATATAAAAACGATATAGATATAAAAAAGATATAGATATAAAAACGATATAGAAATAAAAAAAAATTAGATATAAAACCGATATTGATATAAAAACGATATAGATATAAAAAAGATATAGATATAAACACGATATAGATATAACAAAGATAATAATATAAAAACAATATAGATATAAAAACTATATAGATATAAAAACGATATTGATATAAAAAGGATATAGATACAAAAACGATATAGATATAAAAACGATATAGATATAAACACAATATAGATATAAAAAAAATAGATATTAAAAAGATATAGATATGAAAACGATATAGATATAACAAAGATATAGATATAAAAAATATATGGATATAAAAAAGATATAGATATAAAAACGATATAGTTATAAAAAAGATATAGATATAAAAACGATATAGTTATAAAAAAGATATAGATATGAAAAAGATATAGATATAAAAACGATATAGTTATAAAAAAGATATAGATATAAAAACGATATAGTTATAAAAAAGATATAGATATAAAAACGATATAAATATAAAAACGATATAGATATAAAAACGATATAGATATAAAAACGATATAGATATAAAAACGATATAGATATAAAAACGATATAGATATAAAAAAGATCTAGATATAAAACTATATAGATATAACAAAGATATAGATATAAAAACGATATAGTTATAAAAAAGATATAGATATAAAAACGATATAGTTATAAACAAGATATGGATATAAAAAAGATATAGATATAAAAACGATATAGATATAACAACGATATAGATATAAAAAAGATATAGATATAAAAACGATATAGAAATAAAAAGATATAGATATAAAAACGATATAGTTATAACAAAGATATAGATATAAAAACGATATAGATATAAAAAAGATATAGATATAAAAACTATATAGATATAAAACAGATATAGATATAATAACGATATAAATATAAAAAAGTTATAGATATAAAAACGATATAGATATAAAAAAGATATAGATATAACAACTATATAGATATAAAACAGATATAGATATAATAACGATATAAATATAAAAAAGATATAGATATAAAAACGATATAGTTATAAAAAAAAGATATAGATATAAAAACGATATAGAAATGAAAAAGATATAGCTATAAAAACGATATAGTTATAACAAAGATATAGATATACAAACGATATAGTTATAAAAAAGATACAGATATTAAAAAACGATATAGATATAAAAACGATATAGATATAAAAAAGTTATAGATATAAAAAAGATATAGATATAAAAACGATATAGATATAAAAAAAGTTATAGATATAAAAAAGATATCGATATAAAAACGATATAGATATCAAAAAGATATAGATATAAAAATGATATAGATATATAAAACGATATAGATATAAAAACGATATAGTTATAAAAAAGTTATAGATATAAAAGGATATAGAGATAATAAAGTTATAGATATAAAAAAAGTATAGATATAAAAACGATATAGATATAAAAAAGATATAGATATAAAAACGATATAGAAATAAAAAAAATTAGATATAAAACCGATATTGATATAAAAACGATATAGATATAAAAAAGATATAGATATAAACACGATATAGATATAACAAAGATAATAATATAAAAACAATATAGATATAAAAACTATATAGATATAAAAACGATATTGATATAAAAAGGATATAGATACAAAAACGATATAGATATAAAAACGATATAGATATAAACACAATATAGATATAAAAAAAATAGATATTAAAAAGATATAGATATGAAAACGATATAGATATAACAAAGATATAGATATAAAAAATATATGGATATAAAAAAGATATAGATATAAAAACGATATAGTTATAAAAAAGATATAGATATAAAAACGATATAGTTATAAAAAAGATATAGATATGAAAAAGATATAGATATAAAAACGATATAGTTATAAAAAAGATATAGATATAAAAACGATATAGTTATAAAAAAGATATAGATATAAAAACGATATAAATATAAAAACGATATAGATATAAAAACGATATAGATATAAAAACGATATAGATATAAAAACGATATAGATATAAAAACGATATAGATATAAAAAAGATATAGATATAAAACTATATAGATATAACAAAGATATAGATATAAAAACGATATAGTTATAAAAAAGATATAGATATAAAAACGATATAGTTATAAAAAAGATATGGATATAAAAAAGATATAGATATGAAAACGATATAGTTATAAAAACGATATAGATATAAAAACGATATAGTTATAAAAAAGATATGGATATAAAAAAGATATAGATATAAAAACGATATAGTTATAAAAAAGATATAGATATAAAAACGATATAAATATAAAAACGATATAGATATAAAAACGATATAGATATAAAAACGATATAGATATAAAAAAGATGTAGATATAAAAAAGATATAGATATAAAAAAGATATAGATATAAAAACGATATAGATATAAAAAAGATATAGATATAAAAAAGATATAGATATAAAAAAGATATAGATATAAAAACGATATCG
Organism: Sepiola atlantica; assembly: GCA_963556195.1. Taxonomy (NCBI): domain Eukaryota; kingdom Metazoa; phylum Mollusca; class Cephalopoda; order Sepiida; family Sepiolidae; genus Sepiola; species Sepiola atlantica. Next base: position 35,832,420 of record OY744552.1, read on the forward strand.
ATATAAAAAATATATAGATATAAAAAAGATATAGATATAAAAACGATATAGAAATAAAAGAGATATAGCTATAAAAACGATATAGTTATAACAAAGATATAGATATACAAACGATATAGTTATAAAAAAGATACAGATATGAAAAAACGATATAGATATAAAAACGATATAGATATAATAAAGTTATAGATATAAAAAAGATATAGATATAAAAACGATATAGATATAAAAAAAGTTATAGATATAAAAAAGATATCGATATAAAAACGATATAGATATCAAAAAGATATAGATATAAAAATGATATAGATATATAAAACGATATAGATATAAAAACGATATAGTTATAAAAAAGTTATAGATATAAAAGGATATAGAGATAATAAAGTTATAGATATAAAAAAAGTATAGATATAAAAACGATATAGATATAAAAAAGATATAGATATAAAAACGATATAGAAATAAAAAAAAATTAGATATAAAACCGATATTGATATAAAAACGATATAGATATAAAAAAGATATAGATATAAAAACGATATAGTTATAAAAAAGATATAGATATGAAAAAGATATAGATATAAAAACGATATAGTTATAAAAAAGATATAGATATAAAAACGATATAGTTATAAAAAAGATATAGATATAAAAACGATATAAATATAAAAACGATATAGATATAAAAACGATATAGATATAAAAACGATATAGATATAAAAACGATATAGATATAAAAAAGATATAGATATAAAACTATATAGATATAACAAAGATATAGATATAAAAACGATATAGTTATAAAAAAGATATAGATATAAAAACGATATAGTTATAAAAAAGATATGGATATAAAAAAGATATAGATATGAAAACGATATAGTTATAAAAACGATATAGATATAAAAACGATATAGTTATAAAAAAGATATGGATATAAACAAGATATAGATATAAAAACGATATAGTTATAAAAAAGATATAGATATAAAAACGATATAAATATAAAAACGATATAGATATAAAAACGATATAGATATAAAAACGATATAGATATAAAAAAGATGTAGATATAAAAAAGATATAGATATAAAAAAGATATAGATATAAAAACGATATAGATATAAAAAAGATATAGATATAAAAAAGATATAGATATAAAAAAGATATAGATATAAAAACGATATCGATATAAAAAATATATAGATATAAAAAAGATATAGATATAAAAACGATATAGAAATAAAAGAGATATAGCTATAAAAACGATATAGTTATAACAAAGATATAGATATACAAACGATATAGTTATAAAAAAGATACAGATATGAAAAAACGATATAGATATAAAAACGATATAGATATAAAAAAGTTATAGATATAAAAAAGATATAGATATAAAAACGATATAGATATAAAAAAAGTTATAGATATAAAAAAGATATCGATATAAAAACGATATAGATATCAAAAAGATATAGATATAAAAATGATATAGATATATAAAACGATATAGATATAAAAACGATATAGTTATAAAAAAGTTATAGATATAAAAGGATATAGAGATAATAAAGTTATAGATATAAAAAAAGTATAGATATAAAAACGATATAGATATAAAAAAGATATAGATATAAAAACGATATAGAAATAAAAAAAAATTAGATATAAAACCGATATTGATATAAAAACGATATAGATATAAAAAAGATATAGATATAAACACGATATAGATATAACAAAGATAATAATATAAAAACAATATAGATATAAAAACTATATAGATATAAAAACGATATTGATATAAAAAGGATATAGATACAAAAACGATATAGATATAAAAACGATATAGATATAAACACAATATAGATATAAAAAAATAGATATTAAAAAGATATAGATATGAAAACGATATAGATATAACAAAGATATAGATATAAAAAATATATGGATATAAAAAAGATATAGATATAAAAACGATATAGTTATAAAAAAGATATAGATATAAAAACGATATAGTTATAAAAAAGATATAGATATGAAAAAGATATAGATATAAAAACGATATAGTTATAAAAAAGATATAGATATAAAAACGATATAGTTATAAAAAAGATATAGATATAAAAACGATATAAATATAAAAACGATATAAATATAAAAACGATATAGATATAAAAACGATATAGATATAAAAACGATATAGATATAAAAACGATATAGATATAAAAAAGATATAGATATAAAACTATATAGATATAACAAAGATATAGATATAAAAACGATATAGTTATAAAAAAGATATAGATATAAAAACGATATAGTTATAAAAAAGATATGGATATAAAAAAGATATAGATATGAAAACGATATAGTTATAAAAACGATATAGATATAAAAACGATATAGTTATAAAAAAGATATGGATATAAAAAAGATATAGATATAAAAACGATATAGTTATAAAAAAGATATAGATATAAAAACGATATAAATATAAAAACGATATAGATATAAAAACGATATAGATATAAAAACGATATAGATATAAAAAAGATGTAGATATAAAAAAGATATAGATATAAAAAAGATATAGATATAAAAACGATATAGATATAAAAAGATATAGATATAAAAAAGATATAGATATAAAAAAGATATAGATATAAAAACGATATCGATATAAAAAATATATAGATATAAAAAAGATATAGATATAAAAACGATATAGAAATGAAAAAGATATAGCTATAAAAACGATATAGTTATAACAAAGATATAGATATACAAACGATATAGTTATAAAAAAGATACAGATATGAAAAAACGATATAGATATAAAAACGATATAGATATAAAAAAGTTATAGATATAAAAAAGATATAGATATAAAAACGATATAGATATAAAAAAAGTTATAGATATAAAAAAGATATCGATATAAAAACGATATAGATATCAAAAAGATATAGATATAAAAATGATATAGATATATAAAACGATATAGATATAAAAACGATATAGTTATAAAAAAGTTATAGATATAAAAGGATATAGAGATAATAAAGTTATAGATATAAAAAAAGTATAGATATAAAAACGATATAGATATAAAAAAGATATAGATATAAAAACGATATAGAAATAAAAAAAAATTAGATATAAAACCGATATTGATATAAAAACGATATAGATATAAAAAAGATATAGATATAAACACGATATAGATATAACAAAGATAATAATATAAAAACAATATAGATATAAAAACTATATAGATATAAAAACGATATTGATATAAAAAGGATATAGATACAAAAACGATATAGATATAAAAACGATATAGATATAAACACAATATAGATATAAAAAAAATAGATATTAAAAAGATATAGATATGAAAACGATATAGATATAACAAAGATATAGATATAAAAAATATATGGATATAAAAAAGATATAGATATAAAAACGATATAGTTATAAAAAAGATATAGATATAAAAACGATATAGTTATAAAAAAGATATAGATATGAAAAAGATATAGATATAAAAACGATATAGTTATAAAAAAGATATAGATATAAAAACGATATAGTTATAAAAAAGATATAGATATAAAAACGATATAAATATAAAAACGATATAAATATAAAAACGATATAGATATAAAAACGATATAGATATAAAAACGATATAGATATAAAAACGATATAGATATAAAAAAGATATAGATATAAAACTATATAGATATAACAAAGATATAGATATAAAAACGATATAGTTATAAAAAAGATATAGATATAAAAACGATATAGTTATAAAAAAGATATGGATATAAAAAAGATATAGATATAAAAACGATATAGTTATAAAAACGATATAGATATAAAAACGATATAGTTATAAAAAAGATATGGATATAAAAAAGATATAGATATAAAAACGATATAGTTATAAAAAAGATATAGATATAAAAACGATATAAATATAAAAACGATATAGATATAAAAACGATATAGATATAAAAACGATATAGATATAAAAAAGATGTAGATATAAAAAAGATATAGATATAAAAAAGATATAGATATAAAAACGATATAGATATAAAAAGATATAGATATAAAAAAGATATAGATATAAAAAAGATATAGATATAAAAACGATATCGATATAAAAAATATATAGATATAAAAAAGATATAGATATAAAAACGATATAGAAATGAAAAAGATATAGCTATAAAAACGATATAGTTATAACAAAGATATAGATATACAAACGATATAGTTATAAAAAAGATACAGATATGAAAAAACGATATAGATATAAAAACGATATAGATATAAAAAAGTTATAGATATAAAAAAGATATAGATATAAAAACGATATAGATATAAAAAAAGTTATAGATATATAAAAAAGATATCGATATAAAAACGATATAGATATCAAAAAGATATAGATATAAAAATGATATAGATATATAAAACGATATAGATATAAAAACGATATAGTTATAAAAAAGTTATAGATATAAAAGGATATAGAGATAATAAAGTTATAGATATAAAAAAAGTATAGATATAAAAACGATATAGATATAAAAAAGATATAGATATAAAAACGATATAGAAATAAAAAAAAATTTGATATAAAACCGATATTGATATAAAAACGATATAGATATAAAAAAGATATAGATATAAACACGATATAGATATAACAAAGATAATAATATAAAAACAATATAGATATAAAAACTATATAGATATAAAAACGATATTGATATAAAAAGGATATAGATATAAAAACGATATAGATATAAAAACGATATAGATATAAACACAATATAGATATAAAAAAAATAGATATTAAAAAGATATAGATATGAAAACGATATAGATATAACAAAGATATAGATATAAAAAATATATGGATATAAAAAAGATATAGATATAAAAACGATATAGTTATAAAAAAGATATAGATATAAAAACGATATAGTTATAAAAAAGATATGGATATGAAAAAGATATAGATATAAAAACGATATAGTTATAAAAAAGATATAGATATAAAAACGATATAGTTATAAAAAAGATATAGATATAAAAACGATATAAATATAAAAACGATATAGATATAAAAACGATATAGATATAAAAATGATATAGATATAAAAACGATATAGATATAAAAACGATATAGATATAAAAAAGATATAGATATAAAACTATATAGATATAACAAAGATATAGATATAAAAACGATATAGTTATAAAAAAGATATAGATATAAAAACGATATAGTTATAAAAAAGATATGGATATAAAAAAGATATAGATATGAAAACGATATAGTTATAAAAACGATATAGATATAAAAACGATATAGTTATAAAAAAGATATGGATATAAAAAAGATATAGATATAAAAACGATATAGTTATAAAAAAGATATAGATATAAAAACGATATAAATATAAAAACGATATAGATATAAAAACGATATAGATATAAAAACGATATAGATATAAAAATGATGTAGATATAAAAAAGATATAGATATAAAAAAGATATAGATATAAAAACGATATTGATATAAAAAGATATAGATATAAAAAAGATATAGATATAAAAAAGATATAGATATAAAAACGATATAGATATAAAAAATATATAGATATAAAAAAGATATAGATATAAAAACGATATAGATATGAAAACGATATAGTTATAACAAAGATATAGATATGAAAAAGATATAGATATAAAAAAGTTATGGGCATAAAAACGATATAGATACAAAAACGATATACACGTTAAAACGATATAGTTATAAAAAAGATATAGATATAAAAATTATATAGTTATAAAAAAGATATAGATATGAAAAAAAGATAAAGATATAAAAACGATATAGATATAAAAACGATATAGTTATAAAAAAGATATAGATATAAAATTATATAGAAATAAAATCGATATAGTTATAAAAACGATATAGATATATAAAACGATATAGATATAAAAAAGATATAAATATAAAAATATATAGATATAAAAAAGATATAGATATAAAAAAGATATAGATATAAATAAGATATAGATATAAAAACGATATAGATATAAAAACGATATAGATATAAAAAAGATATAGATATAAAAACGATATAGATATAAAAAAGATACAGATATAAAAACGATATAGTTATAAAAAAGATATAGATATAAAAACGATATAGATATAAAAACGATATAAATATAAAAAGATATAGATATAAAAACGACATAGATATAAAAAAGATATAAATATAAAAAAGATATAGATATAAAAACGATATAGATATAAAAACGATATAGATATAAAAAAGATATAGATATATAAAGATATAGATATAAAAACGATATAGATATAAAAAAGATATAGTTATAAAAAAGATATAGTTATAAAAAGATATAGATATAAAAGAGATATAGATATAAAAACGATATAGATATAAAAACGATATAGATATAAAAAGATATAGATATATAAAGATATAGATATAAAAACGATATAGATATAAAAAAGATATAGTTATAACAAAGATATAGATATAAAAATGATATAAATATAAAAAAGATATAGATATAAAAACGATATAGATATAAAAAAGATACAGATATAAAAACGATATAGTTATAAAAACGATATAGATGTTAAAACGATATAGATATAACAAAGATATAGATATAAAAAAAATATAGATATAAAAACGATATAGTTATAAAAAAGATATAGATATAAAAAAGATATAGTTATAAAAACGATATAGATATAACAAAGATATAGATATAACAACTATATAGATATAAAACAGATATAGATATAATAACGATATAAATATAAAAAAGATATAGATATAAAAACGATATAGTTATAAAAAAAAGATATAGATATAAAAACGATATAGAAATGAAAAAGATATAGCTATAAAAACGATATAGTTATAACAAAGATATAGATATACAAACGATATAGTTATAAAAAAGATACAGATATTAAAAAACGATATAGATATAAAAACGATATAGATATAAAAAAGTTATAGATATAAAAAAGATATAGATATAAAAACGATATAGTTATAAAAAAAGTTATAGATATAAAAAAGATATCGATATAAAAACGATATAGATATCAAAAAGATATAGATATAAAAATGATATAGATATATAAAACGATATAGATATAAAAACGATATAGTTATAAAACAGTTATAGATATAAAAGGATATAGAGATAATAAAGTTATAGATATAAAAAAAGTATAGATATAAAAACGATATAGAAATAAAAAAAAATTAGATATAAAACCGATATTGATATAAAAACGATATAGATATAAAAAAGATATAGATATAAACACGATATAGATATAACAAAGATAATAATATAAAAACAATATAGATATAAAAACTATATAGATATAAAAACGATATTGACATAAAAAGGATATAGATACAAAAACGATATAGATATAAAAACGATATAGATATAAACACAATATAGATATAAAAAAAATAGATATTAAAAAGATATAGATATGAAAACGATATAGATATAACAAAGATATAGATATAAAAAATATATGGATATAAAAAAGATATAGATATAAAAAAGATATAGATATAAATAAGATATAGATATAAAAACGATATAGATATAAAAACGATATAGATATAAAAAAGATATAGATATAAAAACGATATAGATATAAAAAAGATACAGATATAAAAACGATATAGTTATAAAAAAGATATAGATATAAAAACGATATAGATATAAAAACGATATAAATATAAAAAGATATAGATATAAAAACGACATAGATATAAAAAAGATATAAATATAAAAAAGATATAGATATAAAAACGATATAGATATAAAAACGATATAGATATAAAAAAGATATAGATATATAAAGATATAGATATAAAAACGATATAGATATAAAAAAGATATAGTTATAAAAAAGATATAGTTATAAAAAGATATAGATATAAAAGAGATATAGATATAAAAACGATATAGATATAAAAACGATATAGATATAAAAAGATATAGATATATAAAGATATAGATATAAAAACGATATAGATATAAAAAAGATATAGTTATAACAAAGATATAGATATAAAAATGATATAAATATAAAAAAGATATAGATATAAAAACGATATAGATATAAAAAAGATACAGATATAAAAACGATATAGTTATAAAAACGATATAGATGTTAAAACGATATAGATATAACAAAGATATAGATATAAAAAAAATATAGATATAAAAACGATATAGTTATAAAAAAGATATAGATATAAAAAAGATATAGTTATAAAAACGATATAGATATAACAAAGATATAGATATAACAACTATATAGATATAAAACAGATATAGATATAATAACGATATAAATATAAAAAAGATATAGATATAAAAACGATATAGTTATAAAAAAAAGATATAGATATAAAAACGATATAGAAATGAAAAAGATATAGCTATAAAAACGATATAGTTATAACAAAGATATAGATATACAAACGATATAGTTATAAAAAAGATACAGATATTAAAAAACGATATAGATATAAAAACGATATAGATATAAAAAATATATGGATATAAAAAAGATATAGATATAAAAACGATATAGTTATAAAAAAGATATAGATATAAAAACGATATAGTTATAAAAAAGATATAGATATGAAAAAGATATAGATATAAAAACGATATAGTTATAAAAAAGATATAGATATAAAAACGATATAGTTATAAAAAAGATACAGATATTAAAAAACGATATAGATATAACAAAGATATAGATATAAAAAATATATGGATATAAAAAAGATATAGATATAAAAACGATATAGTTATAAAAAAGATATAGATATAAAAACGATATAGTTATAAAAAAGATATAGATATGAAAAAGATATAGATATAAAAACGATATAGTTATAAAAAAGATATAGATATAAAAACGATATAGTTATAAAAAAGATATAGATATAAAAACGATATAAATATAAAAACGATATAGATATAAAAACGATATAGATATAAAAACGATATAGATATAAAAACGATATAGATATAAAAACGATATAGATATAAAAAAGATATAGATATAAAACTATATAGATATAACAAAGATATAGATATAAAAACGATATAGTTATAAAAAAGATATAGATATAAAAACGATATAGTTATAAAAAAGATATGGATATAAAAAAGATATAGATATAAAAACGATATAGATATAACAACGATATAGATATAAAAAAGATATAGATATAAAAACGATATAGAAATAAAAAGATATAGATATAAAAACGATATAGTTATAACAAAGATATAGATATAAAAACGATATAGATATAAAAAAGATATAGATATAATAACGATATAAATATAAAAAAGTTATAGATATAAAAACGATATAGATATAAAAAAGATATAGATATAACAACTATATAGATATAAAACAGATATAGATATAATAACGATATAAATATAAAAAAGATATAGATATAAAAACGATATAGTTATAAAAAAAAGATATAGATATAAAAACGATATAGAAATGAAAAAGATATAGCCATAAAAACGATATAGTTATAACAAAGATATAGATATACAAACGATATAGTTATAAAAAAGATACAGATATTAAAAAACGATATAGATATAAAAACGATATAGATATAAAAAAGTTATAGATATAAAAAAGATATAGATATAAAAACGATATAGATATAAAAAAAGTTATAGATATAAAAAAGATATCGATATAAAAACGATATAGATATCAAAAAGATATAGATATAAAAATGATATAGATATATAAAACGATATAGATATAAAAACGATATAGTTATAAAAAAGTTATAGATATAAAAGGATATAGAGATAATAAAGTTATAGATATAAAAAAAGTATAGATATAAAAACGATATAGATATAAAAAAGATATAGATATAAAAACGATATAGAAATAAAAAAAATTTAGATATAAAACCGATATTGATATAAAAACGATATAGATATAAAAAAGATATAGATATAAACACGATATAGATATAACAAAGATAATAATATAAAAACAATATAGATATAAAAACTATATAGATATAAAAACGATATTGATATAAAAAGGATATAGATACAAAAACGATATAGATATAAAAACGATATAGATATAAACACAATATAGATATAAAAAAAATAGATATTAAAAAGATATAGATATGAAAACGATATAGATATAACAAAGATATAGATATAAAAAATATATGGATATAAAAAAGATATAGATATAAAAACGATATAGTTATAAAAAAGATATTGATATAAAAACGATATAGTTATAAAAACGATATAGATATGAAAAAGATATAGATATAAAAACGATATAGTTATAAAAAAGATATAGATATAAAAACGATATAGTTATAAAAAAGATATAGATATAAAAACGATATAAATATAAAAACGATATAGATATAAAAACGATATAGATATAAAAACGATATAGATATAAAAACGATATAGATATAAAAACGATATAGATATAAAAAAGATATAGATATAAAACTATATAGATATAACAAAGATATAGATATAAAAACGATATAGTTATAAAAAAGATATAGATATAAAAACGATATAGTTATAAAAAAGATATGGATATAAAAAAGATATAGATATGAAAACGATATAGTTATAAAAACGATATAGATATAAAAACGATATAGTTATAAAAAAGATATGGATATAAAAAAGATATAGATATAAAAACGATATAGTTATAAAAAAGATATAGATATAAAAACGATATAAATATAAAAACGATATAGATATAAAAACGATATAGATATAAAAACGATATAGATATAAAAAAGATGTAGATATAAAAAAGATATAGATATAAAAAAGATATAGATATAAAAACGATATAGATATAAAAAAGATATAGATATAAAAAAGATATAGATATAAAAAAGATATAGATATAAAAACGATATCGATATAAAAAATATATAGATATAAAAAAGATATAGATATAAAAACGATATAGAAATGAAAAAGATATAGCTATAAAAACGATATAGTTATAACAAAGATATAGATATACAAACGATATAGTTATAAAAAAGATACAGATATGAAAAAACGATATAGATATAAAAACGATATAGATATAAAAAAGTTATAGATATAAAAAAGATATAGATATAAAAACGATATAGATATAAAAAAAGTTATAGATATAAAAAAGATATCGATATAAAAACGATATAGATATCAAAAAGATATAGATATAAAAATGATATAGATATATAAAACGATATAGATATAAAAACGATATAGTTATAAAAAAGTTATAGATATAAAAGGATATAGAGATAATAAAGTTATAGATATAAAAAAAGTATAGATATAAAAACGATATAGATATAAAAAAGATATAGATATAAAAACGATATAGAAATAAAAAAAATTAGATATAAAACCGATATTGATATAAAAACGATATAGATATAAAAAAGATATAGATATAAACACGATATAGATATAACAAAGATAATAATATAAAAACAATATAGATATAAAAACTATATAGATATAAAAACGATATTGATATAAAAAGGATATAGATACAAAAACGATATAGATATAAAAACGATATAGATATAAACACAATATAGATATAAAAAAAATAGATATTAAAAAGATATAGATATGAAAACGATATAGATATAACAAAGATATAGATATAAAAAATATATGGATATAAAAAAGATATAGATATAAAAACGATATAGTTATAAAAAAGATATAGATATAAAAACGATATAGTTATAAAAAAGATATAGATATGAAAAAGATATAGATATAAAAACGATATAGTTATAAAAAAGATATAGATATAAAAACGATATAGTTATAAAAAAGATATAGATATAAAAACGATATAAATATAAAAACGATATAAATATAAAAACGATATAGATATAAAAACGATATAGATATAAAAACGATATAGATATAAAAACGATATAGATATAAAAAAGATATAGATATAAAACTATATAGATATAACAAAGATATAGATATAAAAACGATATAGTTATAAAAAAGATATAGATATAAAAACGATATAGTTATAAAAAAGATATGGATATAAAAAAGATATAGATATAAAAACGATATAGTTATAAAAACGATATAGATATAAAAACGATATAGTTATAAAAAAGATATGGATATAAAAAAGATATAGATATAAAAACGATATAGTTATAAAAAAGATATAGATATAAAAACGATATAAATATAAAAACGATATAGATATAAAAACGATATAGATATAAAAACGATATAGATATAAAAAAGATGTAGATATAAAAAAGATATAGATATAAAAAAGATATAGATATAAAAACGATATAGATATAAAAAGATATAGATATAAAAAAGATATAGATATAAAAAAGATATAGATATAAAAACGATATCGATATAAAAAATATATAGATATAAAAAAGATATAGATATAAAAACGATATAGAAATGAAAAAGATATAGCTATAAAAACGATATAGTTATAACAAAGATATAGATATACAAACGATATAGTTATAAAAAAGATACAGATATGAAAAAACGATATAGATATAAAAACGATATAGATATAAAAAAGTTATAGATATAAAAAAGATATAGATATAAAAACGATATAGATATAAAAAAAGTTATAGATATAAAAAAGATATCGATATAAAAACGATATAGATATCAAAAAGATATAGATATAAAAATGATATAGATATATAAAACGATATAGATATAAAAACGATATAGTTATAAAAAAGTTATAGATATAAAAGGATATAGAGATAATAAAGTTATAGATATAAAAAAAGTATAGATATAAAAACGATATAGATATGAAAAAGATATAGATATAAAAAAGTTATGGGCATAAAAACGATATAGATACAAAAACGATATACACGTTAAAACGATATAGTTATAAAAAAGATATAGATATAAAAATTATATAGTTATAAAAAAGATATAGATATGAAAAAAAGATAAAGATATAAAAACGATATAGATATAAAAACGATATAGTTATAAAAAAGATATAGATATAAAATTATATAGAAATAAAATCGATATAGTTATAAAAACGATATAGATATATAAAACGATATAGATATAAAAAAGATATAAATATAAAAATATATAGATATAAAAAAGATATAGATATAAAAAAGATATAGATATAAATAAGATATAGATATAAAAACGATATAGATATAAAAACGATATAGATATAATAAAGATATAGATATAAAAACGATATAGATATAAAAAAGATACAGATATAAAAACGATATAGTTATAAAAAAGATATAGATATAAAAACGATATAGATATAAAAACGATATAAATATAAAAAGATATAGATATAAAAACGACATAGATATAAAAAAGATATAAATATAAAAAAGATATAGATATAAAAACGATATAGATATAAAAACGATATAGATATAAAAAAGATATAGATATATAAAGATATAGATATAAAAACGATATAGATATAAAAAAGATATAGATATAAAAAAGATATAGTTATAAAAAGATATAGATATAAAAGAGATATAGATATAAAAACGATATAGATATAAAAACGATATAGATATAAAAAGATATAGATATATAAAGATATAGATATAAAAACGATATAGATATAAAAAAGATATAGTTATAACAAAGATATAGATATAAAAATGATATAAATATAAAAAAGATATAGATATAAAAACGATATAGATATAAAAAAGATACAGATATAAAAACGATATAGTTATAAAAACGATATAGATGTTAAAACGATATAGATATAACAAAGATATAGATATAAAAAAAATATAGATATAAAAACGATATAGTTATAAAAAAGATATAGATATAAAAAAGATATAGTTATAAAAACGATATAGATATAACAAAGATATAGATATAAAAAAGATATAAATATAAAAAAGATATAGATATAAAAACGATATAGATATAAAAAAGATACAGATATAAAAACGATATAGTTATAAAAACGATATAGATGTTAAAACGATATAGATATAAAAAAGTTATAGATATAAAAAAGATATAAATATAAAAACGATATAGATATAAAAACGATATAGATATAAAAACGATATAGATATAAAAAAGATATAAATATAAAAACGATATAGATATAAAAACGATATAGATATAAAAAAGATATAGATATAAAAACGATATAGATATAAAAACGATATAGATATAAAAAAGATATAGATATATAAAGATATAGATATAAAAACGATATAGATATAAAAAAGATATAGATATAAAAAGATATAGTTATAACAAAGATATAGATATAAAAACGATATAGTTATAAAAAAGATATAGATATAAAACGATATAGAAATAAATACGATATAGATATAAAAAAGATATAGATATAAAAACGATATAGATATAAAAGCGATATAGTTATAAAAACGATATAGATGCCCAAATAAATTCATATTGGTCAAATTTATTTTTGTCTATGCGGACAGGATGAGAAGATTTTAGATCGCCGATTCAAAAGATTGGAGTTAGATTTTAGAATGATTGAGGTTTCACTTTTCATAGAGCAAAAAAGTATAAGATTTTATATATATATACTTCAAAGTGATTTTGAGAGTAAAGTTATGCCCCTAGCACATTTCGGAGATAGATAAGCTTGATTAACACGTTACAGATTTCTTTCCAAGTAAGACGTTTTCGACTAGGAATTGATTAATTTCTTCACTTGTAAATGAAGAATAAATGTTAATTACTGATTTATACAAGCGTTTTATTCAGTTCTTTTGTATATTCGTTCCATTATCTCACATTTAACCACCACTACACATCAGGATTATATTCAATGCTATTATGAGTAATAATATTGTTATTATTGCCTACAATATTATATAGGTTTGTACTATTGCTATTGGTTCGGTTATTCAAACAATACAACACTATGCATTCATAAACTACGTTTTATGTATGCAGTTATTACCTCAAGGACATTCACTTTTATCAATACAGTTTCAGAGGTTAGCGTTTGATGGCGAGTGATTATTTTAATTTTATTGAACTTTTTAATTTTATCTATTGTTAGATATAATTATACACTGATTCAAATTTGGTGCAGTTGAATGTTATAATCTAATAGTATATTTGTTAATACGTCTATTGTAATTATGTGGGTTCTAAAATTATTTTCAATGATTAAAAAGAATCGCTATGGATGTTTGTATGGATATTATTCAAAAAAGAGAGTTGCACCACGTAATATTACGTCGTCTATTTTTCATCAGATTTGTATTGTGTTTTAAAGTTTACTTGTCTTCAGAGGTTTTAGTGTGTCTAACGTTTAAATATTCCTTAGTGGCTGAGGAACAATTGTGAGGGTGAAGTATCAGACTCAGCATTATTAGATAAAGGAACGTTTTTATATTTGTTCATATACATGTATGAGTTATAATGTTTGGTTTTATTATAATGTTTTGTTTTTATTATGTGGTATTCGTTCATAAAACTAATTTTTCTGTATAACCCAAATTACCATATGAACTCAGCATTTTGTTTGAAAATATTTCGGTTTACTGAACGTTTGGAGATCATATTTGATGCAGTAAGGACAATATACCTTATTAAAGTGTTAGTAATTAAAGTTTTCATGAGCGTAGTATAGCAAAAAGTATTATAAACATAAACATATGTCTAGAAAAATTAGAATTATTTTGACTAATATAGATAATTTTTCTATATTTAATACATATTCTTGAAATATTATGTAATTTCTTTATTATTAAATAACACGTACGACTGTGTGCTTTTGTGGCAAAAAGCGCATCGTTTCTATATAAACCTCCCAGTAAGTTTGGTAAGAGGATGTTAATATTCTTCAGTAGGAATAATCCCACCCAGTCGATACCACAAACAGAATCTGATATACCTATGAGGATGTCAAAATTATT
>OY744552.1:35853570-35871070 GCA_963556195.1 Sepiola atlantica
CACACACACACACACACACACACACACACACACACACATACATATATATATGTTTATCTAAAATGTCTATAGTTCTAACTATAGTTTCATACTTATTAAATAATTCCCGCCAAAAGCTTCTATAATACTAACACATGGTCTGTACCTGATTAACCTCATTCCCCTGAAGATGGACCCGGATGGGTCTGAAAGTACTTGAGAGACAAATCCAAACTATGGCAAATTCATCAGCCAATTCCCCTCCGAAACTAAGATCTTGATCCGGACTATTGAAAGGATCTACCAAAGGATATCTAGACATGAGTTGTCTCTTATATTCAATATTTGCCAGATATTGGAGGAAAAAATGTTACCAAGTCTAACAAGTGTTGGCAGACGTGGAGTTTTCCAGCAAGATAACGACCCTAAGCACACGTATCAGGCTACGAAAATGTTCTCAGACAGTAAACGGGTGAATATCTTACCATGGCCGAGTATGTCACCTGATTTGAACCCAATAGAGCATTTGTGGGAGCATCTGAAACGGAAAATTGAAGGGAAAAATCCGAGAAATAATAACGAACTGAAGGAGGTCATCAAGTGTGAATGGAACGTAATTCCGGCGGTCGCATGTCATAAACTAGTCGAATCAATGCCTAGGAGGTTGTCTGCTGTTATTGATAACAATGGAGGCCATACAATGTATTAAAAATAAGATTATTTGTTTAAAATGCTCATGTGTACTCACTTTTTGTTACTTGTTCCAAATGTTTTTGTTCAATTTTTTTACATTGAAAAGATATTTGTTCCTTCATAGTTTATAAAACTATTAAACCACTACATGGCTATGTTCACATCGAGTTTCATTTAAATCCTACGAAAAATTAAAGTTCTATGAAGTAAAAAGTAAAAGATTCGTTGGGTGTACTCACTTATTGTAGATACTGTATATATATATATATATATATATATATATATATATATATATATATATATTGTTTTTTCCCATCTTATTACAAACTAACGTTATTTATTTACCCGGGTACAAATCAAATCAAATATTAAACATATGATTAAATAGTAAATTCAATTAAATAAAATATAAAATTTATTTTGTAAAATTTGGTATATTAGGACTACTGCTCTCATTTTGGGTGTTTTTATCACAACGTTTCGATCGATGTAATACCCAAGATGAGAACAGTAGTCCGAATATACCAAAGTTTAAAAATGATCAACCCTCATCTAAAAAATTCCGAAACACAATTTATTTTATTGTAACGACATTACTCCGGCATGATCAGCAAAGGCAATGCCATGAAAAGAAATGATGGATGGTAACGTGGTTTAGGTCAGAGTTTGGAATGCGACTACGATTGTGTTGATTATTACAAGGTCGAGGTCAAAATTTAAATTGTAGACATTTGTTTTATTTTTTCATTTTGAAGTACGCTGATTCAGGAATGTATGAACAAAAAGTTGCAGACATACGTCACCGATCGACAGGTTATCGAGAAAAACAAGAGAACAGACTTGACGATTGAAGAGAATGAACGCCTTACCTTTTGCCCCCTCTCAGTTAAGGGTTGGAGAGTTGATTGTAGCTAAAAGCGTAGATTGCTAAAAGGAATGTCGATATTCTACGTGCAATGAATCGTAAACTATATATATATATATATATATATATATATATATATATATATATATATATAATATTTATAAATAAATATTAATTATTTTAATACCTATAGACATCGATGTTTCATGCTAACGCAATCTTCAGTGCAGGAACTAATTCTCAACGGTCGGCGGGCGCGACACCCAATCACATACTGTATATTACATATTTCAGCAATATACCGCGGTTTCATCCAAGCTGAAATGATTGTCCCGTCCCGATAGGGAATGGCGTCAACAAGATTGTTGACGCCATTCCCTATCGGGACGGGACAATCATTTCAGCTTGCCGATGATTCCACTGGGCACGAAGATTTACTAAAGATGTCTAAATCTGCCCTTTTGGATGAAACCGTGGTACATTGCTGAAATATGTAATATACAGTATCTAAATAAATTATACTAGCTCTCTTATATGATCGAGCACTTTCTTTGATTTCTTTTCATATACAACCTGACACACACACTATATATATATATATATATATATATATATATATATATATATATATATATATATATATATAATTAACTTCATACATTGAAGATTGCGTTAGCATGAAACATCGATGTCTGTAGGTAATAACTAATTAATATTTATTTATAAATATTATTATAAGCCCTTTTTACTAAAGGCTGGACACTCTGAGTGAGTTTAATAACAAGCAGTACAAATAGCTTCATGCAAGATCCAAACACAGTTTGTTAATCACTTTAACTGCTCGTGTAAATTAGCCGCCGACTCGCTATTTACAAAGTTAAATTATTCTTTAATTATTAGCTAATTCCCTATGGCCGACGGGGTTAACGCTCTTGACTACGAATCAGTGGCGATTTGTGATCGGAGTTCGAGCCCGCCGACCGTTGAGAATTAACTTCCTGTACTGAAGATTGCGTTAGCATGAAACATCGATGTCTGTAGGTAATAAATAATTTATATATATATATATATATATATATATATATATATATATATATATATATATATATATATATATATATATATCACAGAAATCTTATGTTTTTGGAAATGTGAAAAAATAAAAATAAAAATAATAAAATAAAAAATGGTTATTGGAATATAAAATGAACCTGACTTTATAAGAGTCAGATACGCTAAAAAATAGAGAATAGTTGTCGGATCTCGGGAATTGGCGCTCAAAGCATCCTTTCCTGCTGTGATAGAGTGCAAAATCAACTTCGAGTTAAGATGAATGGCTCTGTCCTTGAGGAAGCCCCCTGATTTGATAAGCTCCTGGGAGTGACCTTCGATCCATATCTGAAATAAAAGACTTACATCAAGTCTATTGCTTAGGTTGTAGGAAAAAAGTTGGGTCTTTATACCGCTCTAGAAAGTATCTCACCCCTGACGTAATCATCTACCTGTACAAGTCCTAAGATGGAACACTGTTACCACATTTGGGGAGCACTGTTACCACATTTGGGGAGGCGCGGCTAAGCGTACTCTTTTATACTTTGACAGAGTACAAAATCGACTTCGAAATCTAGTGGTGAATGAGCATCTTCTCTTCCGAAAACCCCTTTCTCACATAAGAGATGTTGCAAGCCTATTTTTTAAAACAATTTTCTCATCTGTGAAACACAATACCACAGGGCTGCTTACCAGCTGACTTCAACATGGTCGTTTTCAAGTTCAATATTAAAATATTATTTTCGACCCGTCCGCCGTAATAATCAAATTCTAACCATTTCACCGATCGTTTCCAATCCTCTCATGGTGTTGTTCGTCGTCCAGCTGACAAACTCATTAACTCGAGTGGCTTTTGGGCCTTAATCAGCGATGACACATTAGTAAAAAATGTTATTACAAACTTGGTCGTAACAAATGAATGGACGGACGATCTTTTATAATAGTCCCTAATGATCGAAAAAAAAAAACATCCACCAAAAATCAAGGAATTGTCCGATCTATATAAATTATTCAGTGATTATTTCTATCTAGATAAAGATAAGTATATGTATATGCTTATATATTTGTATGTACAGGATTTGTGTCTAAACTAATTAACCGATCATTATGAATTTTGGAACACAGCTGATAGGCGTATGAGTCCGAATATAGGCTATATTTAGTTTAATTTAGTTTTATGCTAAGGGGTAAAAAGGGGACGATCCCCTTTAGATATCTTCGATTTTTGTGAAACTTTAACAACATGTATTAGCAATCAATTAATAAATGTTTCTGAAATTTAGTTTCTTTGGATTATTTTAAAGGCATTTTAGGCGGCATAATCTGGGCACGATCTTCCATTTGAAAATTGAAATATTTCAGATTTGCATTCAATTTGATCTGTAGTCATTAAACACCAATTAAACAAGATTCCATGAATTCTAATTTCTTCTTAAGGTCACTTAAGCTTAAGCTTACACCTGAAATTTTAGACATTTTTTAGAATCAAAATCATATAATAGATTTTGATCAAAATTGGAATAAGGATTCTAGATACAAGGTTGTATATTGCTTTTAATCTTCGTAATAGGACATAAAATTGGTGCTAGAGAAAATAAATATTACCTGTCTTAGGATGGGTATTTTTTAGCTAATTAATAAATGAATATTAATATATAGTATATGGATCGCCGGCAGATTTCCTAGGCACAGCGCTCTCAATGATATCGTCCGACATCGCTGATTTCCCGAAGAAGTTGGCCTCGACAGAGGTGATGGCAAACGGCCTGATGGCCTGGCGGTGTTTCCCTTTGCAAACGGCAAGTCACTTATATGGGATGCGACTAGTGTCGACACTTTTTGCGTCCTTTTCATTGACAGAATCGGCAACAAACCCTGGGCATGTACTAGCGTCAGCAGAGAACCACAAGCAATCAAAATATGCCGGTCTTCTCGACAGATTTGTGTTCCAGCTGATTGTCATGGAGACGACTGGAGCGATCGGCTCGGCTACGCGCGACTCTTTCAACAATCTTGGTCTGGTAAAGTCGCACCACATCGGAGACCATCGTGAATTGATTTACGAGCGCCTCTCTATCACCACTATTCGTGGAAACGCTTTGAGACTGCTCTCGGCCTGCCAAGCCAGCAGGACATTCTGATACTTGTATATTGGGTTCGAAAAAGACATTTTATTAATTACTTATTATTTGCCTCTGTAGTATTAAATCGAACAATGACACATGTTTAGACGACAATTGATGAATCCAATACTGGATTTAAATTGACTCTCTTTTAAAAAGAGAATCCCATTCAATAAAAAAAAACAATTGGATTTGAATGGATATTTATTCTCTTGGTAACTAGAAATATCGAAATATCTTAAGAATTTGGATTTTTTAATGGAAATTGCCTGATTCTAAAAAGTCTGAAAGGAGAGAAATCATATTATTGTGAACCGTGTGAACCCTTTTCATATATCGCATTTATTTTTCTAAAACACAAACAAAAACTTTCAAGATTTGTTTATGTCGCTTAAATTATTTTACCTCCTTAAATTCATCGACGAAATACGAAGTCGAAACTCGGCGACCGCCTTTACAAAAGATAACACACACTGAAGATGTGAATGAAAAGAACAAAAGTATTGACAGAAAATGATACTAAAAAATCGGATATTTAAATCTAAAGGGGAACCAAGAAGTCACTGATGGATATTTAACTTGGATACATTCTTTATTTCTTATGGTACCAGAATGGAATTTTATCATAATATGGCGAAGACAATGGTGATTTGTTTGCAAGGAAGCACAACAATGAAAAACTTGGCAATGTCAACTGGCCTTTATGTTCCTCGACTAGCCCTGACTTTTTCTTGTGAGGGGTATCTCAAAGAAAAAGTTTACATCAACAAAGTCTACAGGAATTGAAGGAGAACATCAGGAATGAAGTCGGGGAATTAACTCGTAATCGAGTGATCCTGTAATCCGTCATGGATAATGTTTTGGAAAGGGCACGATTTTGCGAAGCTGAAAATGGAAACCATTTAAAAGATGTTATTTTTCATAAATAAATGTTTTTTCATTTCTGTTCTCTTTTGCAAACAAACGTCCATTGTCTTCGTCGTATTATACTAAAATTCGATTAAGGTACCATAAAAAAGTAAAGAATCTATTCAAGTAAAAGATCCATCAGTGACTTCGTGGACACCCTATATAACAGATGAAATATCTTGAGAGCTTAAAATACCAGCTGCCTTAATTTTATTTTCAATTGAACCTCCAAAGTGTTAGCTCTTTGTAAAGATGATCACGTTGTTTCGACTATGAGTATAATAAGATGTATTTCATCCCTGAGCTGACGGGGAGGCGGGTTAAAATAATTTTAGTGACATAAAAACATCGGGTATCTTTTACAATAATCCGCAGAGTGAAAACGCTCAAAAAACAAATATACAACAAATAACAGTAACTGTAGCCGATAAAAGTTATTTTCCAACTTATCTGTGACATTTGTTTGTATTTTTAAGCCGTTCCAACTGCTATTTATTAGAAATCAGTATTTTTGTCACACGAACAGGGGGAGGGGGGGGGGTTCGTAAGCGAGGCTAGAAAATAGGCACATCGGCGCCATTTTTTAAAAGTAAAAATCCGTGCCCAAGAAAAACAAGATTTTTTTTTGCATCTAATAAAAACCCATTTATACTACGTAAAAATACAAACAAATGTGATAGGTAGGTAGGAAAATATCTATTGCCGACGTAGGTCACCTTCACTTGTTGTATATTTATTTTTTTTACCCCGTCTCGTTCGTTTTTTTTGTACCCCGTCCGCGACTCTGCGGATTATTGTAAAAGATACCCAAAACATCTATGATTTAAAAAAAGAAAATAACTACTTTATATAAATAATCATTTATTAATTAATAAATACTCATTTATTAATTAATAAATTCTGAAAATTCGGATAATTCTCTCATTTTTAGTGGAGTTTTTCAATCCAGTCGTATTCATTTTTTTTAATTAAAAAACAAATTACTTTCACTTTTATTACCCGTCCCCAGTGCTTAGAGATAAATATGTTACTTAAAACTTTATCGTGACTTATTTCAAATTTAAGCGTGACGAACCAAAAATATGTTATAACAAACTTGGGCGTGACAGATCGACGGACGGACGACCGACGGACAAACCTTCTTCTGGAGATTTGTGGACGCATCCAAAAAAATCGTTTTTCGACAGTTTATGTTTTAAAGAATGCCTTGCATTTTTTTTTCTCGTGAAAAACACAGGCCAAAACTTAAAAAAACGAATACAAACAATTAATACCAAATGCAACTGGTCAAACTGGCTAAGGCTGGAATAAAAGATTGTTCCTACTTTTGATAATCTACGATTTAGCTCCGTCTAAATCTTCTTCAATTCTTAAGCGGATTTCTTAAGTGTCCGTCATTTTTATCGAAGCAATTAAAGCTCTCATTTTTTTCTATCATTCTTTTGTCCGCCATTTTGTTCGACGATTTCCCGCCAAGTGATTTCGTCGTCCATTTTTAATGTTTTTTTGCTTAATCGTATGCTGTTTCCATTTTTTGCTATTCGTTTTATGCCGAAACAATGAGAAGACAAGAATTTAAAAACGAAAGAGAAATAAATTTAAAAAAAATTAAGAAATGGGTGAAGATCAAACGAAATCTTTTAATAAGCTTTCATGTTTGGAATATTTTTGTTGATTCTTTTTTCTAAAGTTAAATCTCTGGAGAACTCTTGAAACTTTACTAATTATTCTTTGGTTAGCACCGTATTTGGGTCTGCAAGAAACTTCAACCCAAGTTCGGATACCTTCATTAACTACTACGCACTCGTTATCTTTATCTCCACCCCCTCTCTCATCCCCCCTCTCTCTCTCTCTTTCTCTCTCCTTCTCTCTTTCTCTCTCTCTTTCTCTCTTTCTCTCTCTCTCTCCTTCTCTCTCTTTCTCCCTCTTTCTCTCTCTCTCTTTCTCTCTCTTTCTCTCTCTCTCTCTCTCTTTATCTCTCTTTCTCTCTCTCTCTCTTTCTTTCTCTCTTTCTCTCTCTCCCCCTCTCTCTCTCCCTCTCTCTCTTACTTTCTATCTCTCACTCACTTACCTCTTCCCTCACTTTTACCTCCTTTCCTTCTTTCGCTTATAATCACTTCTTCACGCTCTTACAATCTCCCACACTCTCATATTATTTCTCATTATCTTACACTATCCCTCTTTCCTAGACAATCTCTCCCTCTCATCTCCCACGCTCTCTTACCAGTCTATTCTCGGTCTCACTTTTCACCCCTCTTCTCTCTCTCTCTCTCATTCCTACCCTAAACTCTTTCTCCCATATGTTTGTTAATAGTTCACAATCAGCACTAAAAAAAATCCTTTTCATACAATAGTCTCTCTTTCCTTCCTTCCGTATTTGTCTTACTTTCTTTTCTAATAAACATTCTTTTTTTTCTTTCAATTTTCAACTTTTCTATCAATGCGATACTCCGACTACTTTTCTTTCTTTCTTTCTTTCTTTCTTTCTTTATTCTTTATTTTCATACGGTCATTCTTTCTTTCTTTAAATCTATTTTCTTTCTTTAAAACTACTTTCTTTCTTTTTTCTTTTTTTTCTCACAAACATTTTCTTGTTCTTTCAACCTTCTATCGACAGTTAGCTTTCTGTTCGTTTTATTTTATTTCTTTTTTCAACTATTCTATCAATATGCCTTTCCAATAGTCTTCCTTCCTTCCTTCCTTCCTTCCTTCCTTCCTTCCTTTCTTTATCCCTTTCTTACTTTTTTCTTTATTTTCTCACAGACGATCTTTTTCCTTTCAATATTTCTTTCTTTTCTTTTCTCCTTTGCTTTTTCCTGCGACATTTTTTCTTTCTATTTTCTTTCTCTAATAAAAAAAAACATTCAAAAACATTCTTTCTTTCTTACAATCTTTCTTTCAATGTGACCCTTCCTTCTTTATTGATTCTGTATTTTCTTCCAAACATGTTCTTTCCTTCAATGTTTATTTCTTTCTTTAAATGTGACCCCCAACAGTCTTTCATCTTTCTTTTATTTTTACGCAATCATTCTTTCTTTTTCTTTCTTTTCTTTTCTTTCTTTCTTTTTGTTTTCTTTTCTTCTTTTCTTTTAGATCGTTATTCGTAGTCGAAAAGTAGAAAGAATGAAGACAATTCTTATCAGTCAACTAAAAGATTTTATTATCAATCAACTATTTCCTCTATTTACTAGATAGAATGTCCTATAAAACAATATGTACATAGATTTACAGTTTTTAAGACCAGTTATTTATCTACCTCCCACAGCGGTAAAATGTGACACAAGGTTGGAAAGTGGGATTTGAAAAGCCAGCGCCCGAGAATTTGAGCACTCTGGCCTACAAAAAATGCTCGGGCAACCCCGTCGGCATTCCCCGGTAAGTGCGCCTCAGGCGATTAGTAATAAACTAACCCTTCTCAAAGGGTGAGAAGGCAAAGCCTGGGAGGGTGGCCCTCCAAGAACTGCACAGGACAAACCCATAGACCGGCTGAAGTCAAGCCCCGAAGGCCAAGACGATACCGGTCTATAGGGTGCAGTATCCATAGGAACAGATACTACACTTTGATCTAGGCCAAAAGGCCGAGAAAGTTTTTAAGACTGAACGCCTACCCACAATAGGAGTATGTGACACAAGGTCGGAAAGTGGGATTTGAAAAGCCAGCGCCCGAGAACGTGAGCACTCTGGCCATTAAAAATTGCCTGGGCAGCCCCGTCGGATTCCCCGGCAGGAGTGCCTCAGGCAGTAAGCAATAAACTTACTCCTCCCCAAAGAGGGGAGGCAAAGCCTGGGAGGGTGGACCTCCTAGAACTGCACAGGACAAACTCACAGACCGGCGGAAATCAAGCCCCGAATGCCAAGACGATACTGATCTATGACGTGCAGTATCCATCGGAACAGATACTACACTTTGATATTGGCCAAAAGGCCAAAAGACTAGTTCATTCAGTTCTTGAGGGGTGGTTTTATTAAGACTTGTCCATCTAGTTCTTGAAGAGTGGTACTTTTAAGACTAGTTCATTCAGTTCTTGATGGGTAGTTCTATTAAGACTTGTCTATTCAGTTCCTGAGAAGTAATACTTTTAAGACTAGTTTATTCAGTTCTTGAGGGGTAGTTCTATAAAGACTTGTCTATTCAGTTCCTTAGAAGTGATACTTTTAAGACTAGTTCATTCAGTTCTTGAGGTGTAGTTCTATTAAGACTTGCCCATTCAGTTCTTAAGAAGTGATACTTTTGAGACTAGTTCATTCAGTTCTTGAGGGGTAGTTCTATAAAGACTTGTCTATTCAGTTCCTGAGAAGTGATACTTTTAAGACTAGTTCATTCGGTTCTTGAAGGGTGGTTCTATTAAGACTAATTCATTCAGTTAGTGAGGGGTGGTCGATCACTCCACAACACTTTCAATTTTTCCATTTTTTTTATCACTGTGACTCTCTGAGTGTCTTTCTCCATCTTTTCTTTCTTTTATTTTTCCGTTTTTTCTGTATTCCTTATTTTCTGACAAACATTCTTTAATTCTTTTAATCATTGTTTTCTTTATTTCTTCATTTTCTCTTTTCATTTCTCACAAATATTTCTTCTTTCTTAATATTTTTCTTTCTTTCCATAAATCTTTCTTTTTTCTATCATTGCGACTTTACGAGAGTATTTCTCTCTTTCTCTTTTCTTTCTTTTGTTTTATTTTCTGACAAACAGTTTTCTATCTTTCAATATCCCTTTTTTTCTTTCTTTCTTTTTTAACAGCTTCTTTTTTTAATGTGACAATTTGTCTGTTTTTTTTTTCTTTTTTATTACAATATTACTTTTTCGTCAATTCTTTCTTTTTTTCTGTCTTTATTTATTTCTTTCAATGTGATATTGCTACATTCGTTCTTTCGCTAATATGCCCCTTCATTCTTACTTCCTTTTTCTCAATGAAACTTTCCCACATTAATTCTTTATTTAGTTTTCAACTTGACAACAACCAATCATCTTCTTCTTACCTCTTCCCCACCTCCTTCCCCATCTTCTTCTTTTCTTCTTCCCCATCTCCCCCTCTTAATATTATCTTCTCGTCTACCCCCACCTCCTCCTGTTAACAAACAATCACGTAAATAATAACTACAAAAGAATAACAAAATGTTGTTTCGAAAAAATTCCTTTATTTTCTTTTTATTAAAAACAAAACAAACAACAAACAAAAAATAACAAAATAACAAACAAACAAAACTAGAAAATAATTTCAGAATCGGTATAATTCGACCACAGAATAAAGGATTATCGGTTGAATTATTGAACACAGACGGATTATCATAATCGGGGATATCGTTTGTAAAATATTTGTATTTGATCATCTAAATTGCAATTAATATTGTTTTAAATATTCAGTAATAATAAAGTAATTACACGCATTGAAAGTCGAAATTTCTTAATTGACAAAACTTTAAATACATTAAGAACACTTTCAGCTCATATTGTCATCGAAATAAAAGATTACGCTCCCTTTGCCTTACCCATCTCTCTCTCTCTCTCTCTCTCTCTCTCTCTCTCTCTCTCTCTCTCTCTCTCTATATATATATATATATATATATATATATATATATATATATATATACATATATATATATATGTATATATATATATATAAAAAAGGAAATAGTAGTTAGCTAGAAGCATTGCTAGTAAACAAGTAAATATGAAGGTGAGAAATGCGAGGCAGGGGCAATGCAATGTTGAGAACCGGAAGGTGGAATAAACAAAAATAAATGACAAGAGACGGTAAATCTCAGATCAATTCATTTACATTTCAAAATTTAAATATAAAGACCCTAAATTGTAAAATTTGCGGTCCGACTGTTAAATATTTAATGGTCCGAAATGGTAGAGACTTTAAAGTCTTTACCATTATACAATATATAATACAAATATAAATTAATTGATCTGAGATTTACCGTCTCTTGTCATTTATTTTTGTTCATCCCATATTCCACCTTCCGGTTTTCAACATTGCATTGCTCCTGCCTCGGAATTCCCACCTTCATATTTACACACACACACACACACACACACACACACACACACACACATATATATATATATATATATATATATATATATATATATATATATATATACATTAAAGCAGTCTACACGTCTGCTGCTTCTGATAGCTAAACTTTTGAATTTCTTTTAACAGTTCCATATTATTTTTACAGTTCTCATGAAATACGCTTGCATAGATACATACATTAATTATTAGATGCCGTTTTAATGTTTTAATGTTTTAATGTTTATACAATTTTTTTTTAGAAAGCTCTAACTTGTATTGAGCACTTTTGAAAAATACGTCTTTTAAGTTCACTCTATCAATATATGTGAACTTAATTAATTTATATATATATATATATATATATATATATATATATATATATATATATATGTATATATATATATAGAGAGAGAGAGGGCGAGAGAGAGATAGAAGAAAAAAGAGTGATAAATATGCGACGATTGTCCAAATTTATTTACAAATTTCAATTGTTCAATGCAAGGTGTATTCAGTAATAAACTAGTATTCATTATTTATTACTGAATACACCTTGCATTGAACAATTGAAATTTGAAATACATTTGGACAATCGTCGCATATTTATCACTCTTTTTTCTTCTATCTCTACAATTGCTCTATCTCGTATATTGAGCTATACCTCTTCACTATAGGTTCCATCTACTTTTGGTTTATATTTGATCCTATATATATATATATATATATATATATATATATATATATATATATATATATATATATATATATATATATATATATATATGGTGCATGTATTAGTTTCTGTAGATGTAAATCCGTTGAAACTCAAGTGTTTATAAAAAGTGCTCAATAAAAGTAGACCTGTTCTTAAGTATACATATATATATAGTATAACTTTTTATTTATACAAACATTATTGGTTACATATGTGCATACATGTTTCAGTTGTACTCTTCACAGAGAGTCGGTCTGAAGAGGTTGACTCTCTGTGAAGAGTACAACCGAAACATGTATGTACATATGTAACCAATGATGTTTGTATAAATAAAAAATTATACTATATATATATATATATATATATATATATATATATATATATATACACTGGGTTAGCTCATAAGTTCGTTTGTTTTTTTAATGTCATCTTTCTAGCCTATTAAAGATCGTTTTATATCCTTATTCTTCAAATCCTGTATTTAGTGTAGCGAGTATGTTGACGTCTGTGTCTAATAAGCCTCCAAGGAGAAGAGTTCTTACATTTTTGCTTGTATTTCAGGCTTTGAAATTGAAGATCAAGCATAGCACTACCGACATTTGATGCTTTTTACGACAGAAAAGATAAAAGAAACTACAAAAACCTGCATAAAGATATATCATGTGTATGGAGAGAATGCTGTTACAGAACGGGTTTGCCAGAAATGGTTTGCTCGATTCCAAAAAGAAACATTCTCAGTGAGAAATCCTCCTAAATAAAAATAAAATAAATGATTAGTAAATATTTGTGTTTAAGACTTTAATTCCGGGATACTAATGTTTTTATATATTTGCACTCAATTTGCTGCGGGGCTGGTCATTCTCATATTTTAGCATCAACACAATGGAGGTTTCGCACTTCATCTCTAGTTTTGGAAATAGCCTGATTAGACACTTTAAGATTTTTGAGTAATAATTAATAATAAATAACAGCTAAAAATAATTTACTGATAGAGAAATTTCGATCTTCTAGCAGGAATTGTTTAGGTTAGTTTCGTAATTATTAGCTTTGGGGGCCATCGTTTGAGAAATAAGATTCGTATCTTTTCTCGAGTGAGGAAAATCTTATTGGAGGGGATTTTTTCGTTTTTCTTTTTTTTCTCTTTTTTCTGAAGTGATCACCCTTTTCCCAAGTGAGTGTTTTGCCTTTATAGAATTAAGTTTGCCGAATTTTTATCAGAAATCAACTTGGATTTTCACCGTATTTTTCCTCCGGTGTTTTTGTTATGACATGTTTTTTCGCTACTCAACAACATATACTTCAACCCTCTGAAGATTGACAAAATTTGACTAATTGAAAAAAAATACACTTATCCGAATTTTGCCATGAAACGCGCGTAAGGGATAGGAATGAATATTACATTTGAATGAATTACTTTTGTGTGTAAAATGAGAGATGTAAAACAAACTCATCGAAGTACAGAAATAAAAAAGATGTTTATGGTCTATGGAATGCAAATATATATATATATATATATATATATATATATATATATATATATATATATATATATATATATATATATATATATATATGGGCAGCATTTTTTCTTCGATATTGTCAGTTCTTGTTTGTTTCCTTTTCATCCAGTTTTTCTTGTTGGCCGACGAACTAATGTTCCGCTCGAGTGTAAACAAGAAATCGCAATATTTGCAAACGTTTTCGCCTCTCATAAGTCTTTGTAAGACACGTGATTAGTTACAAATTAAAATTGGTGAATTTATTGCTTAAGTCGATTAAAACCGTTTTATAGGCATTCTAATATACCTTCTTTCCCAAGTATAGCGATTTCCTGTTCACGCTCGAGCAAAGCATTAGATTGTTGGCCCGCCAACACGAAAACCCGAATAAAAAAGAAACAAACAAGAATTGTCACTTATTTTTAACTAAACATTTATTATTATTATATATATATATATATATATATATATATATATATATATATATATATATAATTGATACATAAAAAATTATATCTCCTTATGAAATTTTATGTGGATACATGAAATAGTAATATATATATATATATATATATATATATATATATATATATGAAGGACGTCACAAATGTGATCATTAAAATCTGTATATTAGATAATAATAATAGCCAGAGAATGAAAGAAGATATAGAACGCAAAGAAAGTCAAAGTAATGCCTATATAGTAGGAGCACTAGAAACAGTCATGAGAAACCATGAAAACAATCTAGGAGAAATTGGAATCAAACGGAAGGCATGCACTATACAACGGACGGCAATGGTGAAAACAGCTGAAATCTTGAGGCAAATCCTCGAATGCAGAAAACAACCAGTATAAACTATGAACACTATGGAAGTGGCAACAGCAATAGAAGAAGCAAAAACATGGATGGAACACCACGTAAAGCCGAGAGAACAGAAACGGCAAGAAATCTTATAAACTGCTTCTCACTCCAAAGCCTCGACTGAGACCACACAAATTAGTCGTGAAGGATCAAGGAGGATGGAAAGACCGAGGAGGGAGAGCACTAACCAGACCTCCACTGGAAGAGTGTGGACAGTACTGGGACCTTGAGGAGGCTAATTTCCACACAAATACTAGAGAAGATCAATGGCCGATTCCCACGAGCAATCAATTGTAAACGGCTGTTGAGATAATGTAACGGCATTTGTAATGGTTATCGAAAGAGATGGAGAGTACTGGAAATATGGGGAGACTTATTGTCACTTAGACTCCAGGGAACACCAGCGGTTATTATCAGTGAGCAGTTACTGATGGATACCCGTTTGAAGACAGCTAGCGAGTACTAAATAATAATAATAATAATAATAATAATAATAATAATAATAATAATAATAATAATAATAATAATAATAATAATAAACTAGGAGAAAATGGAATCAAAGAGAGGATTCACACAATGATGAAAAGAGCTGAAATATAAAGAAAATCCTCGAGTGCGGAAACCAATCCACATAACCAACAAACGTCAACCTGCCACAAGTAAGTTGACATAGAAAGAAAGCAAAATATATAGAACAAAAATTACACGAACCCAAAGGAACTGAAACTGCCAGAAATCCCATAAACTGACACCCCTCCCTAAATACAGATACGCCTGTTATGCCACCAGCTCCAGCTGGTACTACAAAAAGTGGATGTGAAGGGTCAAGGAGGATGGAAAGAACAAAGAGGAAGAGCACCAACCACACCTACAAATGAATGGTGGGAGCGTGCTGGAACCTTGGGGAAACTTATTGCCACTAAGATTCCGATCGCTGCCAGGGAGAAATCAATGGTAAAGGGCTATTACGATGTAAATATTTATCGAAAGAGGTGGAGAATGCTGGAAATCTGGGGAGAATTGTTGTCACTCAGACTCCAGGGAACACCATTTGCTATTGCGAGTTAGAAATCGCTAATAAAGACTTGTGTAACTAATAATAATAAACTCAGGTGTATGGACGATAAAAGAAGAACTCAGACATCTGGATTGGAGAACAATTAAAGTAATGACCATGCATTCGAACGATGATATTACTGATTCTATGTAAAAAAGAAAGGAGAAAAATGATTGCTAAGTATAGAAAACTATGTGAATGATGCAATAAAAATACATGACACAAAATACAGAAAGGATGATTTTCGCTGCCCCCCCCCCAAAAAAAACCTGCTAAAATAAACAATACGCAGAGCAGCGAAACGGGAAAAGAAAAAGGCGAATAAATCAAAATTGGAAGAGAAGAAGGTACGTGCACGATTTGTTAGACTGTCTAAAAATGATGCACGAAAACAAATGGACGTGGCTATAAGAGGACATTTGAACAGAGAAGCAGA
Organism: Sepiola atlantica; assembly: GCA_963556195.1. NCBI lineage: Eukaryota > Metazoa > Mollusca > Cephalopoda > Sepiida > Sepiolidae > Sepiola > Sepiola atlantica. The sequence goes on from OY744552.1 coordinate 35,869,782, forward strand.
ATCGCTACTGACAGCCTGACTAAACAATGCGATCAGAACGAACTACATAAAAATCAAAATAAGTAAAACCCAGGAAACCAGGAAATGTAGACAGTGTGGACAAGAGATGAAACGGTAAACCACATCATAAGTGAATGCAGCTAAACTAGCTAAATAGAATACAAAAACAACCATGACTAGATTGGGAAGGTGATCCACTGGGAACTATGCAAGTGAATGCACTTTGAACATTCAGACAAACGGTACAAATATAAAGCAGAGTAAGAATTAAAAAATGCAAGACATAAAAGTCTACGAGACAAGGAATTACAAACTCATTCAAGCAAGAAGATCGGGCATGATGATAGTTAACAAGAAAGAAAGTTCTGCCGAATCGTAAATTTCGCCGTGCCAGCGTTTCATAGGGTGAAGAATAAGGCAACAGAAAAAGTAAGCAAATACATAGAGTTTGCCAGAGAACTGAAGGGAATATGTAAGATGAAGAAAACCACTTTAATACAAATAATAGTTCTGAAAAACTTGGAAATAGACTAAGATAAATTGGAATCGCAGGGAGACTAACCCTAACCCTAACCTTAACTAGAATAATATTGTGTACACACAACAATAAACATAGAAACCAAGAAAACCAAGACTGCCAAAGTTAATAAGAACAACCAAATCATTTAATACCCCCCTCCTCTAAAAAAGACACAGTTGCACCAGTATCGGTTTGTGCAACATACAAATAGTTATGAAGTGTCAGGGAGAAATATATAGATCGAGGACGGAGAGCTTCACCCAGAATTCCAGTGGAAGAGCACGGTAAGTACTGGATCCTGAGGGGGGGGGGCTTATTGCAGAGTAAACCGACTGTTAGTATCGGCGAGGAATCGACGGTAAACGGCTGTTGCATAAAAAACACATCGGTTTTGCTAGGGTTAGTGAAAGGAACGAGAAGTACTGGAAATCTGGGGAGACTTGTTGTCACTCAGACTCCAGGGAACACCACCTGTTGATGCCAGGTAGCGATCATTGGTAATAACTCGCGTGAGCATTCTTAGTGATGATGATGATGATGATGATGATGATGATGATGATGATGATGATGATGATGATGATGATGATGATGATGATGATGATGATGATGATGATGATGATGACAAGCGGGAGCCGTGGAAATGCCACGGTTGCTTTCTCATTCTACCTGTATAAAAATATATTCGTTTGAATCAGCATGGTACGACTTTTTTGACTGGCTTGATTTCGTTGTTGGCGTTAGTTTCCTTTCTTCTTTTTTTTTTTAGAAT
>OY744552.1:35876070-35903570 GCA_963556195.1 Sepiola atlantica
GTTATGATACCATCCTATTAAGGATTACCATCTCCCTTTTTTTTTTCTGTGGGGGAGTGTAGTATCTGTTATGATACGATTCTTCGAGGCATTGTTTGCCTTCTTTCTTTGAGGTGGTGGAGGGTAATGTAATATTCCTTCTGTTGTCATGATGCCATCTTCCCAGACATTACCTTCTCTTTGGGGTAGTATAGTATATGTTCGTTCGTCATTACACCATCCTCCCAGGCATTACCTCCTGCTTTGAGTGGGGGCGGTGTAGCATATATTTGTTCGTCATATTTACTACTATAATATAACAACTTTTAAATATCAGATTTCAAAAATTAGGTAGAAAAAATGTGTTCGTATATTCAAAAAAATCGTTTTCGACTGCAGATAAAATTCTGAAAATTTAACATGGTAATATTGTGAGAAAAATAACTCAACTGGCTTACGTGTCATAGGTTGCCAGTGGTCGGAGGCGGCCGGGTGTTTTTGGCTTGCTCAAGTCGAAACACAGGAACGATATTAGCTCTGTTTATATATTTTCTACCGGAAGTAAGTGATTTGCATACTTTATTATTTAAGAGCATTTTCTTTCTTCTGAGGGAAGGGAGAGTCTGTTTTTGAAAGTTCTGGCGACAGTTACATTTCGTGCGAGTTCCTTTGTTCACTTTTGAAGAGTTCGTTGCGAACAATGTCAGAACCATTTCATTTTTGGTACTTGACTCCTGACAGAGTTGGGGTCGCGATTTAGCAATATTTCGCAACGTTTTACGCCCGACTCTACTCTGATCTACAAACTACCCCTTGGCGTCGAAATCATTTTCGACAATATTTAGTATTTGTTTCTACCCGCTCTTTAGTTAGTGTTAGTACAGTACCTGGGTATGTCACTTTCCATCTTTACCTAGCTTCCACCGCTTTAGAGCTAGTACGAAGAACATATTTCTGAAATTTCGTGAAAATTACCTTACTTAGTATTCGTATGAGAGAGTAAGTAACTAGGATGGAGGTATTTACGTATTGTTTTCATTGGCAAAAAAAAACATTAGAAATTATGTTTTCAAGCAAAAATCATTCGCTTTGAACTAATAACGAATACCTGTTATGTCAGATTATAAAAAAGTAACTTAGTTTTAAAATATTTATTCAATGTCTTTTATTATTATTTTTTATGTTAATTTCTTGAAATTTATAAAAGACGTATCCAGTTAATTTTTTAAGACTTACCTGGTATTCGCACTCGGGTATGGTAATTAAAAAAAAAAACCTACTGCCTTAGTAATGTGTACTCTGCCTATTCCTTTTTGTCAACCAATCAACCTATTTGCGTATGAACAGACAAACTCCAAGAACACCATAACTTTTTAATATTATAAAGATAAGATGTTCTTAATGGAAAGGGAAAGAGAAACACACATAGAGAATGAGCAGATATGTCATCCATGGGCAAGCTATCGGTTTCATATTAGCAGTCATCTGGCTTGGATTGAGTAATTTTAAAAATAAATTCTAGTAAAGTACGTTATTATATTTCCAATAACACAGTACAACAATAACAAATGACAATTGGCTAGTCAGACACAAAGTTTGATACCCGGGTATTGACATCGTAAAAACTACTGCCTTAGTAATGTGTAATCTGCCTATTCCTTTTTGTCAACAAATCCCGTTTCTATTTGTGTACAAACAGACACACTCAATAAATCACAACAACTTGTTAATAGTATATATTATTAACAAGTTATGGTGTTTTTGGAGTTTGTCTGTTTGTACAGTTTAATCTATGTAGTTTAATAGAAGCTTCTCAAATGATCCATGAATATTTGCAAATATTTGTTCATTCCCAACAATGTTTGAGTTCTTTGCAGTGGCTTTGCCATGCGCCAAATATGATATAGATCTCAATCAGAATTACGAGAAGAATTGTATAACATTTTTTATTGACTAGCAAGGCTACCCGGCGTCACCCGTGGGTAAATTACGTTAATTACTGAAAGAAATAAAAGTAAAACGAAACTAGTTGCATAATATATCAATTTGAAATGTTTAAGTTCATTTTCTGATAGCATCAGACAAAACATACTTATGCCCCGCGTGATGTTCGAACTCACAATATCTGTTTGTAAGTATGGTCGCTAATTGATTAAGCCACGTCGGCAATTAGACACTAAGAACATGCGGCTTTTTCTTCCTTCCTTTTCTCTTTACTTACCCTCCTCGCTTAAGAAAATAAACCAGAACAGATGGCTTTCTTTTATTCTTCGTTATTTCGCTCTCTTTACCTTCCACCTTTCTCTCCTTCTCTCTCCCTCTCACTCTATTTCACTCTTTACATATTTGTTTCTCTCTCTTTGGAATCAAATGTGGGTCTGCCGGTGAATATCGAAAAATTGTCTAGTATTAAATTTGTTCCGATGTTATGAGTAATAGTGTTAGGACTTTTTAGTATGTGGGTAAAAACTCCTCCGTCTTAATTTATGAAGTACTAATCAAATATAAAATACTGTTCAGAACTAAATATTAAAATCGATCGAAAATACAATTTTTATTTTATTTATGAACAACACAGGCCAATATTTGCTGTGTATGACTAACAAAACAGATTTAGTTATGCACGTTGTATTAAACAAAGCCATCAATAACAAAGATAACGGGAGAAACTGGCTCTGTTTATATATATATATATATATATATATATATATATATATATATATATAAGATACATCTCTATTCGAAATAGTATCGAGCCCTTTAATTAACATTTAGATCTGGCAACAAAATAATCATTTTAATCATTGTATGTATACATTGTATTAAGGGTAGAAACTATTTAATTTGTTCCACCATTATATGTCTTATTTGCTCCAACTTGTGTCTATCCGTCACACCTCTGCATTGTATAGCCTTCTAAGTATCACATTTCTATAATCATTTTAAACACAGAGTTACACTCACGCGACAATGACTAATTCAGAATAACGTTCTAGAGTATTGATTTACCCCTCTCCAGGAGTTAGGCACAAGGCCAGTTTTTATCTTACTCCCACAAGTAAGATGTGACTCAAGGTCGGGTCGGGAAAGTGGGGTTTAAAAATTGCCTGGGCAGCCCCGTCGGCATTCCCCGGTAGGGGCGCCTCAGGCAGTAAGCAATAAACTTACTCCTCCCCAAAGAGGGGAGGCGAACCCTAGGAGGGTGGACCTCCTAGAACTGCACAGGACAGACCCATAGACCGGTGTAAATCAAGCCCCGAAGGCCAAGACAATACCAGTTTATGGGGTGTAGTACCTATTTATCTACTTCCCACAAAGTAGAATGTGACACAAGGTCGGAAAGTGGTAATTGCGCACTCTAGAGGAAGAGTACTTGGTACTTTTAAAAATTGCCTGGACAGCCCCGTCGGTATTCCCCGGTAGAGGCGCCTCAGGCGATTAGCAATAAACTAACACCTTCTCAAAGAGTGAGAAGGCAAAGCCTGGGAGGGTGCATCTCCTAGAACTGCACAGGACAGTTCCCATAGACAGGCGTAAAGCAAGACCCGAAGGCCAAGACAATACCAGTTTATGGGGTGCAGTATCCATCGTAACAGATACTACACTTTGATCTTAGCCAAAAGACCAAGACATTTCCTACTGCAGATACATGCAGGTTGACACTATTGAAAGAAATGAAGAATAAAATAATGAAAGCTTGAGCTACGATATCATTAGGAAGCCGTTAAAGACTCCATATCCGTCTACATGATCTTTAAACTCGAAAAAACTCCTCTTGAACTGGCACTTCTCGAATGATTTACCTTCAGAATTACGGAAGGGAAAATTGAAGATTCCAGATGAGCGCAGTATTGGTTGCCACATCTGGACTGATGCCCCAAGCACTAGCCTCTACCTCATGGACAGGGCAAACAAAATTAATTTCTAACCTAATAAGTCCCGCACTGTCTTACAATATCCAGCCCTTGTCGCATCGCCGCAGTATTGTATCTCTCGATGGGGTCTATAACTTCTTCCATGGAATATGATCCAGTGAACTTACTGAACTTCTACCTTTAAACAAAACTATCCCCGACCCACTTGAGTAGCTATTAAATCCCGATTCAGTGAAGGTGTTCTACTCTGATAGCTTTTTTCCTCGGGTCGATAGCCTTTGGAATTTACAATCTTCTCCCTGTCTCCACGACTGTACCAATATATATATATATATATATATATATATATATATATATATATATATATATATATATATATATATATATATATACAAAGCCCCTTTAAGAAATTAAAGTTGAGCACTCTCGGGGATGTTAAAAATAGACTGTTAAAAAGCTTAAATGCAAAGTTCCGAATACGTTCGTCGAACACTCTCGACTAGTCTTCTATCTGTACCCGCTTCTAGGTACATATAGATCTTAATTCCCCTTGACAGTTTCCGATGGCCGAGTGGATATGGCGACTGCTTGCAGATTCTAGGCTGATTCTGTGAACCGAGTTCGCGCCTCCCGACCGTCTGAAATTGTTACTTCCTGCACTGATGAGAGCGATAAGCTTGAAACGCTAGCGTCTGTAGGTATAAATAATTTAATATTTATTTATAAATATTATATATATATATATATATATATATATATATATATATATTTAGGCAAATGTTATTAAATAACATAGAATGCCTTTGTTTGATGAGATTAAAAAAAAAATTAATTTGTTCCAGTAGTCAATTAATTATTCGGTTAAATTGGTGTATATAAGTTCCGTGGATTTCTTGTTCCATTTTACTTTCCTTTTTTGTGAGTACGTTTGATTTGATTCATTAAATCATCATCGGGCGGGGCCAGTCTTAGTGTGTTTCAAACTATGTCTTTTACTGTTGAGTTTTTAACGGCTAGTAATTTACGACTTTAAAATGAGCGTATCGAGTGATGAGATGTCGCATGTGAACGTGATTACGTGTGTGCAATATTGTTGACGAACAAATTAAATTAATGATTAGAAGCTTAGACAATACTATTAATAATCAGCTAAATAGTTCGCACTATGTTAATTTATTTGATTGTAACCAAATGCATCCGAACTTTAAATTGGAGTAAAAAAAACCCTATAAAACCTATAATACATCGATATAAATCCGCTTCAATCAGAATGTGTAGAGAGACAGCTCGATCCAATGGTGAAGCTAGCAATCGTAGCAAGTTTACCGAACCATATATCTTTAGCACTGCAACACATTTTCGGTGTTAGAAAGACAGACTTCAGCGAAATTATATCGTCTGCAAGAGTGTTAACGAGTAAAAGACTTTGGGGACCCAGGAAAGTGGCAGCGTTTGCACAAAGTGCGAGACTGTGGTGGACTTCTACTCTCATTGGCTAGGACTCACTGCCATAAAGGAGGATCGTTCGCACCAGCGCTAGGAAGATCCTTATTGTGGTGCTACGCCTCATCTAAGATCTTGAGCGGAGTCGGGAATTGAGTCAGCAGAAGGCATGACATGCAAGGTCAACTCGCGCTTTGATGTAAGCTCTACCTTCACCCATTACTGTGAATGATGGCGCTAAGATATTTGAAACTCTCAACCTCTTCAAAAACATCACTATTGAAGACGATGGGTGTTTCATCTATTGAGGCGAAGCCGGCAACGAATATTTTTGTCTTCGAGGAATTTATTTCCATCCCAATCTGAGATGCAACATGTTGAAGCTCATTAATATCTGACTGGGCATTAGAAAAAGGTTTCATCGCGTCACGCAATATCATCTGCGTAATCTTAGTCGATTGAAAACTTTCGATCACCACTGCCTGCCTCGCATCCTCCGTGTATGATGGCAGCATTTCCTCTCAAACAACATAGTTTGTTTTCCATGCAAAATTAACACCTCTGACAAGTCATCTTCAAGAGACGTCTAAGCCGTCAACCAGGAGTATTCATCTATGAATCAAATGCCCCAGCCCCCTCTACAGGGTTATTATTATTATTATTATTATAATTATTATTATTATTATTATTATTATTATTATTATTATTATTATTATTATTATTATTATTATTATTTGTACTCACTAGGAGTTCTCACACAGATCATCGTCAGTGATTGCTCACCGACAACAACCGGTGGTATTTCCTGGAGTCTGAGTGACAACAAGTCTCCCCAGACTTCCAGTGTTCTTCACCTCTCTTCGATAACGATGCGGTATCGCAACAGTCTCTTACCATTGATTTCTCGCTGGTAAGGACAATTGCTCTTCTCTGGGATTTAGGTGGCAACAAGCCTCCCCAAGGTCTCAGCACTCTCTGCACTTTTCCAGTGGAGGTCTGATTTGTGCTGTCTCTCCTCGGTCTTCTCATCTTCCTCGACTCTCTACAAATATGTTGTCTGGTGTCAGTCTAGGCCGGCACCAGTTAAAAAAAAAATGAATAAAATAATATTTCTTTAAATTAATTAAATTTTTTTAAAAATATAATGAATAAATAAATAAATAAATAAATAAATAAAAAAAAATAAAAAAAAATAATAATTTTTTAAAAATGTTTAAATGTTTTCCCTTCAATTCCTTTTCTTTCTTTTTTTTTCCTTTTCTCTTCCCTTATTTAAAAAAAAAGAATTTAAAAAATTCTTTTTAATTTTTTGGGGAGTGGGTGGGTGGGGGAGAGGGAGGAGCTTATAGTGTTATTATTATCATTATCATTATCATCATCATTATTATTATTATTATTATTATTATTATTATTATTATTATTATTATTATTATTATTAATATTATTATTATTGTTGTTGTTCCTCTTCTTTTTCTTCTTCTTCTTCACTTATAGTTCTCACACAGGTCATTGTCAATGATTTATTACTGGTGAAATAGTCTACCTGGAGTCTGAGTGACAGCAATGTTCCACATGTGTTTTCACTATCATTGAAACTCACGTGTTCTTTCATCAGTCGTTATTTGATTTCTCACTGAGAAAGGCTTGGTTATGTTTCCTGGAATCCGAGTGACATTATTACACAAAACCAATATTCCAGTAGTCTACGTTCCCTTCGGTCTAGGTCTGCAGTGTGGTTAATCCTTTATATCCTGGTTTATGTCGGTTAAAGCTGACATGGGACCCAACCTGGGCTTTCGAATCTACGCAAGATGCTAGAGATCACCCAATCGTTGACTTCAAATCGTCAGGTTTGGTCAGCCTTCGTGGGGGATGCAGTAGCAAGGATGGATGGAGCCGGCTAAATCCACCCCGGGTTTATGTTGTTTTAAGTACAACTAAGTAGTAGTTTCGTAGCGGGTGTGGTGAGCCAGAAACTAGATCGAGTGGTGGCAATTATCTTTACTAACGTTATCGCCACCATAAAAAAAGACCGTCTTTGCCTAGCGTCTAGAATCTCGATGTGAGAAAGAACAAGTACATGCTGGAACGAGAGTATTTATACGTATCGACCACGTGTGACAGGCGTGCTTTGCCATCCATAAAATACGGGCTTAATAGAAGCCGACAGAAGGCGTTTTAGCACTCGAAAGGCTAAGATAATTGAGCGATAGAGATCAGTATTGAAAACGGTGTTATTGGAGAAAAGTCTACTACGTGATGAAGATCTAGTGGCAAAAACGTTGTTGCATTGAATAGGTGTTACCAGAGAAAAGTATACAATGTAACAAAGTTCCAGTTTTTCTTTTTTGCCTTATTTTGCTTCTTTCAGGGTCATAAAGCAAACAATGGACAAACGGTGTTCGATATTCGAGTAGGTGAGTTAGCTAGTGAACATATTAACGAGTATATTTACTGCTGGTTAGGTTAGGAGACAGAATGTGTTCTACACAGAAGGTCAACAAATGTAAACTATGGCCGGGAAGCCAAGATCGCGAGAACGGAATTGAAAATAGGAAACGGCGGAATTGATGTCATATATGAGAAGGCGAGGAAATCCTGGGTGTAGACGCGTCCTTATTTTTGAAAAAAATGCAAAAGAATGGCAAACGTGTTGAAAATTGACCAATGAACTTTTAATCTAAAAAGCTGTACGCTTAAATCTATCTCTTTCTGCATATGAATTTTATTACAATGAGACAATCACAACTTCATGTAATTAACCATGTAATGTAATTAATTGTAATGTGATGAGCGAGTGCGACTCAATAAAACTATCGTCTTCTAGACCTGATGGTGCGAATTGACTTCCTCTTATAAGTTAATGTCTGAAGACTTTTGATTTTCAGCATTAAATTTCAGTAACAAATAGACCAACACACGCATTGACGACGGTTTTCAGTCAGGGAAAAGAGACAACAAATGAACAGGCGCCTGCCTGATTGATATAACATAGTTAAATACAAAAAATGATATCCTACGATGAGACCATCAAGTGTCCGGTGCTTTAGATGTTGAGGATTGCAACTAATTCGAGACTGAAAGGTTCCGTTGAATCTAATGTAATTTGTTAGAATTGTAAAGAATTGGATAATATTTCAACGTATTGTCCGCAGACTGAGAGAAACGAGCAAAAGGGGGCTTTTAAAACAAGCATCAGTACAACCCACATGCAGCACTTCATCATGGTTGTAGGATAAGTGGTAACTTGGTAGTGTAAGAGCTACCTTGATAGCAAGTTTCTAGTTAACATTCAGGAGAAGTCAGCATCAGGATACGTCGTCCTCTGGTCGTTTCTGCCTCTGCATGCGGAAAGCAATGACGTGTCAGGCGATGCACATCAAATCCATGGATTGAGGATCACAAGGTTATTTCATCACATGTGCAACCGCCATTGTGTGTTCTGTGTCAATTCTTCCTCGACTTCGTATGCAACCGCTGAGCCTTGCTGCCTTGAGTGTCGGAGTAAAAATCTGCAACCGATTAACGAGGATGACTTCATGTAGATCAGACTAGCCCGAGCCACGATCAACAACAACGATAACACCGACTACAGCAGCAGCAGCAGCAGCATCAGCAGCAGACTTAAATTCAATGCCTTTCTTCATGTGGTAAGGCTGTGGCAACGGATAGTGTCAGAGCTAAGCCCTAAGGAACTCTGGTTCCAGGCAGGGCCAATCAAGGCAAATTGATTTGACATCCAGCGGTATTAGAGCAGAAACCCGGCTAAAGAGGCGCTGGTTAAATCTAAAGGCGTCTGCATCGGGATCCGGCAGCTTCTGGTCATTTTTGCCAATGCGTCTGTAGACAATCTACAACAAGAAAAGACGTTTACTCATTAATGCAATGCAGAGTAAGGATAACAATGTTGCGTTGGCGCATGTGAAACCGTCATTCAATGCCTAAAAATGACGACTTTCCTTGACAACTTGAAGCTTCCGCTGGTCCTTGTTCACCTCAGTTTTGGAGGTAATTTGAAATCTGTCGTGAACAAGTACTCCAATTCTACGAAAGGAACCTCGATCAAAGGCAGCAGACATCGACATCTTCATGTTCGACACTTTATTCGGATCTCGCTGGCTCAACTACAGCAGAACCCCCACCCTCTAAAGTCCAACCCTACCTCACCGTGGTAGGGACATGGCAACGTGATAGTGTGAGAGCTACTCGGCTAACAGGGCCCTTGTGAAACTCTAGGATGAGTCAGAATCAGGATCCGTCGTCCTTTGATCGACTTTACCACTGCGTGTGGCAAGCAAAGATGTGTCAGGTGTTCAACCGCAAATCAATGGAGTGAGATTGGCAACGTTGCTTCTGAACGATTCCTTTGTGTGTTCTGGGTCCAACTTTCCCCGACTTCGCATGAAACCGCTGATCTCTTATGTTCTCGGTGTAAAAACCTGCAATTTTGCAAGTTAACAAATACTTGTGACCAACGAAGAAGAGTCTATGCAGACTAAACATTCCCGAGGCACGATCTTCATGAGCTATATGCAGAAGTCTGACTCGGTCAGTCGGTCGATCGGTCGGTCGGTCGGTCGGTCGGTCGAACAACAACAACAACAGCAACAACAACAACAACAGCAACAACAACAACAGCAGCAACAACAACAACAACAGTATAGTTCTAGATAGATAAGGACAGTACTAGGACGCGGTATCCGACGAACTTGCTTCACTGGTGCCCTCTCGACATAAATACTCCCAACAAATCCGACAATAAGCAAAATCCCACCCTTTCACTGCAGAGGTCCTGAGATACTGGAAGGCTTACTACTCTTGTTACATAATAGATGAACGTATCTGAAGAACGATTACATCAGCTAGTATTGATTTAGTATCTAGGTGGACCAGTGCAAGTTACATTGACACGAAAACCTGGAAAACAAGATCGCAATCGGACTAGAAAAATAAACAAGCCTGAACTGTAGGTTAGTTTCAGGTTTGGGGTTCAAGGAAAATTTAAACATAAATGTATTATGACAAGTTTAGTGCCCCTTTGAGCAGTGACGTAAAAGAAAGAAATACGTTTTTTAGTCAATCTGTTTCTGAAAGCTGTGACGAGCAGATGTGAATTCGAGATGTAATTTTAAAAAGGGAAATGGGAATTTAATTCCTAAAAGAGTCGATAGCGACTGGTCTACCTACTCTCCCTCTTTTCCCCCGTAACTAAGAATTAAGTTAAGAAGACAAATGTTGTCTTCTTAACTCAATTTAATGAATATGTGACATTTAATCGTATGACGAGAAAATCTCCCCCAAATAAATACCCAGTTTAAATTCTCCATCGGTTTCGCTTTTTTTCTTCTGATTACACACACTAGACGATGATGGTGATGATGACAGCGCCGGGCGTCAGTATACAAAAAGAGAAACGTATATTAAGAACACTGAAGTAAGTGACGATTGATTGAACTAAAGAACGTGTCTTAATAAACGACTACGTAACACTCTAATAGCTTGCTTTCTCGTACTTCCCGCCGTTGGAATTCCCTTTCTGCTCACTGTTTCCCCAGACTATACCAACATGCAGAAATTTAAATGTAATGTAAACAAATATCTCGCTGCACAACTCTCCACTTAGGATGTCCCTGTAAGTATGGCCCCTAATTTACAGTGGGCCCCTTACGTTATAGTGGCAATGTGCCTGGTTTGGGATGAAGCAACGTAACACCCCCCCCCCCCAAAAAAAAAACCTCTTCCAATAATACATGTTTCAGTAAGCGGTTTGATAGCGGAAACTCTCGTCGATACGAGACGCACAATTACTTTATTTGCGCCGAAACTTGCGAGCGGATGAGGGTGCGAAATACAATGTGATATCGGTTGAAAAGAGGGGGTAAAATGTAAAGAACCCCGACCAGTGTAGATACAATTATATTACGTGATGATAAAAAACGGAGTCAATATTCATTAATCTCATTATCGACAGATCGATAGGGTTGTTGGACTGGAACTGATCAATAATCTTGGAGTTGTGACCGCTAAAAAAATGACAGGGTAAAGTTTGAAAAGTCAACTGTGCTGCGGCTGCCCAAATTCTCTCGTTATTTTCATTGAAGGTGCTCGACTGAGCTCTAATCCTTGGTGTTCTTGCTGTGAATGTTTTACACATTCACAGCAAGAACTTGTCTCTATAGCACAACGAAAGAATACTTTCCTTTCTACTTCCATGTGTCTAGCGTCACGCGTAATTTCCATGGACAGAGCTTCTTTGCAAGAACACATTACCACGGGACTGCTTTCCTGCTGATTACAACTTAATCGTTTTCAAATCCAATGTCAACAAATTCTAGTCATGGAATGCCCCATGTGTAAACAAACGCATTTTATACCATTGATCAATGTTAGTACTCCAATAGCGTTGTTCATATTTCGGCTGGCAACTACTTCTGTATCGTTAACACTTATCCTCGGGTGGCTTTTAGTCTTTATAAGTGATTACGTAAGTAGTAGAAAAAGTCACGAATTATTGTAAAATAAAAAATAAGGGCTTCAAAGCAGAATCACGCTGATGAATAGTGGAAAGTAATTAGATGTGATTGTCTTGAATTATTAAAACAAGGTTGTGTACTATAAGAATTTCCTGAAAAAAAGAAAAACAGCCAGTTTATTAAAAATGGTTGAATAATGTTTTTTATTTTTTAAATTTTTTATGGAAATTGCGACAGACAAGGCATAAAGTCACTTTATGTAAGGAGCTAAAATATACTACTTCACGTTTAAAAACTCCCCAAAAAACTAGCCATCTATAAGTGTTAGATGGATAGATTCCGACTCAGAAAACAACAATTCTCACCCCTTTGTCAGAAACATCGCCCATGGAATGTGAGGACTAAATGACAAAATAAGGGATGCCAAATGTAAACCCACTTTCTACTCTCCTATAAATATTATTATGACATGTGTTGTTCAGACTTGTCTGATCTATTCTATAGAAGGGTGGGGCGAAAGGAACGTAACCATTGATGACAATTTTTTAAGCTACAAAAGTAAGTGATGTCATTATTAGACTTTCTAGAGTTAAACTGGTACATCGCATGTCACACTGCCAGTGACATAATCGATGTTTGTGATAAGAAAATTAAAATGTGGAAGCAGATGGCAGGGGGAAGTACGATCGTAAGTCTGCTAAAGAGAAATCATGGCAGTACCAACAGGTCCATGATGAGGGGGAATACACATTGCCTGACTCAGTTGTGGGTCAGACTCAACGTTGTGCTGAAAATCAAGACAACAGTCCTAGAAACGCTGTCAATAAGACTAATGGTTGAAGCCTTCGTAAATTCCCTTCAAATTGTAGTATTGATTTACGCCTCGCCAGGAGTTAGGCACAAGGCCAGTTTTTATCTTACTCCCACAAGATGTGACCCAAAGTCGGGTCGGGAAAGTGGGGTTTAAAAATTTCCTGGGCAGCCCCGTCGGCATTCCCCGGTAGGGACGCCTCAAGCAGTAAGCAATAAACTTACTCCTCCCCAAAGAGGGGAGGCGAAGCCTGGGAGGGTGGACCTCCTAGAACTGCACAGGACAGACCCATAGACCGGCGTAAATCAAGTCCCGAAGGCCAAGACAATACCAGTCTATGGGGTGCAGTATCCATCAGAACAGATACTACACTTTCATCTTTGCCAAAAGGCCAACAATTGTAGTAGAATGGGTCAAAAATGGATGGCCACGTTTAATGCTACAAAGACAAAGCTCCTTTTCAAAAATGGATGGTCACATTTAATGCTACAAAGACAAAGCTCCTTTTCAAAAATAGATGGTCACATTTAATGCTACAAAGACAAAGCTCCTTTTCAAAAATGGATGGTCACATTTAATGCTACAAAGACAAAGCTCCTTTTCAAAAATAGATGGTCACATTCAATGCTACAAAGACAAAGCTCCTTTTCAAAAATGGATGGCCACGTTTAATGCTACAAAGACAAAGCCCCTTTTCTTTAACAACTATATGAAACCTTTCTAATCACCGATTGTCATGGTTGATAACACCTTTCCCTAGGACCCAACGTTTAAAACTTTGACCTGGCGTTCTCAGGGAACATGAAGTGGAATAAATACATAGAAGATACTGTCAAGTCTGCCGCAAAGAATGGTAGACTCCGTCTACCGGGCTAGAAAACCTCTCACACGTGCTAGTATCCTATATCTCCACAAAGACACCATTCGCCCGTGCATGGAGTATGTTACCACATTTGGGCTGGTGCATCAACTACTAGCCTTTCCCTCTTGGAAAAGATGCACTCTCTGCCAAACTCCAATCTCTATCGTATCGCTGCAGAGTTGTATACCTGTGTTTGTTTTATAAGTACTTCTACGGAATGTGTTCCGATGAACTTGTACTGCATTTGTACCTCTAAACTCGAGTAGCTTCACCCCCCTTCACTGTAGAAGTCCCTAGATCTTCTACTCTTATAGCCTCTTTTCTCAGAGCGCTTGCCGTTGGACTTCCCTTCCTGCTATCTGTTTTCGACAGTATCAACATTCACAAATTTAAATGTAATGTGAACAAACACCTCAGTCAGGTTGTCGTATTATAAATCTGTCTCCCGCCACGCTTCAGTGGCAATATTGCCATGTCTGGGGTGAATTACAGTAAAAGGAAAATGAAGCCAAAATGTCCCGTAAATCGATGTGATAACGATGCATTTATATTAGTTGGATTAGTCAAACAATTATTAGCATATTTGTTGTTCATTGACAACGTTTCGGCCGATGTAAGCTCCTACCTTCTTCAAACACATCTTTTTAAACTTAGAAACCTAATCATCGGATTTTGGAATCTTTATGCTGAATTTGCGAACATATAAAACATTTTGAACTAACTCTTTATTTAATCCCTGAAGGTAGATTGTTCTCATTCCGTCTGCCATGACTTGATAAATAAAAGTAAAGTAGTCGACCATAGTCGAGAGCGACCCGAAGGCTCCCTTTCACTTAGGTGAGGGGGGCATTTCTTTCCCGGGATTACCCCACTTACCCTTGATCTTGGCCTTATAATGCTGAGTGTTTAGTAAGGGGACATCAAGTACCATTTTTATTAGTTTTTGGTATGACTTGAGTGAGGATTGGACCGGCCGATTAGCGAACATTATGCCAAATTGGCTAACTGTGTAAAAATGCTAATTTATTTTATCATTCGATTGTTAACCAATGCTCTTATTTGTCATCTGTACATGGATCTGTCTGTCTGTCTGTCTGTCTGTCTGTCTGTCTGTCTGTCTCTCTCTCTCTCTCTCTATATATATATATATGTGTATATATATGTGTGTGTGTGTGTATGTATGTATGTATGTATATATATAGTCTAAAGAAGCTTTGAGTCATTTTAAACAAAAGAGAAAAAAAAGAAGCAAAATGCAGTTTTAATTCACAGAGAAACTAACTAAATCCAAGATATCGCAGACTTAGTACTTGCACCGTTAGAAAATTCATAAATAAAAAAAAGGTGATTTAAGTATCTAACAGTGAAACCATGTAACTGTTTCGGAGATTTAAAAGCAGGACAGTTATAATATTCATGGCTCTCCAATGGTACTGATCAAACGACTATTTCCCCAATAATCAAGTGTAGAAATAATTCAGTTTAAATTTCACTAATATATACATAAATCAATAATAATAATAATAATAATAATAATAATAATAAAAATAATAATAATAATAATAATAATTATATATTACCCTTAAAACTACCGTGTGATATGGTAATTTGTATATCAAATAACATTAATTATAACAATAATAATAATAATAATAATAATAATAATAATAATAATAATAATAATAATAATAATAATACTATCCAAATACTAAACCCAAAAAAACATTTTGCGATATGGTAGCTAGCAATAAAATTATATAGGAATAAAAGTTGCATTGAAAAAAAAAAGCTTAAGTACCTTAGGTACCATATATATATATATATATATATATATATATATATATATATATATATATATATATATATATATATATATATATATATATATATATAAACTATCACCCATATTGCAATTTTCTTATTGTTCTAATCTCCTATGTATAATTATTGTTCGCCTATTACATATAGACTTAAAAGGCCATTATTTGCCAACATATGAAATGCTTCTTTGAAGCTGCTTAATCTCTTTTACTGGTACCAAGTTCTCGTTACTTCCAACATACTTCGGTAAGGCGATCAGCAATAGCTCATCTTTCCGAAGGATGGGGTAATTCTCGGGAGTGTGCACTTCCTAAGATCGAGCCGTACTTAATTTCGACAGAGAAGGGTCTGATTGTTTTGCTACAAGGTTGCCAGAATGATGCTACGATCGAACCTCGGCTTGCATGTCAACGGCTGTTAAAATCTATTTATTTATATATTTAACAGTTCAAAAGAACAGCTTTGAACAAACTGTAAATGCAAATACTATTGGACAACGACCGGTCGGGACTGCTGATATATATATATATATATATATATATATATATATATATATATATATATAATAATGGTAATAATCCAGGTGAAAAATATCCACAGGGTGGTAATCCAGAGAATTTTAACCGGGTTTATAAAAAGTGCTCAATATCAAAATAGAGCTTTATATATGACAATATATATATATATATATATATATATAAATAAAGTGAAAGAATAAAATAAGGTGCGAATCAAATTTTATTACAGTTCAAAATTCAGGCAAAGTAACTCAAAGTCCTTAACTCATGAGTTTTCAAAGATAATTCTTTTCCTCAGTGGACCATTACCGCAGTGACGTTACTGCAGATGATAAAGTTACACTTTGAAAATATATAAAAATATATACAAAAATATATAAAAGTACATAATTATTTATTTTTGTATATATTTTTATATATTTTCAAAGTGTAATTTAATCACTTGCAGTAACGTCACTGCGGTAATGGTCCTCTGAGGAGAAGAATTATCTTTGAAAACTCATGAGTTAAGCACTTTGAGTTACTTTGCCTGAATTTTGAATTCTAGTAAAATTTGATTCGCACCTTGTTTTATTATTTCATTTTATATTATGCTATTAATGCTCTATCCAGTATATTGAGCTTCAGTCTTTATTCGGATGTTTTACTAATTAAAAGATATTAGTTCCCTCTCATATCTTTTGTTGGATTTACTTCATATATATATATATATATATATATATATATATATATATATATATATATATATATATATATATATATATATATATATATATATATATGACTCTTAATAATATATATATATATATGCATACAATTGCATCAAATCAAGTTCCAAATAATCAGCATAAATAAAGGTATTATAGGTGATTAGTTTCATTTTCATGTCAGTGTTTATCTTAAGTAATGAAATAAAACAAAATTTAAAAAAAAAAAAGTCAATCGCTATATTTAATATGTGCCCAGTAAAAAATGAAATCTACACCAATGTTAAAAAAGTTACAAATCCTACCAGAAACAACACTAAAATCACAAGAAAAAAAAAAAAAAATATATATATATATATATATATATATATATATATATATATATATATATATATATATACAAGGTGACCCCCAAAAAACGGGCCCCATCTCTAATAAGGCCCTGTTTCTTAGTGTCTCGTGTGAATTAAATGAATATTTGGGGCATAACTAGTTTATTATATTCCAAACATCACATCAAAACACTAGGGCCTTTGGCCTTTTTTCCCCGTTCTACAGCATGTGTTCTAGATGGCATCCATTTAGCTCCGTGCATTTCTTGAGGCGCAGAACGAAGTTGTCCATGACGTTCTTACAGGCTGAATTGGGAATGGCTCTCATCTCCTCCCCGATGGCTTCCTTGAGCTCCGTGATGGTTCTGGGTTTCCCTGCGTACACTGTCATTAAGATAGCCCCAAAGGAAAAAATCTGGGGGGCTTAGGTCCGGGCTATGGGGTGGCCACTCAAAATTAGTCTTGAGACTGATCACTCGGCCTCCGAAGTTCTCTTTCAGCCAATCTCGGGACAGGTTTGAGGTGTGAGAACTTGTTCCGTCTTGCTGGAACGAGAACTTGCTCATAAGCGACGGGTAGAGGGTCTGGAGCTCACTCTTGAAGGTTTTGAGGACCTTCACATACCGCTCCTTTGTGACTGTCACTGCTGCGCCAGATTCTTTGATGAAGATTGGTCCGATGATGCCTCTGACCGAGATTACAGCCCACACCGTGCACTTAGGAGAGTGCAGGGGCTTGGTGGCTACTTCATTGGATCTGGAGGACCCCTAGAAGACATCTGTCTTGGAGTTCGCCTTTCCGTCAAGATGGAAGTGGGCTTCATCTGAGGTCCAAACGAGGTTATGGAAACCTGGTGTCTCCTCGATCTTATCGAGCATCTTGACTGCCATAGCGCTCCTCTGCTTCTTGTCTGAGGCTGTAAGGGTCTGCAGCGTCTGTATTCTGTATGGGTAAGCCCTGATATCGTTCACCAGCATTCTCCTGCAAGTCTCACGGGAGATACCGAGGGACTGACTTCGCTTATGCACAGAGCGTTTCGGACTATCCTGGAGAGACTCTCTCACACTTTCGACCAGCTCGGCTGTCCGCTTCTTGGGACGTCCCGAGTGACTTGGACGGTTCTCACTGGGAGCGTTGATGTTCTCCACAGTCCCATACTTCTCGAAGTGGTCCATCCAGTTCTGAATTCTGCTTTTGGATGGAGCCTTTTCACATTCGAACTGATGCATGAAACTGTACTGGGTTTTCTTAAACGATCCTGTCTTGTAGTAAAATTTAACACAGTGTATTCTTTGTCCCAGCTCCCACTGAGGTCTTGGTGTACTCATGGTCGTTGATTCTGCAATGTCTTGTAAAATAAGGGCAATCGGTGAATAAATAAAGGAGATATCGCATGAAGTATTCACGGGGCCCGTTTTTTGGGGGGGTCACCCTGTATATATATATATAAGGCGAAACTCGAGTCTATGACTTCCGGTTTGTGGCTTTCATTGTTTGTGGGCTGCGGTGTTGTCTAACTTTGGAAATAATTATATATATATATATATATATATATATATATATATATATATATATATATATATCTATATATTAGCAGTACAGTTCTTGCCCTTTTAATTATAGCAGTGAACGTTTCCCGTCGTGAATAAAATAGCAACCATAAAACGACTTTATTAATAGAGCGGAATTAATGTTCTACTCGCATATAAAAATATATAAAAAACGCATAAAGTCTCGCATAAAACAAACATCAATAAATAATGGTTTTCCAAATGTACTGATAGATAAATAAATATCTGAAACTTATCAAATCAATAGCAATGATAATAAGAAAACAAATGAACTATTTATCGATTTTGTTGCAATCAAACGTATACTATTTATAAATATAAAACTGATTTTTACTAAAATAAATGGCACGTCATGATCTTTGGCCCTGTATATTTGGTCCTAGGTATTACGTTAAAGTACATCCAGTGGGCAGGCCCCAATTAGGGAGCTTTGGGGAGTGTGTTGCATTATGCCCCGTTCTTTACTGGTCCTTAAATGCGGAAGATGTTGCAGCAAAAATAGCTTACGATTTATCGTCGTAATAAAATGTCAATATTTTCTTGGTACCCCCTTGCTTTACAGATGCAGTTAACCCCACAGTTTCCGATGGAAGAAGCAACATTAGGAGCGTCCGCTCACTTTTGCTTACAGATTTTCTTTCATATTCCGAAAAAGTTTTCTTTTAATATTTTTTATTTTTTATTTTTCTTATCTTTCCACTTTTACTGGAGATGGGGAACCCTACCGGATGCCAGACATTCAGCGGCTATTTCAGACACTCCAGCCTAGAGATCTTTTTAAGATTTTAAGTGCAGTTGTTTGTATTTCTCTTACACTCGGTTCACCGGGTATACTCGCCAGATAGCTTTTGAAATTCTTTTTCATTAGTCCTGTTGCTCCTATAATTACTGGGATGATGAAGATCTTCCTAAGATTCCAGTTTCTTTTCATGTCGTACATAAAACCTTGGTATTTCCTAATCTGTTCCCTTTCAGCTCTGTTTAATCCTGCATCATTAGGGGCACTGACTTCAACTAGGGTTGTTACTTTCTCCCTTTTGTCCCATATTACGATGTAAGGTTTAACTGGTCTGTTTTCTAGATATGTAGCTGTAGGGATTGCATAGTCATAGTGGATGGTGTATAAATTATTTCTAACTGTTCTTTCTGGTATATGCTCCCAGGACTTGCTGCTACACTGGATATTCAACTTTTTACAAATAGTCCAGTGAAGATATTTGCACACTCCGTTGTGTCGCATTGTATAATAGCCACCCCAAGAGAACCTTACAACTGGATGTCAGGTGGCTCACACTCTCTACTTCTGTGTGGCAGACCCTGCACTTGTTATTGTTGCTGAGACCACACATCTTTTTAAAGGCATTGGTCATCAAGTCTTGGTCTTGAGCAGCCATTATCATTCTCTCCTGATCATAATGAGGAGATCCTCTTTTCAGCCAGTCTACAGAGCCTTCTTTATCTATATATTCCTGGGACAATTCACCTAGGAAATACTTAGCACGTTGTTGGTTGGCCCATTTTCTAGTTTTCTGGAATGGAAGGTCTGGGTTTATTTATGGCGGCTTTTCGGGCTATTTCTGTGGCAGGATTGTTGCCTGTTTCTGCCTCATTTGTAAGACAGTCCTGTCCAAAATGTTTGGCCAGTTTTGTGATAGAGGTTGTTCTGCTTGCTCTGGTTTCTTGATGTTCGCATACCATCATAAGTTTTGGGTTCTGGGAGTTCATCAGATATTGGCCGATGCTCACAATAGTGGCTCGATGTTGATGGTCAATTTCTGAGAGACCCATACCCCCTGTTCCTCTTGGAAGATACAGCCTTGGTAGACACTGATTTCTGTACATTACTCTGCACATTGTCAACATTTTTCTCGTTTTAGTGTCTAATCTATTAATGTCCTTTTGTGGCCAATCAATAATTCCAAAGCTGTATCTTATCACTGGCATAGCTAATTGGTTAATAGCAGTTACTTTGTTTTTGTTTGTTAGCTGTGTTTTGCAAATTTTTCTAACACGGCGTATATATTCTCTGACAATTTTTTCTCCCATCTTAGCATGTTGAATTGAATCGTTTTCTTCTATACCAATGTATTTGTATTGTTCCTGTTCTTCAAGGTCTTTGATGTCAGTATCTTCATCAAGCTGTATGTTTTCCGTTTGGATCTTCTTCCCAGCTCTGAGGGAGCACTTGGCACATTTGTCCAGGCCGAACTTCATTCCAATATCTTTTGAGAAGGTATGTACAACCTGTAAGAGTCGGCTTAAGTCAGCATCTGAACTAGCATACAGATTGAGGTCATCCATGAAGAGCAGGTGGTTGACTCTTTTGTTTAGATCTTGTTTGCGGTCCTGGCTCAAATTGTAGGCACTCTGGTTTTTGTTTAGTGATTTGCTTAGTGGATTAATTGATCTTGATGTCAAAGATTTTTATTGTTCCATTAGTGTGTCTTAATGCCTCAGTTGTGTTCCACATATTTATTTGTACTGCCATGGTTTTCTTGATGACCGGATGGATATTATATAGATCAAGGCAGTGCATGGGCCATGCGTGGGGTACACTATCATATGCCTTTTGGTAATCGATCCACGCTATGCTTAGATTTCTCTGCCTCTTCCTACAGTCCTCAAGGATGGTCTTATTGATCAACAATTGGTTCTTAGTACCTAAACACCTTCTCCTACACCCTGCTTGTTCTTTTTCCAGGTATGCTCACGAAGAGAGGTGTCTGTAGATGCTGTCTGCAACCAGGCAGTGAAGAGTTTGTAGGTTGTAGTGAGGCAGCAGATTGGTCTGTATTTTGTAGGGTTTTGTGTCTCACTTGTTTTGGGTATGAGGGTTTTACTAGCCATGCTGGTGTGGCCTCCTCACTTTTCAACAGTCTGGTGAAGCAGCTACTATAATGGCTATGAAGTGCTGTTAGTTTTTTCAGCCAGAAATTAGGTATAATGTCTATGCCAGTTTTTTATGATTCTGAAATTGATCTAGCTTTTGTTTTATCATTCCAGACGTTATATTTGGCTCTGTCATTTTTGGCTTGCTTTTATTACTTCGGGCTATATCTAAAATCCACTTGACCTCTTGGTTGCATGGTCCCTCATTCTCAAACAAAGGCCTCCAGTAGCTTTCTAGCTCCTTCTCTTCTGGTAGCTTTTCCACCGTTATATTCTCTCCAACCAAATTTCGGTAGAATAGTCTTGTATTCTTTTTGAACTGTCTGTTTTCAACTTTCGCCCTGTGCTTGTTATTCTTTTTTTTGAATTCTTTTGGCAACTGCTGGGATTTTACCTTCAAGTTCTCTTGCAACGTTTTCAATTTCTTCTACATTTTTTTGTATTTAAAACTAAGTCTGCAGATGGTGTTTCTCAGCCGCCCCTGCACTGTAGGGGCAGCAAGGAATTGTTTAATTTGAGAGACTTCCTTTCTGCAAAGGTTAAGTTGTTTCTGGAGCTACAGTTTTCACGGTGGTGTTGTGACTCGTGTTCTTGACTCCCATTGCTTTTTGAATTGAGGAAGCGTTTTCCTAACAATGTAAAGTCCTGCAGCGTATCTTACTTGATTTAGCTTTGTGAGGAATATGTTGGATGGAACAAGTCTTTGGAGAGCGGTGTTTACGTTTTGTATTACTGCCTTGGTAGCTCTTGAGGCTTGGGTTTGGGCAGTTGGGGTCTTTCCCCCAGCCTCATCATCTAGACTTCCTCAATTGTATTCCCAAGTTCTTCTTCCAAGGCCAATTGCTCATCATCTGGTTCCAGTAATTTCTGAGGTAATGATGGGGATTCAGGTGTTACCAGTGGTCTTGGTGATAGTGGTGCGGAAGAACTTAGGTTCAATGAGGGGCTATCTTCTGATTCTAAATAGACAGCTGATGGTGGTGGTATACTTGTCGGGGAGTCCCTTGCTAAAAGGGATTCTGGTGTCGATGTAGCTTTATGGTAGGTTGTCATGGACCCAGACAGTTGGACGGCTTAATTCATGGGTGAATGGTAATGTGATTTCTGCTGTATCTGTGGTGTGGTGTTTTGGACGATGATGGGAATTGTGGGAATTTCGATGGGGCTTTCAAGTGGACACTTTTTGGTTCTTATTAGGGCTACTACCTCTGATGCCATATAGTCCAGCTCAGCTTTATTGAATAGGCTCATGCTGTTATATCTTTGGCAAGTTATTTTTTGTGGTAGAACATTTTCCTTGTCTGGACAGATGTGGAAGAATATTTCCCTCCAAGTCTCTGTTCTCTTTTTTTGTTTGGTATATTTTGCTGGAGCATAGTTCATAGCCCATAACAGTGTCCACATTTTTTCCCTCTCCCATCTAGACTCTTGTCTCCATCTAGTTTCTTCTTCCCTGATAGGAAGGTAGTCTTCTTCAGCTTCTCTTATGGCTGCATTTTTCTTATAAGGGTGCTCTCTTCTTCTGTTATATATATTCCCATCTGGGAAACAAACGATCGTAGGCGGGCAACCGGTGTATCTTTTTCTTCGGAGAGAGTAGATTCTTGGATCTTATCAGCTATTATCTCATTGGATGTTTTGCTCCACTTTTCAAACTTTGAGTAGTGGTAGCAAAACAATAGCACCTTCTTTTTTGCAACACTCCATGGTTGGGCTTTTAAGCCTCTTATGTTTCTTTTTTGTTGTTGCTGTATTTGATCGAGATAGAGGGCCAGGACCTTTTGTCTCAAGGCCTGATGGTTGACCCTGGTTGGTCTCTGTATTGGCTGGAGCACCATTTCCAGGGGCAGGAAGGTTTACACCATTGCTTACATCTTCCCGCCTGATGTATGAACGGGTTGATGGGCCCTTTTTATCCTGGGTGCCGGCCTTCCAGCATTTATTTTTGGTTTTATTCATATTTTTTATTATTCATTTCCTCATTGTCAACGGCTTCTAATTCTTAATTCGAAGCTACCCTCTATTAATAGAGGGGGTGCCTCCGTCTGCAATTCGGGAGACGTACTGGATGGCTTGAGGAGACAGCACACCATTTTTCTTTGAATATCATGTCAGAGTCTCTGACAACCCCCTGTACAGAGAGACCGAAGACACCCGAGTGTGATGTCTAGTAGGCATTCAATTCCTCCCCAATATTTTAATCATGCTATTAAATGTCTTTTGAATTATTCGTAGACCATTCTGACATTTTTCATTTTTTTTAAATTGGAAAATATTTAAATTGTCGATTACAAAGTCATTTTATAATTCTTATCAAATGCTAATTAAAAGATTGAAAATTTGGGAATATACTTACATTAAATATATAATTAAATAGTTTAAGGTTGGGGGCAAGGAGTTTATTAGGTAACTATACTTTCCCTGGTAAATAGACATTGAGAAGTATTCGAGTGGTTGAACCAACATAGTGTGGGATGCAAGAGAAATACATGAATATTTAAAAAGAGAAATGGCTAACTTGTTCACGTAATTATAAATTACTGCTAATTAGAACAATTAAAACAGAATTTTAATTAAGATAATTAATTCGAAGAGCTAACGTATATTTTAGCATGCAAATGTATGTGTGTATGTTTGTATTGTCAGCGAATATACAACAGGAACTGAAGTGCACTGTATGTCATAAGTTTCTTCTGTCAAAAGCTGGACTTGTAAATAATCTTAAATCATAAAATCAAAGAGAGAATCAACAGTTTGATAAGGGATCTATACCAGCACGACCTCAAGGGCTAAGTTGGCATGTTTGAGGTCTAATCTGCAAATCTAAAAGTGATCTAATCTGCAAATCTAAAAGTCATCTAATCTGCAAATCTAAAAGTGGTCTAATCTACAAATTTAAAAGTGATCTAATCTGCAAATCTAAAAGTGGTCTAATCTGCAAATCTAAAAGTGGTCTAATCTGCAAATCTAAAAGTGATCTAATCTGCAAATCTAAAAGTGGCCTAATCTGCAAATCTAAAAGTGGTCTAATCTGCAAATCTAAAAGTGGTCTAATCTGCAAATCTAAAAGTGATCTAATCTGCAAATCTAAAAGTGGCCTAGCAAGACATTCAGGGATATCCCATCCACTATGATTATGCAATCCCTACAGCTACATATATAGAAAACGGAGCTGTTCATATAGTGATATGGGACAAGAGGGAGAAAGTAACAACCCTAGTTGAAGTCAGTGTCCCTAACGATGTTGGCTTAAACAGAGCTGAAAGGTAAAAGATTACGAAATAACAAGGTTTTATGTACGACATGAAAAGAAACTGGAATCTTAGGAAGATCTCCATCATTCCAGTAATTTGACACTCTTTTTACACACTTCTAAATTTTATGACTTTTCTAATTATAACTTTTGGTGCATTCTTCGCCAACTTATCTATCTATTGAAATTCCTGTGATGATAAGAAACTATTCTTTGAAAATCCTGGCTTAAGGAAGGAAAAAATTAAACATTCCTTTATTGAATACACCTGAGTTGAAATAACTAAAGTTAGAATAGATTTGTCCTTTCTAATTTTTTTTATTTCTCTTTCATTTATCTATATAAGTGCTGTATCTCGTATATTGAGCTGAAAACACTTCCCGAAAGGTTCAATTCTTTAAAAGTATACCTTCTACTTTTAGTTTCATACGTTTATATATATATATATATATATATATATATATATATATATATATATATATATATATATATATATATATTTATATATATATTAGTACTTAATATATCCACATAAAATATTATAAGGAGATATAATTTTTATGTATCAGTTTTCAGTATTTACTTCAACAGTGCTCGATACGTAAGTAGAGCTAGATAGTAAGCAATGAAAATATATATGGCAATTTAGCTACACAGAGGCTCCCGCGTTTCATCCCCGGGGGGAATCTTCAAGCTAAAAGTGTAGCTTAATTGCCATATATATTTTCATTGCTTACTACTTACTACTATATATACATCCACGCACCGGCATACACACACATACATACACACACACACACACATATATATATATATATATATATATATATATATATATATATATATATATATATTTGAATAGATTTTTTGTGGTACAAAATTTTATTATACATTTAAATAAAATAAGTGGAGCCATCTTGAATAAAGGGCCATATCACAAGTAAAAAGTAAGAGAAAAAAAAAAAATTTATTCAAGTATAATTATCGAATAAAACAATTAAGAAGTTTCGTTACGAATAAAAGTGGAAGAAAAAAAAAAACCCAACCCAAGGTACCTTTCGTCCGACAATTTTCAAGGGAGAACGTCGGTAGAATATCGTTTTAAAATAATAAAAAAAAAAAAAATTAAAAAAAAAAAAAAGAGATGGTTTTTACAGGAGGAAAGAGAGAAAAATTTTTTATAAAGAACCATGGAGAGCAAAAAGAACAAAAAAAACAATTAAAAAAAAGGAAAAAGGAGAAAGAAAAGGCCACAAATCACAGGAAAACTTAGAAACAATCACACAAAATGGATAAAATGATAATCGACATACTGCAGGCAAACTTTTTTTAATTTTTTTTTTTTTATAGGTCTCTATATATGACCTCAAAAATATATTCAAAATTGATCAAACACATATATGTCAGCAAACAAATGAATATAGAAGCAAGTATAAATTGGAATAAGATGCCTTTGAACTAATAAATGGTAAATGTGTAACTACTTGTATACACGGACGCAAACCCATACATACACATTTTACTCATGGAAATCGCTCCAGACAAGACATGAAGCTACTTGATGTAAGGAACTAACAAGAACCAAAGATGATTATTGCAAAGACATGGAATGCCTATTCGCCTTAATAATGTAAAAAAAACAAGGCTATAGCTAAGAGGAAAACAGTCAGCAGGAAGAGAGTTCCACATGCCTACAGTTCTTGGAAAGAAGCTACTAGAATAGGAAGCTGTATTACGATGAGGTATCAAAATAGCGAATTGATGGAGACCACTAGATCAACGAGTTAAACGAGCTGGGACAAAGGAAGCAGGGCATATATCATACAATTCTTAAAAAACACATGCAATAATAGTATTTATAGAAAGACTGTGACTAGCAACACCATGGGAGAGAGGGTACTGGGAAGAAGAAAGGGTGGGTCCAATCATATTACAAATACGTTTCTGCATCTTATCAAGAATCTTCAAATGAGACAGAGATTCACCAGTCCAAATATGACACCAGTACTCCATATACGGTCATTCACTAATACAAACGCAGCACATCTAATTTTATTTACTTTGTAGTCCGTGTGAGGCTATAAAGTTCTCGTTCTTTCGTAACGATCAAACACGGATGAGAACACAATGATATACACACTAGTCAAAGTACATATAGGCTCACTTCATGAGGCAAACTTACTTATCTAAATGAATAAATGCGAAGTGTTGTTCCCATCTATCTTAACTATATAAAAATCAACACCGATTTAGGTTATGTAATTCTAAATGCACAAGAACATTTTCAAATACTGTATATATAGTCATCTCCAAACTCCATCAAACAAATTGCGATACTGCTCATTTGCATATTTATTTCTTTTTAAGTTTTTAATAAATTAATATTATGTAATGTACATTTCTAATTTTTTTCTATATACGCAATCGTTTTGGCAATTTCATTTTTAAGGGAAATAATTTACTTCCGGTATTAGTAAAACGTCACTTAGATGTGGAGAACAGATACTACATTTTGATCTTAGCCAAAAAGCCTAGGAACACAAAAAAGTAATGTTTTTGTGATTAAACATTTTTAAATGAAGGAAAAAATAAATAAATAAGAAAACTCGATTTAATCGGGATATCTTTCAATGGGGATGGATAATGTAGTAGCGATTCGGTTGTGATAAGACAGTCCTCCCAAGAATTACCTCCTTCGTAAGTACTCAATATTTTTCCTGGACAATTATAAATATCTATAGTCTGAAATAAAAATGTTTTTGACTTAAAATGACAAGCAATAACATTGAAATTTCTGTTTAAATTGTAAGTTTTTTTTTAATTTAAAATTTACATTCACTTCTTAATAAACCCAGTTATCATCATCCCCCAATAAATAAATAAATAATAAAAAATCCATTTTCGTTCAATTTACGCGACTAAAATAAGAAAATGACTGAAAATACTCGTTTTTATTTGGGATTAGT
>OY744552.1:35908570-35953570 GCA_963556195.1 Sepiola atlantica
TCCCTCTCTCCCTCATCTTAATCCGTTTGACGTAAGTACTCATATCATATAACAGTCCCAGAACTGGTTTCCCTGGTAACTAGCTCGTCCATGGATCTCCGGACTACGGAGTCTCGTGGAAAGAATCCGTGAAAGGTCCAAGAAGCGGTGGTCGTTAAAGAAATCAATAGGCGACCGCTTTCCGTTCTTTTCGAATTCATTTTAGACAATAGGTCAGAGGTCACGCTGATCAACGAAAAGCAGGCACCAATCTACTCACGAGATGTCAGCATTTGTGGCCGGTTTTACGGCATATCAACCCCATTCTGAGTTATTCATCTGATTCCTAAAACTCACAAGCGATTCGTTCATAAGTTTCGTTTATTTGACGAAACAATAAACCCTATTTCTAACACTCTAAATAACCGGTGTAATTAAAAAAAATACTGAGCTAGAAACATACCCGTCCCAGGATGAGTAAAATGTATTACCCGAACATAACATTTTTGTATCACATTTATGTCATCTTACGAACATTATACTCGAGATATAATGACACTAAGTCTTATGTCTAGAATCCTTATTAAAATTTTGATTAAAATCCATTACATAAATTTGATTCTAGAAAATGTCTCAAATTTAAGCTTGAAGAGTTTTAAAGAAATTGAAATTCAGCGAATCTTGCTTAATTTGTGTCTAATGACAATTGATCGAATTTAATGCAAATCTGAAATATTTGAATTTTGAAATGGGAAGTTGTGTCAATATCATGCACAATAAAACTCTTTAAAATGCTCTAAAGAAACTGAAATTTGGGAAGTATTTATTGATTGATGTCTAATAACCAATTATTAATTGATGTCTAATAACCAATTATTGATTGATATTTAATAACCAATTATTGATTGATGTTTAATAACCAATTATTGATTGATGTGTAATAACCAATTTTTGATTGATGTCTAATAACCAATTATTGATTGATGTCTAATAACCAATTATTGAATGATGTATAATAACCAATTATTGATTGATGTCTAATAACCAATTATTGATTGATGTTTAATAACCAATTATTGATTGATGTTTAATAACCAATTATTGATTGATGTCGAATAACCAATTATTGATTGATGTTTTATAACCAATTATTGATTTATGTCTAATAGCTAATTATTGATTGATGTCTAATAACCAATTATTGATTGATGTCAAATAACTAATTATTGATTGATGTCTAATAACCAATTATTGATTGATGTTTAATAACCAATTATTGATTGATGTCTTATAACCAATTAATGATTGATGTCTTATAACCAAATAATGATTGATGTCTAATAACTAATTATTGATTGATGTATAATAACCAATTATTGAATGATGTATAATAACCAATTATTGATTGATGTCTAATAACCAATTATTGATTGATATTTAATAACCAATTATTGATTGATGTTTAATAACCAATTATTGATTGATGTGTAATAACCAATTTTTGATTGATGTCTAATAACCAATTATTGAATGATGTATAATAACCAATTATTGATTGATGTCTAATAACCAATTATTGATTGATATTTAATAACTAATTATTGATTGATGTCTAATAACCAATTATTGAATGATGTATAATAACCAATTATTGATTGATGTCTAATAACCAATTATTGATTGATATTTAATAACCAATTATTGATTGATGTTTAATAACCAATTATTGATTGATGTGTAATAACCAATTTTTGATTGATGTCTAATAACCAATTATTGATTGATGTCTAATAACCAATTATTGAATGATGTATAATAACCAATTATTGATTGATGTCTAATAACCAATTATTGATTGATGTCTAATAACCAATTATTGATTGATGTTTAATAACCAATTATTGATTGATGTCGAATAACCAATTATTGATTGATGTTTTATAACCAATTATTGATTTATGTCTAATAGCTAATTATTGATTGATGTCTAATAACCAATTATTGATTGATGTCAAATAACTAATTATTGATTGATGTCTAATAACCAATTATTGATTGATGTTTAATAACCAATTATTGATTGATGTCTTATAACCAATTAATGATTGATGTCTTATAACCAAATATTGATTGATGTCTAATAACTAATTATTGATTGATGTCTTATAACTAATTATTGATTGATGTCTAATAACCAATTATTGATTGATGTCGAATAACCAATTATTGATTGATGTCTAATAACCAATTATTGATTGATGTCTTATAACCAATGTTTGATTGATGTCTAATAACCAATTATTTATTGATGTCTTATAACCAATTATTGATTGATGTCTAATAACCAATTTTGATGTATGTCTAATAAATAATTATTGATTGATGTCGAATAACCAATTATTGATTGATGTCTTATAACCAAATATTGATTGATGTCTAATAACCAATTATTGATTGATGTCTTATAACCAATTATTGATTGATGTCTAATAACCAATTATTGATTGATGTCTAATAACCAATTATTGATTGATGTCTAATAACTAATTATTGATTGATGTCTAATAACCAATTATTGATTGATGTCTAATAACCAATTATTGATTGATGTCTAATAACCAATTATTGATTGATGTCTAATAACCAATTATTGATTGATGTCTAATAACTAATTATTGATTGATGTCTAATAACCAATTATTGATTGATGTCTAATAACTAATTATTGATTGATGTCTAATAACCAATTATTGATTGATGTCTAATAACCAATTATTGATTGATGTCTAATAACCAATTATTGATTGATGTCTAATAACTAATTATTGATTGATGTCTAATAACCAATTATTGATTGATGTCTAATAACCAATTATTGATTGATGTCTAATAACCAATTTCCACATTTCACAAAAATCACAGATATCTGAATTTCACGAAGGCTTCCACTCCTTTTTACCTTATTTGCAAAAAAAAATTAAATAAATAAAGCTTACATTTGGACCCATCACGCCTAGCAGCTTTTTAAAAATTTGCTTTTGATCGGTTAATTAGTTTAGGAGTGGATCCTGTCCATACAAATATATAAACATATACACATACCTAACTTTATATAGTTTAGGAGTGGATCGTGTCCATACAAATATATAAACATATACACATACCTAACTTAATATAGATAGAGATTTATTAAAAAAAAAAAACGATTCTAGAATATAAGTTACTTTTTTGTTGTATTCGGCTGATAATTTGTGGGAAACCATGTTTAATTTTTGTCTGTGAACGGTAATTCAAGCCAGATTTGACTTTTGTTTAAGATAAAACATTATCAAATGAAAGAATGAAATAGTCTATCCATACAAAATAATTATTTTCATTGACAACTTGTTAAGACAATGCAAAAAGAAGTGTTGGCGATGACTCAGAGTTCAAAGAGTCCGAGAACGTTCTAGATGAAAAAGGAATTGCTTTGTCTGTAAGGAGAAGTTGAGTCCACGTGTTTATTTCGGTTGGCGCCGTCTGCATTGGCCTGTAACAATGTGTATGAATGGGATAGGCATATAGATGTGTGTGCGTGCGTGTGCGTATTAGAGTGCCTTTGTTTTAGCTAGTGGGCGTGTGTGCGTCTATGAACGAGTGTGTACGTGCGTTCGGTGAGCGGCGTGCATGTGTTTCGCTGGGGATACCGTAGTTCGCGAATGTCTCTCTTCATGCCGAGGGCGTTTCGGCCCCAAGAGTTCTTGGAGAAATGTGTCGTACCCACATGCATTGTCTGTGAAAAAAAAACGACAACAAGGAATAGGAAGGAAAACGCTGTTTGGTTGTTTATAATGTAGTAAGCGCGAATATTCAGGAGTGACTATCTCTTATGCTGTGATTGGTTAGAAGAAACAGTTGATTTGATCTATTCTTCAATCGTGAATCTATACCTAAAAACAACATTCACTGCCGCTGCTGCTTCGAACACTTTCATTCCGTCTGTTTAAAGGCTTCAAACGTAATATTGCATTTTGAAATGGTGCAGTCAGTTTGTTAGCAATCGACATTCTAGATTATAAACCGGACTGGTTCCAGAGAACCTACGGAATTGTATCCCGATCCAATCTATTAATTGACTAATGATTTCCGCGAAAACACACAAACCACGCCCCCAAACACTCTAGAACATAAAAAAAATACATTTTCGTGCAAAAAGGCGAAAATATATCATGTGACCTGCTTATGCTTACGTCCGCACACCAACGCCCTTCTTCGCGCACGGCAATCATTCTTAACGCACAAAGTAAATTCACTCTTTTGAGCCGATCGCCAAGTGTAAAAAGAATCAGAATTTCAACATTCAACATTTAACGCTGTAAAGCTAGAGACAGTACACGCCAACTCACGATATTACGCTCATCTAACCGTCCCATGCCTTTCGAAGCAAGGTGAAGCGAATAAGTATTCTTAACCTACTCACACATCCTGTAACACGAGTACACACACTGACAAAGGCAGTACACACACTCACACACACTCGCTGACCCTCTCGCATTGTTATACGCATATACACACTGACTGAAAACAAACATATCGACACATCACTTTTAGCCATTCCTCATTCTGAATATTCAACTTTTCTAACGAACAATTTAGTCACAAAAAAGTAACCTTCAATCAATTGTAGAATTATTCATTCATAAATATATTGGGTTCATTAAACGTGTTTTATCTCTTTTAGTGAACGTTCATCTGTTTACCCATTTGTAACATGTATTACATAACTAGCAGGAAGATCCGACGTTGCTCGGGATTGAATGAGGATCATTAATATGTACTTTTTCACTATGATCATATTACTTTCTTTGTTTTTACTGCACCCCCTTCTCCTGTTTCGCCCCCTAATATAGTCGCAAGAAGCTGAAATGTAAGAAACTCTGTGAATTTGTGTATTATACATACGGTTTAAATTTCATTAAACTCGGATATCCGTATTTGAAGTTTTAAAGGGGTTCTGTCCCCATGAGTTAATTAGACGTGGGGCCACGTAGATATTCGGATCGTAGAGGGTAACGCACAGATTCGGGACCACTTCCATTGTCTTCCCCTAGAATTTTATACATATGATATGAATTTCATCAAAATAGGATCTATTTAAAGTTTTAAAGGAGGTTCTGGACCACTTCCATTGTCTTCACCAGATTTTGTTTAAATATCATAAAATAAGGCATATTTGAAGTTTTAAGGGGTTATGCTATCATAGTTGCATTAGGGGTGCACTTAAAGATTAGAGAACACTCTCATTGTCTTCTCCGGTATTTTTTTTTACATAAGAATACACTTCTAGATTTTATGTAGATTCTCTAAACTTTTCCTACTATAGGGAACACACAGACATTGAGTTTATATATATATATATATATATATATATATATATATATATATATATATATATATATATATATATATATATATATAAAGTATGAAGGTATACTCAAAAAAGAATAAAAGGGAAATACCAGCAGAGTGCTCAATTAAATTAAATTAAGAGCGTAATATTTTTTATTTTTCTGCAAGAAAAGGGTTTAAATCCCCAATTCCGTCTTCGTCAGCATTGTCTGAAATAGTAAAATGATGGAATTTCTTAAAAAAACATTTTTAACCGTTATGAAACGCTATGTACAAAGAATTTGAAATGAAGAGGCGGTGAGACGCTTAAATCAGAAAATAGCCGTTAAGTAAGAGATTCTATATTTAGAAGTGAGGAACAAGAGAGAAAGAAAGAAAGAAAGAAAGAAAGAAGAGAAGGGAAAATAAAATAAATAAAATTAAAATTAAAATTAATAATAATAAAAGAAAATTAAGAGAAAATTAAATATTATTTATATATAAAAAACCATGGTTAAAGGTACGTAACTCTAATTAATTAAGATATCTAAAAAAGGGGAGGTAACTATTTATTATTATATAATAGCTATATATGTATATACATTTCACGATGGTTTCAATTAATAAACAAAAATATATAAATAAAAAATAAAAAATCGAATAAAGCATCAAATTAAAATAAAAATATAAATAAAAATATGAATATAAATAAATATATAAATATAAATAAAAAATCAATATATAAATAAAGAATCAATATATAAATAAAAAATCAATATATAATTAAAAAATCAATATATAAATAAAAAAATAAAAAATCAATATATAAATAAATAAAAAAAAAAAATCAATATATAAATAAAAATAAAAAATCAATATATAAATACAAAATTAATATATAAATAAAAAATCAATATATAAATAAAAAATCAATATATAAATAAATAAATAAATAAATAAAAATAAAAATCAATATATAAATAAAATAAATAAAAAAATAAAAATTCGAAAAATAAAATTTACAGAAGGTGGTGAGAAAAACTACGGCATGACATTTTAAAGAGGCGGCCATCATTTATACTTTATTCAAGTTAGTAACCAGGCTACTATAACCCTATCGGATACGTCAACTACACAGTAATATACTAGAGCTATCTTCTCTAGTCATCAGATCAAATAGCGATCAACTCTCGTGTGTGTGTGTGTGTATCAATAAAAATACGCGTGATCGATAAAATTAAAAATAGATTAATTAATAAATAATTTTTAAAATAGTTAATTAAAAAGAAAAATGAATGCATTTATGTTTTAAAATCCTATTAAAAATGATGAAACAGAAACTTGCATGCAACTCTGTCTCTTAGAGTCTTATCTCTATCTCGATACATTTCAGTATGTTTATATATTTCTCCGTAGAGGATTAACTCCTAAACTAATTAGCAAATCATTATGAATTTTCAAATATATCTAATAGGCGTAAAGGGGTCGTAATGTGGGCTATATTTAGTTTTGTTTAGTTTCATGCACAGGAGAAAAAAAACGGAAGGGGTAGAACCCTTTCGTGAAAATTCAGATACCTCCAATTTTTGTGAAGTTTTAACAATAGGTATTCGAATAACCTGCAATACCACATTTTTTTTGTGGTATTCGCCCAGCGCCGGGCATTCCGCCGTCCACTAAAAGTGGAAGTTTCTAGGGAATATAAATTCACATGCATATCACGGTTACAGTATTCTCAAATGTTCACCCGTCTTGTACTGACCAGAATCAACGTCGCTTAACCTTTGGTGATCAAACGGGGACCGGTGTGTCAATGTGATTATGTCGTGTAATATAACGTACAAATTAACATGAGGCCACAATTAATAAATATCCCCCAAATTTCAGTTTCTTTGGAATATTTTAAAAGGGGTTTAGGGGGCATGATGCGAGCACAACCCCCCATTTAGAAATATAAATATTTTATAATTTCATCAAATTTGATCCACAGCCATGAACACGAATTAAGCAAGATTTTCTTGAATTTTAATTTTTCTTAAGACCCCTTAAGCTTAAGCATTAAATTTTAGACATGTTCTAGAATAAAAACCATGTGATAGGTTTTGATCGAAATTGGAATAAATATTATAAACATAAGGTTTAGTATCATTATATCTTGATATCTTGATGTACGCTTACAAAGATTAAGTAAACGGACATCAAAGTGGTGCAAAACCGTTCTGTTCAGGGAATTAATTTTACCAGTCCGAGGACGGGCATTCTTCTAGATAGAGACTTCATTCATTCATTCATTCATTCTTTCGTATGAATCAGATGATTCTATTGTTGGCGTTGGTTCTAGGGAGAATACTTTCGAGAAATACATTGAGTATTTACGGGGGGGCACGGGAACGTTGCCAACATCCTAAGTGAAAGTGTTACTGTGGAACGAACTGGATTCGAACTTGGCAGTCCGTGTCGGTAACCACTTAGCCACCGTCACCTCCCTAGATATATACTAACGGTATCGATCAATTATAGGGTGTATAAATATACAAATAAGTGTTATTTGTAAAAGTAAAAATCGATAAATTATTTCATAATTTATTTAAAAAAGTAAATTAAAAAAAAAAATTATGGCAAAAATTCTATCATGCAGCCCTGTCTCTTAGTCTCTTATTATTTATAACTTTGAGAGTAAAAACCTCAAAAGTATTTATTTGATTTAAATTTCAACATTTCGTCCAATTGAGTTTTATTGCAAAATCGATTTTTTAAAATACGTATATAATCCTCCGTTAAATTATCTTTCCTATAATTAATTTTCAACCATCTTTCAAAATGTAACGAAATTAATATTTTAATAAGAGGTTTCTTTAGTTTGCTTGAAGCATTGTATGTCGTATATAGATAGATAATGTAACGGAATTAATATTTTAATAAGAGGTTTCTTTAGTTTGCTTGAAGCATTGTATGTCGTATATAGATAGATAATGTAACGGAATTAATATTTTAATAAGAGGTTTCTTTAGTTTGCTTGAAGCATTGTATGTCGTATATAGATAGATAATGTAACGGAATTAATATTTTAATAAGAGGTTTCTTTAGTTTGTTTGAAGCATTGTGTGTCGTATATAGATAGATAATGTAACGGAATTAATATTTTAATAAGAGGTTTCTTTAGTTTGCTTGAAGCATTGTATGTCGTATATAGATAGATAATGTAACGGAATTAATATTTTAATAAGAGGTTTCTTTAGTTTGTTTGAAGCATTGTGTGTCGTATATAGATAGATAATGTAACGGAATTAATATTTTAATAAGAGGTTTCTTTAGTTTGCTTGAAGCATTGTATGTCGTATATAGATAGATAATGTAACAGAATTAATATTTTAATAAGAGGTTTCTTTAGTTTGTTTGACGAATTGTGTGTCGTATATAGATAGATAATTTACAGATGGCGATTACAATGAAGGAATGTATCAGATATAAGTGGGATTGAAAGCAAGACAAGACAAGACTTGACCCTTCACGACTGTTTTGTGTGGTATCATCTGAGGTTAGAACCATTACTTAGGGGGTAGGAGCAGTTCATACAATTTCTTGCTGTTTGAGTTCCTTTTGGGGGATCAAGACTACAATAAGGACCCCAGTTCATTAACACAAGACTTAAAATAAATATTAACATGTTAAAAGAAAAAGAAAATTCCGAAATATACTGCATTTATTAAAATAAATAAAAGGTTTATTTACAAGTGTTTTGTAAATAGCGACCACGTGTGTTGCGAGGTCATCCGGAAGACGCCAGTGACTTCCGGAACATGTTCCGCATCTTGTGTTAATGAACTGGGGTCCTTATTGTAGTCTTGATCCCTTTTGGGTTAATGTAGTGACGTCCATTCTATGTTTTTATTTTCTTTCTATTTCAACTTCCATGTGACCGTTTAGAGTTTGCAGTTTACGTGGATATGTTTTCTACATTCGAAGATTTTCCTTAAGATTTCAGTTGTATTAATTTGTTTATTTTGTAAAATTACAATATTACTTTGTGGAGTTCATATAACATAATATTTCGGGAAAGATCCCTTCTTCAAATTTTAATATCATATTTCTGAAGGAAAAATGTGTACTAGGAAGGATTATAGTAAAATGAATGTGTTTGTTCGGTTTCGAGGACAAACAAATCATATAATTTGACTTCTGCTATTAAACGTTAATTAAATCCAGAAATTACTTTCATTCCGAAAGTTTAAAAGCTTCAAAAGTACTATCTAATTTCGAAGTGTTACACTATTGTAAACAAATCAGCCATTTTAATCGCTTGTTAATAGTTGAAAACACCTAATTACTTTGTGATCCTTCGAAATTTAAAAATAATGTGGAAGCATTTAAACTGTTTAAAAGCTAGACTGTTTGATCTATTTGATGACCGATAGTGCTAAAATTTGAAGAAGGGATCTTTTCCGAAATATTATGTTATATGGACTCCACAACTTCATGAGAGTTCAACGTTTAAACTACTCGCTCTGACATTCTCAGGTAATACTGAAATAAGTACATATAAGATGCTGTCGAGTCTCCTGCCAAGGAGGTAGGCGCCCTCCATCGAGCTAGAAATCTTCTCATACCTGCCAGTATCCTATATCTCTATAAACCACCATTCGCCATGCATGGAGTATTGTACCACATTTGGGCTGGTACCTCTCCTTCTTTGACAGATTAAAAAAAAAAAGAATGTTTAACCTAATAGATTTCGTACTGTCTTCCTAGCTTCAACCTCTGTTGCATTGCCGCGGTGTAGTACCTCCACGGAAAGTGCTCCAATGAACCGACTAGCAGCAAAATCACACCACTTCTCTATAGAGATACTGGAAGATTTTCTTGCTTCGGACCACTTTCCTTTGGAATTCCCTCTCCCCTTCTTGTTGTTCTATTATGGGACGCATGTGATGATGGACGTACAGAGAGATTGCTTAACTTGCGCGATTTGTAACGGAGTCATCTCGTGCAACTTTGGTGCGATGTTTTCTCACGATTCGCAGTGACAGTTGACGAGAGCCCAGATCAAAGGTCAGTCTGCACCTGTGCGTTGATCACGAGATTTCGTGACGTCACAGTTTTCCCGGTGAGAAAACGGCAGTGAGATTGAGAGCTCTTGACGGGAAGCCATGTAGCGATTAAATAAGATAGGGGAATTCAGATCCCCCAAAAATGAGAGCCAAACGATGTCCCCTTTTCCTTTCCTTGCAAGTGATTAAGTAATTAGTTGATTAACTAGCGTAAACTCCTGTCTCTCTCTCTCTCTGTTTCAACGAACTTACTTCGGTGGCGACAAAAATAAATGAAAATAAACGGCTCGGAATTAAAAGGAGAAGGCTTGTTATATTTTGTTATGTGTAGATTGATTTCAGTTACAGAAAGAAACCACCGGCACGAAATTGTGACAACGACAAAGCGTCTGCAAAGATTGATGGCGACGACGGGTCAGCGGCTAACAAAACAGCTAGGGTACAGACATTGAAAAGCAGAAAGAGAAGAGACAGCAAAGAAGAAAGGGAAATATAATCATTCCCGAATTGGGTTTACTGCTGTGTCAGCCGAAAGGGAGAGATTGAAAGCCAGGACCGACTGACAAGACCACTCGACGTCACCCGGATCGAGAAACGACATATCGTCCAGTTAGCAAGCGATGCCGTTCGCTGGATCAACAAAGGAGCTGTTGTACTACGCCAGATTCCGACATACAAACGTATTATTGTTGTAGACTAAATATTCAACATTGTTTCCCTGCCCGTACCAATATGCAGACAATTAAATGTAATGTGAACAAACATCTTCCTGCCCAACTCCTCACCCATGTTGCTCCCTATAAATTTGGCCTCTATCACAGTAGTCCCTTGCGTTTCAGTGACAGTATGCCTTGTTTGGGGAGAACAAAAGTAAAAAAAAACGAAGCTACTTTTACATTTTAGCGGACCACGTTCTCGGTTATATCTTACTCGTACACATGGTCGACATTTTAATTGTTGTATTATCGTGAATAAAAATACTTTTAATTGTATTATCGTGAATAAAAATACTTTTAATTGTTGTATTATCGTGAATAAAAATACACGGGTGCCGGAAGAAAAAGAAAATGGAAAAGAATCAGATTTAATAGCATATACATTTATTCACAGTTAAATTGATTGAAAGAGGCAATACAAAAAGGTACAGAAAGACGTGAATACTAAACAACGAATATATTAGTTCCCAATTCAATAAAGAAGTACACGGATTGCCAGGGTCGTAAATTGAGGAGGTGCGAATCCATTGAATATGTAAATGTTACTAACACTATGTGTACGCTACGAGAAGAAATATGCCGACAAAAGCGTTTGTTTGTGAGAGTCGATGTTACTCGATCAAGAAAAGAACCTGACGTTAGGTATTTTAAAGACTATGCTTATATAGACAACTGATCGGAGACGTCCGGTGCCTTTGAAAGACGAACCATAAAGAGAGAGAGAGAGAGAGAGAGAGAGAGAAAGAGAGAAAGAGAGAGAGAGAGAGAGAAAAAAGGAGAAAAAGAAAGAAGGAAGGGGTTAGATGGAGTCTCTTTCAGAATTAATCAGGCATGAGCAGAATGGTTTCTCCGACTTCCACCGGAAGTTCATTGGCTTTGTTTATTGCCGGACGACAGTCACTGGGATCGCAGTTTCGAATCTCACTAGGTCAAATCGCATTGATGAATCTTTGAGACGACGAAACACGTATCTGTGGATAACTATTTTATATATATATACATAGGCTTTCCTTACAGGTGGATCACTTTGGTGAAGGATATAATGATTTCCATTTAGCATTACGACAATGCTCTTCCGTAAATACTCGAATACTTTTCAATTATGAGTATCGTAAATAATACAAAAATATATACCGCATTTATAATGCGATGCAATTTCTCCCACTTCCACTGGGATGTTCTTGGTACAGTTCCGGATGTCACTAGATTTAGCCACACTGATGAGTCATAGACGCAACGAAACACACACACATATATAATAAAGTAAATAAATTTAAAATTATAACAACAATTTTAGAACAAATTTTAGAACAAATTATTTTTACACATGCTTCTATAGAAGCCGAAATTAAACACAGGTAATCTATGCTATTTCTTCTAATATTAGAACGTCGAAAAGACGCACACAAAGGCAATCCGGAGAAAGTCACAGAAAAATGGCACATGGATAATCAGAGATTCGAAATCGTTAGACCTACAACTCAAATACAGGAAATATCCAGCAAAAACAAAACAAAACAGAAAAAGCGGTCATACGAAACACATAATAAAGTTCAAAGTGCTGTAAAAGTTTAAAGTAGACATACAAAAGATTTTATGAAGTTAACAGTTTGAAAATCAAATAAAATATTGAAATATGAGTTAAACCATCGATTACCAGTAAAAAGATCAAATAATAAAGAGTCTTGTTTAAAAGTGACAATTATATAATGTAAAATAACAAAGGGTTATAAATGAAAAAAAAAAAAAGGAAATATTAGGAAAGTTTAAAGTGCAGGGGAGATAACTTAACCTGGTACCACATAAAATGGATCCAATAACATGGATCCAATAAGATGGATATAATCAAACATTTAGGTGGTTAAGTGGATATCGACACGGACTGAAGACCTGGGTGTTCCAAGTTCGAATCCAGTCGGTTCCACAGTACCACTTTCACTTAGGGATGTTGGCAACCTTCTCGTGGTCCTTCCCGTAAGTACTCGATATCTTTCCAGAAATATTTCTAACTAGTAAAACATCGGGAAAACTAATGCCAACACCAGAATCATCTGATTCACACGAAAGAAGAAGAAGATCAAACATTTAGATAGCTAAAGGAAGCAATATAGTGTAAGTTAATATAATATATTTAATAGTTTAAGTTGCTAAATAGAAGGTTTAATTAACTTAAGAAAATGTTAACATAAATAAATTGAAAACTGCACAAAGAAAAACGAATTGTCATAATATTGCAAGATTGGGATGCTTTATTTATTATCAGCCTCCATTGGATATTTAAATATGTATTTTTCGGAAATGGATTCCTATTTGAATACATCTGAACAATATAAATTTGATTTTGTATCTAATATATATATATATATATATATATATATATATATATATATATATATATATATATATATATATATATATATAGTAAGCTATGAAAATATATTAATGGTAATTAAGCTACACATAGGCTCTTGCATTTGATCCCCGGGGGGAATCTTCAGGCTAAAATATATATATATGTATATGAATTATTTCTTTAAAAAATTATACTTTTAATATTTCAGAGGCGTACCGCAGTTTCATCCAGATGGTCTGACATTTTAAACTTTAAAAATCATTTACAGCCCATAAGGAATCTTCAACGACTCGAAATAAAGACACAAGGGAGAAATAGATATTCACTTGAAGCTCCATTGCAATACCTCGACTATGTCGTTGAGTTCTATCGTATGTCTTAATGTTTACACTTGCCGCTTTCGGTGTTAAATATTCCTTAATTTCTCCTTAATCACGTGACAATCTCCCGTGGCCAAAGGGACTTTTGCAGATTCAAGGTGTCTCTGTGAACCGGGTTCTCTAATTCTTAATGCGATAATATTGTGGATAGAACATTATTATAGTAAATTGAAAGTGAAAATAAACAAATGTAAAGTTGCATACTTTGCAAATTTCATATTTCCACATACTGCAATAAAGTATAGTATCCATATAGTATCAATATAGTATTAATATAGTATCAATATAGTATCAGTATAGTATCAATATAGTATCAATATAGTATCAATATAGAAACGTCCTTTAAACCCCAATTTTTCAAAAATAAACAACAACAGTATCCTCTCATCAGAATACGAAACTAATTATCT
Organism: Sepiola atlantica; assembly: GCA_963556195.1. Classification (NCBI taxonomy): domain Eukaryota; kingdom Metazoa; phylum Mollusca; class Cephalopoda; order Sepiida; family Sepiolidae; genus Sepiola; species Sepiola atlantica. The sequence goes on from OY744552.1 coordinate 35,922,824, forward strand.
AATAATAAAAGTGTTGGCTTCAATTATTGATAAATAATAGTTTATAATTCATGTAGGAAATCTAAAATCTTTTATACTTCCAAGGGGAAAAAGGATAAAAATAAGTAATATTCTTTAAAAGTGGGTAAACTTTTTTTCCATTAGTAAATCCACGGATTTATTGCTATATATATATATATATGTATATATATAGCAATAGATCAAGTGAAAGAATAAAATTAGGTACGAATCAAATTTTATTACAATTCAAAGTCTAAGCAAAGTTCTTTAAAGTCCTTAACTCATGAGTTTTCAAAGAAAATCTTCTCCTCAGAGGACCATTACCGCAATGATATTACTGCAGGTAATAAAAATTAAACTTTGAAAAATATATAAAAAAATATATATAGAAAAAATTCATAAATGTATATACAACATCAAATATATCGGCCCAAAACATACTATTTAGTGAAACTATACAATTCATCCAAGTCAACAAGTCTAAAATAGCTCCAGGCAAGAAATCCAAGGTGTTGATTAAAGAATACTCCAAATGGTGAAGGGTAGTCCAAGAGCGAAAAAAGCGAAAAAAAGTTATCCAGGCTGGAAGTTCATTTACTGTCGATGTAGTAGATAATAGTGATATATATATATATATATATATATATATATATATATATATATATATATCATTAAATACATTATTTAGATGCCTCAAGGGAGATCTTCAGTGATGCACTGCCCTCATTGCCGATTTGAGTTTCGGATCACATCGGCTCAGGCAGCAACCCGACCTGACTCCGGACGCGTCAGATCGTCTCCTTGAATGCTATCAGCTACGTGTGCCGACATTGCAAAAAAACTGTTTTCTGACAAAACTCTCTCTCTCTCGCTTTATATATATATATATATATATATATATATATATATATATATATATATATATATATATATATATATATATATAAAGGCAAAAATGCCTTCAAAAACCATGTATTAGATTCGAGTAATTAAATCAAAAGAAAAAGAAAAATATTTCGAAACATTTAACAAAATATTTCAAAGTACCTTCCGTTTTTTTTTCTTCATCTTGATTTTTTTTAGCTAATATTTCGCTTGACAAAAACAAGCTTCGACAGAGCCAAGACTAATAAAGGTATAACCTTTTTTTTTCCATAATTTACTTCCTGGTGTTGGTGAAGTGTCACGTCCGGTGTTGTGGACTATTGTTGAAAATGTCTGTTTTAAATAGAATAGAACTTGCGCATGGTCACTGCGAGTTATAAATTAGGAAAGAAAAAAAATCAAGATGAAGAAAAAAAACGGAAGGTATTTTGAAATATTTTGTTAAATGTTTCGAAATATTTTTTCTTTTTCTTTTGATTTAATTAATTAATTAATACATGGTTTTTGAAGGCATTTTTGCCTCTATATTTATATTAACTTTCAAAAGATGCTTTATAAAATGAACTTTCCTAATATATATATATATATATATATATATATATATATATATATATATATATATATATATGTATACATATATATTATCTCCGATTTATCTCCCTTGTATCCAGAGCAATAGAGGGCCTTTTTTGTTTACATGCAGTGACGTAGATATAAGGGTTTTCCACGGTTTATTGTAGGCTTAAACTATTGTCAACCATTACTGATTTCGGATACTAGGGTTGTTCTGTTTCCGCCCGTAGCCTTATGGTTTTTCTTGTTTTTCGGTGTATTTAAAAAAAAAAATGTCTTTGTCTTTGGTTTTAGGATTTTGGCGTCAGAAGAAAAGCTGTAGTGGGTCGTAGCTCATCGTAACTTCGACTTTATTTCATAGATCCAAAAGGAAAAATCGTTTCCGACTGACACATGTTGCAAATAATCGTAAAATATGCCGATGAAAGCCCCAAACTATAAAATATAGGACAGAGGATTTTAATACCGTTACGATTTCACACAGCGCGCGAGTCGGCATTTTTCAAAGCAACGGGCCATAACGGAGGCTGAAGAGAAGTCAAGTGCTGTTCGCCACTTGTTGGATTTGAAACCGACGGTACCGATATTGTTTTGAACTTCTGTAATATATATATATATATATATATATATATATATATATATATATATATATAATTTATTTTATCGTAAAAAATCCACGGTTTGTTATGTATAAATATATAGAATATAAATATATAGAATATAAATATATAGAATCGGTATAAGAGAAAGTCAAACACAATAGAATCCAGAATTTGTGACTCACACGTTTATTGATTGGTCTTGTTTACGGCCCTTGTTTGTCATCTAGAAGCGTGTATAAATATATTTTATTTTATTTATAAATAAATACTAATAAAATGGTAAAATAGACAGTATCCACTTCATTATGGCCGCCCTGTCTGAAATCGGAAATTCCGAACGGTGTTAATCCAAAAAAATCCTCAATTATTTTAGGCGGCATAGATTTTAGCGTAATTTTTACTCTTCTCATTTATATAAAAAAAAAACAGTTTGAATTTATTATTTGTTAATAATTGTTTGTAACTTTGTAATATAATTATATTTGGTTAATAATTAATAATTAAACTATTTAAAAAAAATATTTTGCAAAATAATAAAAAAAACATTCCAATTATAAATAAAGGCGCGGTTTGATTATTTTTTTTAAATATTAAAAAAAAATTTCCAATTATAAAAAAAAACAGTTTAATTATATTATTTGTTAATAATTTAACACATTGTTGAAAACAAATTATTATTTACAAAAATAAAAAAAATCCGGCCTAAAATATAATTTGCCATTTTTTTTGGATTAACACCGGTTCGCAATTTCTGATTTCAAATACGGCGGCCATTATGAAGTGGATACTTTCTTTTTTACCAATGTAATATATTTATACATTGTTCTGCATATCCAACAAATGGTCAAACTGACATGAAGACTTGATAGCACCTCCTGGTTCTATCATGTTTTTTCTGCACCCCCCCACCATCTTATCGCCCTGAAGATTCTTCGTTTTCAACTGACGTGGCTAAAGGCTGATTAGTTCAAATCGGAAGTAGGAGAAATTCAACAACCCCGATAGCCTTAGCGGAAACGGAAGGGTAAATATTTGCTTGACCCAATCATGCGCATTACGCAATCGATGTAACCGCAAACGAGAACAAAATAACTCAATAAATAAATAAGTAAATAACTTTCTTTTGTCGCATCAGATTTCGTTTGATGAGTTGACAAGGTTTTTGTTGTATTAAGAAGCAGAAAAAATATCCTTCAGATGCGTTCATTAAATGAACGAGTTTAGAGTTGAAAATAATATTATAAGTACTTCCACGGAATGTGCTCCGATGAACTTACTTGACTTGCACACCCTCAACACCCGACTAATGTGACAAATTGTTTTATTGAAAATCTATGTAAAAAATAGGTTATATGTTTAGCTTATGGCACCAGCGTTTAAGAAGTTTGGTGAAAGAACTGACCCACAAAATTATTGCCCTATCAGTCTACTCCCGCTCTTCGCTAAAATCTTTCAACCGTTAACTAATCTAGCGATAGTCTGTTAGATCGCCATAGCGATAAATAAACAATAAGAGTTATCTCCCTTGGTGTTTGAGCGGCCATGTTGGCAAAACATAACCCACAAGTTAATGTACCATTGTCTCTGTTTAAAATCGATCTGTGCAATTTCATAGTTCGAGTTTATTTTGTTTTAGATTATATTTTTAAAATCCTTAATAAATATAATATTTTTTATTTGTAAACTGATTTATAAAAACAGTTATTATATAGTTGAAGAAAGATGTATGCAGTTATTTTTATAGAATGTGATAGTTTTGTGTGTAATGTGCTCTGTTGAGCTTACTGCACGTGCACCCCCGCAACATAATTACCCACGACTCACCCAGCTAACAGCAAAATCGCACCCCTTCTCTGTAGAGGTCCCTAGATGCCGGAAGATTTTCTACTCTAATATCTAATTTACTGTGACCGCTTGTTTTTTGGAACTCTTTCCCTGCTCCCTGTTTCCTCGACCGTATCAACATGCACAAATTCAAACTTAATGTGAACAGACATCTTGTTGCCCAACTCCCAACCCAGGGGTCCCCTATAAATCTGGCCCCTATCACAGTACCCCCTTACGCTTCAGTGGCAATATGCCTTGTTTTGGGTTAACAAAAGTAATAAAAAAAAATATTTTTAATTACAAACTTGAATCTCGAAGTCCGGCGAAAATATTGTTTCAAACTGAAGCAAGACATCAAATAAATAAATAAATGAAAAAATAAATGAAAACATTTGAAAGTTGTTTCTAATTTATCACACCTATGTAGAACCATGTGTTGCCCCACCCGACGACCGTAGACCCCAACGTTGTGTTTCCGTGGTCTTCTTCTTTGTCTTCATCGTCTAGCCGAGTCGTCTATCCACTGACGAATCGTCGAGGGCACAGCACTGGTCCACAAGTTAAAATAAAAGAAATACAACTTTCGAGAAAGCACACAAACACATATACGTTGTGTATAATTTAGTTTGAACTATGAGTGTGTGTGACACCGTCGCGGACTGTCGAGACCCCCATTGTAGTTGCTCAAGTCGTCAGCTAATCTCATCGTTTTCCCGGTCCGATCCGCTCTCTGTGGAGGTTCGATCCTAACTGCCCGGCTTCTCTCTCAATCCCAAACTCGTTAACTTTTTGTCATACACCTTACTGTCGTAAAACTAACCTACCTTACTGTAGTCAGATGTCGTAAAACACTGTCACTCCTAAATGTCGTGTCCGGTATTCTTTTCTTAGTCACCTGTCCTGAACAATGGAAACTAACCACTCCCGTATTTTCTTTTGTGTCTGTCGATGAGTCACTTCCTATCCTCGCAGCCTCCATTGTATCACACCTGTATTACCATCAATACGGGTTACTGTCATTTAAATCAATAATACAACATAGTCTTTTGAAATACTGTATATATATATATATATATATATATATATATATATATATATATATATATAGTAGAAAGCAAAGACTCGAACACACCTATATGTATGCCTACTTTGAATAACTATTTTTTAAATAGTTTATAATAGATTAATGTTTGGCGTTATTCATTTGTAATTGTATTGTCTTATTTTCCTATAGATTTGCGATAGTTTTATCGATATTAACAATAATTAATTAAAGCGATTTAATAAAAAAAGGATAAATTACCAAAACTATTTACAAAATATAACGTTTATTAATTTTCAAGGGAGGTAATTTAAATGAAAACTATTAACTTTTAAAATTACAAAATATTTAGATTAAAGATATATAATCTAAGTTATATATTTAAAAAGAAAACCTATATAGGTAGGTAGTTTTCATGTTTATTCCAAATAGAATATTATTAGTTTTCTTCAGATATTATGTTTACAATTATATCCTCAGAAGTAATCAAATTTTGTTCATTTCATTCATCATTTTAAATCTTCTCATAATATTCTTCATCACTCAACTGACAATCGCATTAACCATTATCCTCGAGTGGATTTTATACCTAATAAGTAATGACTCATGAGTAAAAAATATATTAGATTTTGTTCATTCCATTTTTCAGTTTCAATCCTAACATAATATCTTTCATCGTTCAACTAATAATCCGCGCATCTCATTAACCCTTATCCGCGAGTGGCTTTTGGCCTCTATAAGTGAAGTGTTTATTCACAAACTTAACTTCTGTGTCTGTTATTTTTCTCTTTCATTGCCTTATTTTGTCTTGCGTGTCCTCTCAAAGGTTGAACATGAGCCGCCCCGCAACAGTCGTTTCACAAAAAGGAGAATATATATATATATATATATATATATATATATATATATATATATATATATATATATATATATATATATATATATATATATATATATATATATATATAAGATCAGCATAAATCAAATCAATAAAATTAAATACAATTCAAATTCGGCAAAAAATTGCAAAGTGCAACAAGCCATGTAAACAGGCTGGTAGAAGCTATTTATATGCACATATAGTCTGGATGTTTGTCATAGGAGCTTTAAACCTGGATATGGTAGTCATAGTCACAACCTCCCCTGCCAGGCGGTTCCATGGAGCAGAAAAACGGGCAGAGAATACTGCTTTTCTTCTATTGAGATGAAAAAGACGGCGGTAAATGTCCTGCGGGTGAGGTAGAGACTGCGAAAAACTCATCAACGGTAGATTTGAATTCTCGTTGATGATGTTGTATACCAGAATCAAGTCTCCTCACATCCTACGCTGCTCAAGTGGGAACCGATGTATATGAGACGCGTGGATTGTCAGTTGAAGGATGACGGATATTATGAGAGGATTGAAACTAAGAAATAGAAACGCTTTTTGTAGGTAAGTGTGGAGAGTCCGGTCGCCATCCTGGTTGCCAACCATTGAACCCGCTCCAGTTGTACACCATCATGGTGTGTCTTGGTTGGGTGGCATACTAAAGAATGCGCCGTACCAAAGTTATGTATAAGGGGCAGAAAGCGTCTGTCTTTAGCTTGAGAAAAAATCTCCGGATTAGGTGAAAAACTCGCTTGGAGACAAACCGAAAGACAACCAAAAACCTTATAGAAAAGCATTATATACCAAATGAAATGCTGTTTCAAACAGAATCAGTACAGACCAACGAAAATGCAATTAGAAACTTGACAGACCAACGTAAACTCGATTAGAAACTTGACAGACCAACGAAAATCTAATTAGAAACTTGACAGACCAACGAAAATCCAATTAGAAACTTGACAGACCAACGTAAATCCGATTAGAAACTTGACAGACCAACGAAAATCCAATTAGAAACTTGACAGACCAACGAAAATCCAATTAGAAACTTGACAGACCAACGTAAATCCGATTAGAAACTTGACAGACCAACGAAAATCCAATTAGAAACTTGACAGACCAACGTAAATCTGATTAGAAACTTGACAGACCAACGTAAATCCGATTAGAAACTTGACAGACCAACGAAAATCCGATTAGAAACTTGACAGACCAACGTAAACTCGATTAGAAACTTGACAGACCAACGAAAATCTAATTAGAAACTTGACAGACCAACGAAAATCCAATTAGAAACTTGACAGACCAACGTAAATCCGATTAGAAACTTGACAGACCAACGGAAATCCAATTAGAAACTTGACAGACCAACGAAAATCCAATTAGAAACTTGACAGACCAACGTAAATCCAATTAGAAACTTGACAGACCAACGTAAATCCGATTAGAAACTTGACAGACCAACGAAAATCCGATTAGAAACTTAAACATGTCGACTGTCAGATAATCTTATGAAAATGGTTAGACACAACTAAAATGCGCCCGTTTAATCTGCTCATTTTTCGTTTCATCAAGATTATCATATTACTAGTAGGGCTACCCGGCGTTGCCCGGAGTTCTAATTTCTGTAAATTACGTAGATTACAGAAAAAATAAAGCAACACTTTATGACCTGATCATCACCCCTTTCCCATGCCCGGGATACCATAAAAACCTTTACACATCCAAAACATATGGTACTTTTATAGTAATAAATAAATGTTCTTCAGAGCTGACCCCTGTTTTCACAACAAATGTCTTGCCGAGTCTTGCTTCCCTGATAGCTGAACAATTTTTCTCTGTTGTGCCAGTGTTTAAGAAGTTTAGTGAAAGTACTGAGCCACAAAATTATTGCCCTATCAGTCCTTTTCCCGCTCTTCGCTAAAATCTTTGAACCTTTAACTAATGTAGCGATAATCTGTTAACGCTAAACTTCTTTGACCATAAATATACATTTAGGCAGGCACGTTTTACTGAGGATAACCTAACGGTCATCTCTGAATGCATATACCATACACTGGACATGACACGTGAAGCTATGGCAATAGCGCTTGATATATCTAAACCCTTTGACAAGGTCCGGTATGAAAATGATTTTGTATGGTATGATTGGACGAATATTTAATATAATTAGACCCTTACTAGACAAAAGAAAGATCCAAGTTGTTGCTTGATGGCCGTACATTCTAAAAAAAATGACATTAATGCGTGGGTACTGCAGGGGTCGATCCTTGGACCTTTATGGTGCCTTGTTTGGGGTAAGTTAAATCTTATCCCAAACAAGGTATAAAAAAGAAGTATTTTCGGTTATAATGGATTTCGGAATTGATAAAAAACGACTTACCTAAATTATATATATCAAGGTACAGCAAATAGTGGCAGTGATAGTGGCGATCACGGCGAGACAGACAGGCCCCCACGTGCGTTGTCACAATGGCGTCGAGCGAAAAGCTATAACCAAAGGTAAGCGAATATATATATATATATATATATATATATATATATATATATATATATATATATATATATATATAAAGTTGACTTGATGTTCCCCTTCCAAATCAGTTAGAGTAGGCAATTAAACTAATACATCAAACACATCGAAAATCAACACTGCCTATACACTCTTACCTCGACCGTGTTTCTAGCAACTTACACATATTTTTAACCTCTAACATTAATTCCTATTATATATCCCATACGACTTACTCTCCTAACTGCATACTCCTAAGAGAGGGTGCACGCTAATTTCTCTCTATGAATTAATAACTCTTACCTTCCTCAAACACCGTTTGGCAATTATTTCAGAGGGAAATGCGTTAAAGTTGAACCGTTTCAGAATTTGTAAAACAGCCAATCAGAGCTACGCTTACATAAACATTACTCATCAAATTATTCGCGAAAACACAACGTTAGATTTTACACGAAAATAAAACTGTAACAAACAAACGAATCAGCGGGTAAGTATTATTTTTTCTTTTCTCATTATACTTATATACTAGGGGCGTTAAATAAGTACTGCTCCTGGCCCATAACAGTAGATTAATGAAACTTGACACAGTTATTAGTCTTTCTCTACATAGGAACCAGCCAGAGTTATGCATTTCTCCTATCGTTTGATGCAGCTCTGGACACCGTTTTTGTAGAACACCCTAGGTGGGTCCTCCAACCAGGTCGTAACTTCAAAAATCAAGGCTGCATCATCTGGGAAATGCTTTCATTTAAAAAACAACTTCATGGCTAGTAAGTGGGTGCAAGGTCAGGAGAGTAAGGGGGATGGGGAGGATTTCATAGCCACACGCCCGTGATTCTGATCTGGCGACATGCGAGTTGTGGACCGGAGCGTTGTCCTGCAGGAGGAGGATACCTTTGCTGATCTTGCCCCGTCTCTTGATTTTGATAGCTTCTCTTAATTTCATCAAAAGTGAAGCGTAATAGGCTTCTGTAATTGTGGTACCCTCTGCCAGGAAATCTGTCATCACTACTCCGTCCTGGTCCCAGAAGACTGCGAGCATGACCTTGTCAGCGGATGGCTGCACCCTTGCCTTTTTTGGAGGTGGTGAGTCCAAGTGCTTCCACTGCATTGACTGGGCTTTGGTGTCTGGATCATAGTGATGGACCTAAGTTTCAAATTCATCCTCGAGCACTCGACGTGTTATTGCTTCTGGAAAGGTGTGAACAACCTGGGAATCCATCTGGCAGACACTTATGCATATGCAAATGGTCATGAATGATAGTTTCGACAGACCCTGTACTAATCTTAACCTCTTGGGCTATTTGGCGAATAGTAATGCGTCGATCTTCCAAAATGGCAACCTCAACTTGACAGACAGATGCCTCATCAATGGCAGAAAAGTGGCGACCAGGTCTGGGAGCTATTTCCACAGACTTCCGGCCATGTTTGAATTCACGATGCCAGCGTTTTACAAAGATCATATGATGGGGCATCATCACCATAGTTTCTTTCATTTAATCAAAAGTCTCCTTTGGTGTGCGTCCTTTCAAATACAAAAACCGGATCACTGCGCGACACTCAATTGGCTCCATTTCACACCTGACTTAGTTCAAACACCTGTAAATCAGAAACCACAATTAGTTCAGAGCTGTTTTTGCAACATAACCCATACATATATAAATCATTACAAATGCAAAATTTCATCTAGATCAGAAAACTGGAAGTGGGTCAGGGGCATTACTTATTGAACGCCCCTCGTATTAGGTGATATCTGGTGTAGTATTCGCCCTGGCGGGCATCCGGCTTCAACCGGAAAAGGAAGTTTCTAGAGAATATATCAAATTCACATGCGGTCGTCAGACGCACATATTTCCCAGCCAGAGGAGATGACATTCAGCGAGTCATCATTAGACAGACTGTCTTGCTGTATCACAGCTCTTCAGTATGGCTACACAAGCAAGTACCGCAAGCCAGAATCGAAACACAGCCCTCTAGACAGCAGTCGGTGCTTCTAACCACTCAGCTATCATCTGGCAAGTGGTGAGAGTAGCAAAATCTCAATGATAAACATCATCAACTGCCTGAGAGCTCCATTTGTCTACACAAAGAGAAGTGCGTTATTAGCTAGTGACAGTTGGCGATTTCACTTATCAGAGAGTTCGACGAAAGAAGAATGGCATATTTTAGTCATCCACAGACAGACTGCTTCGCTGTATCACAGCTCGTCAGTGTGGCTAGACAAACAAGTGCCTCAAGCTGAGATCAAAATTCGGCAATCTAGACGACTGTCGGCGCTTCTAATTCGGTGCTTAAAACCGTTAGGTTATCGGCAGCAGGCCACAGGTAAGTACAATCCATATGTTTATTATTAGTAAATGAAGAGTGCCCAATTTGATTTTTCTTACCACGGTACTCAACACACGAAGAGGCAGGGCGAATATATAGTTCTCCACAAACAGCTGTTTCCCTATATCATGGCTCTTCAGTGTGGCTAGAAGTGGCAAGTGTTTTTACATTGAGATTAACAACTTGATCACTAAATAACTTTAACTATGATAAGCAGTCAGGAATCGTTACGCTTTACTGATTTTATCAGGACTCAGTGGGCAAAGAAGTTATTATTTAGATGTCTGCATTTAGCTATTGTGTGAGAGCGTCGAAAATGTTTTTGAAGCCGTTGATTGTGTAAGAAGGTAAGTAATCAGAATTACGTTTCCTCTAAATAGGCGACCTGATTCGAAATCGTCTCTTTTTCTAAGCACACACCATTGCATCCAACTCAGCGGCCATATTTGTAGCGCTTGGAAATTGGCGGGAATATGTTGACATCGCTTTCATCTAATCCAATCGAAAATAGAAAAGAAATACGTTAGATGCGTTGTTTGTATATCAGAGTCTACATACATACATATATACATACATACATACATACATACATGCATGCATGAATGCATGCATGCATACATACATACATACATACATACATACATACATAAATACATACATACATACATACATACATACATATACATGCATACATACATACATACATACATACATATACATGCATGCGTGCATACATACATACATACATACATGCATACATACATACACACATACATACATATACACATATATACATACATACATACATACATACGTACATACATATACATACATATACATATACATATACATATACATACATACATATATATACATACATATACATACATATATATATATATATACATACATGCATACATATATATACATACATACATACATACATACACACATTATTACTGTGACGTCTTATCACACAAATGCTACTCATCTATTTATTGCTCGTCCGGTGGCCCGCAGATGGCTCTTTAGTCCCGCCAACGAATTGCATATCTGTGAACAGACTTGACACGCATGTCGCTAATTGGTCTGGGTCAAGCAAAAAGTAACGGAACTTGCATCATTGTGCCCTTTTATGTGATGTTCAATGCCATCAGCTGATTGACACACTTAAAAGCATCGAGAGTATGACAAGCTGTGATTCTGTGTTTGTCTTGGAAGAAAAACAGTTGAAGCTGAAATATTATGCCTTTTACAACAGAGTCCGATAAACACCTCACAGATTCACGCATCTCTACAATTGGATGGCAAGGTGTCGTGTTTCCGACATGCTCTCTTGAGTTTTATACAATCTACCCTGGCTGCCTCAAAACATTCAGTAACCTTGTAAATTTGCGCCATCCACTGTTTACGATAAGACGCCAGGGACTACTAATTGTAAGCAGGAATATGAAAGTACTCTAAACTCTCCTTGACACTATCTCTTGGCACTTGACTCTCTTTGACACTATCTCTTGGCACTTGACTCTCCTTGACACTATCTCTTGACACCTGACTTTCCTTGACACTATCTCTTGACACCTGACTCTCCTTGACACTATCTCTTGACACTTGACTCTCCTTGACACAATCTCTTGACACCTGACTTTCCTTGACACTAACTCATGACACTTGACTCTTCTTGACACTATCTCTTGAAACTTGATTCTCCTTGACACTATCTCTTGAAACTTGACTCTCCTCGACACTATCTCTTGACACTTGTCTCTCCTTAACACTATCTCTTGAAACTTGATTCTCCTTGACACTATCTCTTGAAACTTGACTCTCCTCGACACTATCTCTTGACACTTGTCTCTCCTTAACACTATCTCTTGAAACTTGATTCTCCTTGACACTATCTCTTGAAACTTGACTCTCCTCGACACTATCTCTTGACACTTGTCTCTCCTTAACACTATCTCTTGAAACTTGACTCTCCTTGACACTATCTCTTGACAATTGACTCTCCTTGACATTATCTCTTGACACTTGACTTTCCTTGACACTATATCTTGAAACTTGACTCTCCTTGACACTATCGCTTGAAACTTGACTCTCCTCGACACTATCTCTTGACACTTGTCTCTCCTTAACACTATCTCTTGAAACTTGACTCTCCTTGACACTATCTCTTGAAACTTGATTCTCCTCGACACTATCTCTTGACACTTGTCTCTCCTTAACACTATCTCTTGAAACTTGACTCTCCTTGACACTATCTCTTGACAATTGACTCTCCTTGACATTATCTCTTGACACTTGACTTTCCTTGACACTATATCTTGAAACTTGACTCTCCTTGACACTATCGCTTGAAACTTGACTCTCCTCGACACTATCTCTTGACACTTGTCTCTCCTTAACACTATCTCTTGAAACTTGACTCTCCTTGACACTATCTCTTGAAACTTGATTCTCCTTGACACTATCTCTTGAAACTTGACTCTCCTCGACACTATCTCTTGACACTTGTCTCTCCTTAACACTATCTCTTGAAACTTGACTCTCCTTGACACTATCTCTTGACAATTGACTCTCCTTGACATTATCTCTTGACACTTGACTTTCCTTGACACTATATCTTGACACTTGACTCTCCTTGACACCATCTCTTGACACTTGACTCTCCTTAAACAATCTCTTGACACCTGACTTTCCTTGACACTATCTCTTAACACTTGACTTTCCTTGAAACTATCGCTTGACACCTGACTTTACTTGACACTAACTCTTGACACTTGACTTTCCTTGACACTATCGCTTGACACTTGACTCTCCTTGACACTAACTCATGACACTTGACTTTCCTTGACACTATCTCTTGACAATTGACTTTCCTTGACATTATCTCTTGACACTTGACTTTCCTTGACACTATATCTTGACACTTGACTCTCCTTGACACCATCTCTTGACACTTGACTCTCCTTAAACAATCTCTTGACACCTGACTTTCCTTGACACTATCTCTTAACACTTGACTTTCCTTGAAACTATCGCTTGACACCTGACTTTACTTGACACTAACTCTTGACACTTGACTTTCCTTGACACTATCGCTTGACACTTGACTTTCCTTGACACTAACTCTTGACACTTGACTTTCCTTGACACTATCGCTTGACACTTGACTTTCCTTGACACCATCTCTTGACACTTGACTCTCCTTGACACCATCTCTTGACACTTGACTCTCCTTAAACAATCTCTTGACACCTGACTTTCCTTGACACTATCTCTTGACACCTGACTCTCCTTGACACTATCTCTTGACACTTGACTCTCCTTGACACAATCTCTTGACACCTGACTTTCCTTGACACTAACTCATGACACTTGACTCTTCTTGACACTATCTCTTGAAACTTGATTCTCCTTGACACTATCTCTTGAAACTTGACTCTCCTTGACACTATCTCTTGACACTTGTCTCTCCTTAACACTATCTCTTGAAACTTGACTCTCCTTGACACTATCTCTTGACAATTGACTCTCCTTGACATTATCTCTTGACACTTGACTTTCCTTGACACTATATCTTGACACTTGACTCTCCTTGACACCATCTCTTGACACTTGACTCTCCTTAAACAATCTCTTGACACCTGACTTTCCTTGACACTATCTCTTAACACTTGACTTTCCTTGAAACTATCTCCTGACACCTGACTTTACTTGACACTAACTCTTGACACTTGACTTTCCTTGACACTATCGCTTGACACTTGACTCTCCTTGACACTATCTCTTGACACTTGACTTTCCTTGACACTAACTCTTGACACTTGACTTTCCTTGACACTATCGCTTGACACTTGACTCTCCTTGACACTATCTCTTGACACTTGACTTTTCTTTGACACTAACTCTTGACACTTGACTCTCCTTGACACTATCTCTTGACACTTGACTTTCCTTGACACTAACTCTTGACACTTGACTCTCCTTGACACTATCTCTGTACACCTGACTTTCCTTGACACTATCTCTTGACACTTGACTCTCAGTGAAACTATCTATTGACACCTGACTTTCCTTGACACTATCTCTTGCCCCTTGACTCTCCTTGACACTATCTCTCGCCAGAAAAAGGTGCACCATAAAACAACATGCATACATTCATGCATACGTACATCAAGGAAGTTCGAATGTTTACTAGACACCATTTTCAAGTGTTTTCGGACTCTTTATACGAGTATTTTTCAGAACAAGTATGTAAACCCTTACCAAACATTCAAATAACATAGTATTCGTAGCCCCGAATAAGATCCCCTCAGTATGGCAACACGCTAGCTCATACAAGGAAAGTAATGGTGCACTTTCTCTTTGTGATGTTACCAAAAGTAAAAAGACTTAGCTGAATACTCCACCAGACCAGATTTATATATATATATATATATATATATATATATATATATATATATATATATATATATATATATATATATATATATTAGAAGAATACCCGCCATAGAACGGGTATAAACAATATGTATAGGATTTTGAGTTACAAATTTTCAATTGGTAAATTTATTTATTCTATAAATTTATTTTAACTCTTTAATTCGTTAGCTGCAGGTGATCAGAGCCATTTTGATTCATGAAACAAGTTGTACAATGAATTATGAAACATCAAATTGGAAACGATTCAAAAAGCCTGATGTGTTCTGTTATAATTGTGGGTCATTTTCTTTGGTGGAAAACAGAATGAAAATTGACGATTTCGTAAAACAAATTTATTTTGCATATTTTGAAGTGATGCCTGGAGATCAGGACAAATCACGGACATCTCACATAGTATGCAAAGCTTACAACGGGAGATTGAGTCAATTGACTAAAGGTTTACAGAAACGTTTAACATTTGGCGTGTCAATGGGTTAGAGAGAGCAGGAAAACGATTATGATGACTGTTAATTTTGTTGTGTCAATTTAAAATGTGTGAACACAATTGTTCCTAAAAACATGTTCTTGATGTATAATCTATGAAAAATTATGAGTAATGTTTATTGTCGGAGGTAGGATATCAGTTGATACCACCAGATACAAGAAATGGATAGATTTTATTTCTTTATTTTGAAGATATAGAAATTTATACAGTTCCAATTTCATGAAAAGACAAATAAATAAATTTCAATAATTCCATTTATGCTACACTAAAAATCTTACCCGATGAGAAAAAAATGGACCGAATTTTGGGATTCAGCGTATTCAAATTATTCAAAATGACTTATCAATTTCATGACATCAAAATATGGGTTGACCAGTGTAAAAAATACAAAATTTATGACATAATCAATATTCATGTTCAAAAATTCAACATTAACAAAGATTTATGTGTACATATTTTTCACTGGTGATACCAGATCAGGCTGCCCTGTGGCTCCCTGAGACGAAATTCACCTACATTGACGTTTTTTTTTTTTTTTTTTTTTTTTTTTTGTAAAACTTAATTATGTTCTACAAAACCAAAAACAAAAACAACAGCCCTCGCCCTTTCTCCCTCCCCTTTTTTATTTTTATTTTTCCTACCCTACTCCCGGTCCTGGATATGACCTTAAACTACATCCGATGGTGAGATCCGGCTTACGGACTTTGGGGAATGTGGAGCCTCCTCTTAATTACCATTGCTCCCAGGTCCACCCTGACCCGGAGTGGTAGTACCTGTTAGGGTCACAACTATGGGTTAAATAGAAACAGATATTAAAAGGGGAAAGAAACAAAAAAGAGAAGAAAACAAGACCAGATTCGGCATTAAATAACCGAAAAAGGGTTGATATGCCGTAAAACAAAACTACCATACCAAACCATATTTTTCAGAAATTTTTAATAATAATTTTTGGAGATATCGTTATTACTATTGGCTGATGAATTACTTTGCTCACTTAAACATATAACGTTATCCTGCATGCAGGAATTTTCTAATCGAGAGTAATTTCTGTCTTAACAGTCACATCTAGTGCTAACGATATTAGAGTTATTACTTTTCTTAGCTCTATTAATGTTATCTGTGTTTAATACTATTATGCGTTGTTCTAAGTTTAGTACTGTAGAGAAAGAGAGTCTAAATGTACTTTTATTAAAAAGTGTACTGTATTTGTGTTGTCTTCTATAATTTTAAAGAAGCATTTAGGGATGTCAGTTAGGGCATTTTTACTAAATGGTGACATAAACCAAATAATTTTGCGTCTTCTATTTTTCTTAGACTTATTCTCCGATTCTATTTGTTTATTATTATCTATTCTGACGTTACGCTATTTGTACTATTGTTTAGATGTTTTAGTTATCACTATGATATTGGTTATTATATTCGGTTTAAACATGATCTTGCTATTGTTGTTATTACAAGAGGGGTAGTCTTTGTTATTGTGGTAGCTAATCTTTCGTTATAACCCAGATATTGTACAATTTAGAGTTCACATCGAATATTTTTCTATTAGACGAAATTCTAAGAATTCTATCAGAAATGTTAGGTACAATGAAGTTAATAATTGATGTAGGGTAATTTGAGTCTCTATGTACGTAATATAGGGTTTGATTTGGTTTATGGTAGGGTTCAAAGTATTGATAGATAAGTTAAGAAGTTAATCACCTTTTGGTTAATATCTATTGTTTTTTTAATTCATAGTTCTTGATAAATTCCTCTAATTTTTCTAAAATTTTTTTCGTATATTCTATTATTATTTTTAATGTAAATAGTGCATTATCTCTACTTAAACTTCCACTTCTTGTGTTTATATCACATGCTACACGCATAGTTTACTTTTAAGGTTACAAGATGCCTTTCTCTATTCATTACGAACAGAGCACCGTCACCATCTTAGAATCTTATGAATACGAAACTACACTATTTGATATCGTGTAAATTTACACTTCGTGTACTTTTAAACTTTCTCACGATGTTTAAACACAAAATGAAGACATACAAGGGGCTAATATTTATAACCTGCCGACGGAAACCAAGTAATTAAAAAACCTTTTCATCGACTAAAACTAAGCAGCTTATTCATTTTTCTAAAATTATCGCGATTGATTAACATGCTTTTTTATATTGAGGTGTTTACTGAATGAGCAGCGGATGGTGAAATTTAACTTTTAAAACTTTTATTATTTGCTTAGTATTTTCAACTGTGCATTTCATAAATACAGCTTTATTTTAATTATTTGTTTCTACATTTATTTTACCATTGACGAATATTTATTTTTATTTAAAAAACGGTCAAACAAAACCAAGTTTACATCGAAGAAATATAACTTAATCATCGTCACATGTTGTTTCTTTTAATCTATTATATTTATAAAATTTTATAAAATCTATCAAATTTGATAAATCTATAAAATTTTATAAAATCTGTAAAATTTTATAAAAGCTATAAAATTTGATAAAATCTATAAAATTTTATAAAATCTGTAAAATTTTATAAAATCTATAAAATCTGTAAAATTTTATGAAATCTATAAAATTTCATAAAATCTGTAAAATTTTATAAAATCTGTAAAATTTTATAAAATCTATAAAATTTTATAAAATTTGTGAAATTTTAAAAAATTTATAAAATTTTATGAAATCTATAAAATTTTATAAAATCTATAACATTTTATGAAATCTGTAAAATTTTATAAAATCTATAAAATTTGCCGCGAATGGTGGAATCATGCTGCTGTAAACAGTTGTTCCCATTTAATTTCCTCCCCACGATGGCAGGGTTAGACACAAGGTCGTTTTTTAATATGGGGGAAAATCCAATTCCCCAAAAAGGGGTACTATGGATTGGAAAAAAGGCCTCAGTCTATAATGAGTACTCATTCATTGACCGAGGACAGATACTACACTTTGCTCCCAACAAAACATAATGTTTTAAAAAATTTCTAGAAGATTTGTCGGTGTAAATAACTTTCAAAACATTCAATCTTTTAGGATTTATTTTTGAACGCTAAAACGTTATATGTTAATTCCTATTTAAGTCACCTAAATTACTTAAAGTGAAATGGCCTTCGGCTTAGTTGAATAATAAACTTTTTTCTTTCATTCCTTTTTAGTTTGTGAGCTTGTGTGGAGTGACCTATAAACGACACATCATCATCAGCGTCACATTGTTTGAAAATTGATGTGTTTACTGAATAAAACGCGGATGGTACATTTAAAGTTTAGACAATTTTCATTTCATGATTTTATCAGCTTTTTGTTTAATAGGATTTTCAGAGTTAAGTTTGAAAGATTACGATGTCTTTCGGTCGATTTAATAAAAAATACAAAACAAAATCTCCAATAGCAACACGGGTATGTACAGCTAGTATATATATATATATATATATATATATATATATATATATATTTTTAAATACAGATTTTATTCAGACATGGACCAGTGGTTTCTGACAAGAAAAGGGTTTAATTCCCGATTCCGTCTTCGTCAGCATAAAATTTTACTATTTCAGACTATGCTGAAGAAGACGGAATCGGGAATTAAACCCTTTTCTTGTCAGAAACCACTGGTCCATGTCTGAATAAAATCTGTATTTAAAAATAAAAAAATATTACGCTCTTAATTTAATTTAATTGAGCACTCTGCTGGTATTTCTCTTTTATTCTTTTTTGAGTATACCTTTATACTTTATATATATATATATATATATATATATATATATATATATATATATATATATATATATATATATATATATATATATATAGGTTGGGACCCTAATCTCTTTTAAAGTAGGCCTCTTGTGCTTGCACACACTTAGCCCCCCGATCCATCCACTGCCGGAAATACCTCTGGAAGTCTTTTTTTGGAATGGTGTTCATCTCCGCCGTCGCGTTCCGCATTATCTCTTTTTTCGCACCCTCTCAACAACAGCTGCACTCCGAACAGTTTCAGTCCTGCCAGAACGCTGGTCACTCTCCGCTGATGTACGGTCATTTTTGAATCGGTTGAACCACTCCTTAATTATGTCACACCCTTCGTATCTTCTCTAAACACATGCTGAATCTAAAGCGACGGCGGAGATGAACACCATTCCAAAAGAAGACTTCAAGAGGTGTTTCCGGCAGTGGATGGATCGTTGGGCTAAGTGTGTGCAAACACAAATGACCTACTTTGAAGGGGATGAGAGTCCCAACCCCATCACGTATTTGAAATATTTTTTCTTGCCAAAGGTCGGATTCTTTTAGCCAGGCCTCATATACTAGCTGTAACTCCGAGTAAGTTCGTTGATTTCTCTAGACTGCCTGAGTGTTTACGATGTAAAGGGCATAAATATAACTTAAATTCAGTGTATCACGTGGTAATTTGATATGGCAGTGAGGATAGAGTAATAGCGTGCAGATCCAGAGGTGGCTCTGTGAACCGGGTTCACGCCTTATGACCGTCTGAAATTATCACTTCCCTACACTGACGAGAGCAATAAGCTCGAAACGACGTCGTCCATACGTATAATTTAATATATATATATATATATATATATATATATATATATATATATATATATATATATATATATATATATGGTGGGCAAAAATAAGGGTCCTATTTTTAAAAATTCATAACTTTTTTATTTATTGATTTTTCTTTTTTTTTAGAATAAGTAAAGGACCCCTTCCGAAGCAAGCATGAGCCGTATTAGCCCTAAGGAACGTACACTCATTTAGAAAACATTATTTTTGCTTAAAAAACTCAAAACAGTGTAAAAAACAATACTTTAGTTTTTGTAAGTTTTAAGAAGTGTTTTTCGGCTAAAATTTGTTTTGTTTATTTCAAAAAATTTCGGAAGGGTCAGTCTACACACACATAAAGTTTGGTGAGTTTAACTTTTATTTTGTGGAAGTTATTCAAATTCAAGTTATTCAAATTTAAAGATAGGACCCTTATTTTGGCCCACCCTGAATGTTTATACAATAACTGTTACTTGTACACTAGCATTGCTTCCAACAAATCCTTCATCAGATGATGACTGGGTTGGGGCATGGTTTTGGGACCGAATCATCATTGCCACTAACCCAGAGCGCCCCAGCAGTATCTCACGATACTACCAGACTTTGTTGGAGTGTCGTCACTCTGTGGGACTGCCATATCCACGCTGATGCAGTCAGAACCTTGTCGTGTATTTTCTTTATGTATTTTTTCTTGTCTGAAAAGAAAGACCAATATTATTCAAACACGCGGAGGTTGCGTTGGAAATAAAACCTCGGCCTCCGACTTCGATAGGAAATACGATGGTTTTCCAACCATTTCTTACACATTGTTCTCGTAGATCTTCATATCTTTCCAACTTGCGCTGGTGTGGCCAGTCAAAATTTTCATTGAATGGAAACGTTATTTAAATGACGAAAACTTTTTTTCAAATAAACGGACCAAATGAGAATATCCGTTAACGTTATTTCAGTTGTGAATACGAGCCGACGTCTTAAGTTGAATGCAACGTGCCAGTCCGTGCAGCCATCAAACAATAAGAATCTCTGCCTATTTGGCTAAGATCAAAGTGTAGTATCTGTTCCGATGGATACTGCACCCCATAGACTGGTATTATCTTGGCCTTCGGGGCTTGATTTACGCCTGTCTATGGGTCTGTCCTGTGCAGTTCTAGGAGGTCCACCCTCCCAGGCTTTGCCTACCCTCTTTGGGGAGGAGTAAGTTTATTGCCTACTGCCTGAGGCGCCCCTACCGGGGAATGCCGACGGGGCTGCACAGGCAATTTTTAATGGCCAGAATGCTCACGTTCTCGGGCGCTGGCTTTTCAAACCCCACTTTCCGACCTTGTGTCACATATTCCTATTGTGGGTAGGCGTTGAATAACATCTTTGCCTATTTTGACACAAAGATTTTGAATTTTTTCCTTTTTTAACAAATGGATTGTTCTACTCGTGACATTAAAAAAATATTATTGACAGTCTCACAACATACCTTCGAAGTTTCCGCAACAATCTCCAATACTTCATTGCGTCTCCAGGTGTCGCTTCTCAGGGAATACTCGCAGCCAGTGAGAATATGTTTGAGGTTGGCAGTTTTCCCACATGCTCTGCGTTGATCGGATGTAGTTAACCCCTGATTTTTGTGAAATTTAACTATTAGGTATAAGGCAACAATTAATGAATATTCTACAAATTTAAGTTATTTGGGAGCATTTGAATATTTCAGATTTGCATTAAATTTGTTGTTCAGTTATTAAAGACCAACTAAGCAAGATTCAATGAATGTCAATGTATTCTTAAGACCCCTTAATTGTTAGACACTATCTAGAATCAAAATTGGAATAAGAATTCTAGACAAGGTTTAATACCATTATGTCTTCTTACGAAGACATAAAAGTGGTGCAAAATGTTCTGTTTGGAGAATTATACATAGTGATAGACATACAATAAATAGATATGTTATATATAGAGTTTGAAAGATGAAATAGGAAGATATTAAATTCCATTTATCTGTGTGTGTCTTTATGTCCGTTTCTCCCCCCTCTCTCTTTCTCTTTCTCTTGTGTGTGTTGCCATTGATTATTCTGTACTTTATCAGAGTGGAAATAACTCGTGATCGTAAATAAAAATGTAGCCACGTACGCATAACAATCAGAGAGTCGAGATGATTATTTCACTCTCACCAAGTTTTATATTCAATCGCAAACATTTAAAAATAGAATTGCACCTAGTGGAGCGCATACCTCCGCCAACGCCCCCCATCAATTCAAAAATGTAATAATAATTTAAAATTCATTTCTTCTGTTCTGCGGCAAATCAACTTATTTAGGGTTAATTTAATACCGAAGAACAACACGTGTCGTAAAAAATGGGTGATTGATTTGTTTAGTCTGTTTTATCATTTTGTGATAAGGAGATGTCTCTGGAAATATAATACACTAATAATTATTAACATGTACCCCCTACACGAAAATATCCCGACCCACTCTGTAGCAAACGGAGCGCCGAAGTACTTTGTTTCTGTGGCCCTGAGTAAAACTTGACGAAGAAGATATAGCAAGATTTTTTTCTCTGTGTTGATAAGTGCAAATTAGCCAAAGGTTACACCTCTCAGATTTCCCTCGACGTGACGGCCTGTCAGTGGCGTGTTCCTACAAAAAGAAATGGCGGTGGAGGAGTTGCTTTATACTGACGGGAAACTATTTTTCTTCTTTTTTCTGTCTTAGCTGCTAACTCCCATTCAATCACTGTGAAACTTCCTAGATACTGGAAGATTTTCTACTATGATAGCTTTTTTCCTCGGACTGCTAACATTTGGAATTCTCCCCTTTCTCCCTGTTTCCTCGACCATATGAACATGCAAGAATTTAAATGTAATGTGAACAAACTTTTTTGTTGCCTCATCAAGATTGCCCCATACCTTATAAATTTAGCCCCTACTGCAAAAGGCACTTTCACTTCAGCGGCAATATCACTTGGCAATATCACTTGGTTTGTTTTTGAGAGTTGCTTTCCCCATAACGTCCGGAGACGTCCCCGGAGAGTCAGGAAGATACTTAATCTTTCCTAACCTTTTTTAGAACCTGGTAGTGCCCTTACTCTCTCTAGGTCACATACAGCGGTATTTAATGGCTTCCCACCGCAGAAATATGTGAAACAAAGTCGAAAAGTGTGTGTAGGGGGGGGGGGAGAATCAAGCAAGCGCCCCTAAAGGATAGGGCATTCTGGCCTAACAAAAATAGCCTGGGCAACCCCGTCGGCATTTCCCGGTCAAGGCGCTTCAGGCAGTAAGCCATAAACTTACTCCTCCCCAAAGAGGGAAGGCAATGCCTGGGAGGGTGCACCTCTTAGGACCGAATATCTCAGTCCGACAGATAAAAGGCCATCAAAAGGGCCCAATTCCTGCCGGACTGATTGTCGAGAATGAATCCTCAACTGGTATTACCTTACCCCATCCCGAAGTCCTCAATCAACCGAAGTTAATGAAAGACTTAACGGGCTTGGGTTGAATAAATACACCTAGTGTTCCCAAATGGTCACCCATTTAGTACTGGCTAGGCTCAACGTTGCTTAACTTTGGTGATCTAACAGGAACATATGTAAACGTGATTATGTTGATTATATGCCGGTGTGTCAACGTGATATGCCGTGTATATATATATATATATATATATATATATATATATATATATATATATATATATATATATATATATATATATATCATGGACGGCCCCCCACATTTTGACTGGCCCCCCCCACTTTACGGCTATCAATAATGAAGTTATATATGTATGTGTTTAACCGCCCCCCCCCACTTTTTAGGAGAGCTCCCCCACTTTTATAACTGTCCCGCCGGTCCTGTATATATATATATATATATATATATATATATATATATATATATATATATATATATATAGTCCAAATGTTAACAATTTCTTAGCTATGAAATGGAAGATGCGTGCTTTTTGCTTCGTTTAATAGCTTAGCTATTTTTTCTGTGTCTCGGTGGATTACGTCATATATATATATATATATATATATATATATATATATATATATATATATATATATATATATATTGGTGCAGAAAAATTAGTACAACATTCGTACCGTCGGTTTCAAGCACGGAAAGTCTTAGCGATCCGGCTCTCTTCAGCTTCTGTTATCATCTGTTTCGGAAATGTGAAGTCACGTGGCATTCTCGTTGGGACGCGTAATTTGCTTAGCATGGTGTGTATGTTTGTTTGAATTTAAATTTAGTGTAATGGAACGGTTGAGATTTAAAACCGGAGGAGATTTGAAGAGATATAAAACTATGAAAATAAAAGAGAATAAAAATTTAAAAAAAGAAAATATATATATATATAGAGAGAGAAATATATATATATATATATATATATATATATATATATATATATATATATATATATATAGTATAAATTCCTTTCTATATACAAATGTGTATATGTATGTTTAAGCTGCGATCTCATCCGAAACCCAGCTTCCACAGGCCATGAGATGAACTTCACTAAGACTGAGAGGAAAAGAAATTCAAGTTTTCTTAATTTTGGGAGGTGAGGAAGGGGATAACATTTTCACTGAATTTTCTATTAAAATGCCACATTAATTAGTACATATATACACCCTTAGACCTTTCCCTTTTCTTTTAACCATGCAATCCTGGTTAATTACTTTCTATCTATCTGATTTATTTTTTTATGATACGGTAATAATAGCAAGTACCCTGTCTATTTTCCTCTGTCTCGGTCAGTGAGCCCGGGACGACATGTCCTTAACAGCATGTGGATGCAGGTCAAAACCCCTAACCCACATGTAATTCATACCCGTTCTTTCATACCTGTATGCATATAACATTGACCTAAACTTAAATATATAACCCTTTCCCTGTCTCTCTTTGTATGTATATATATATATATATATATATATATATATATATATATATATATATATATATATATATATATATATATATATATGTAGCTATAGGGATTGGATAGTCATAGTGGATGGTGTATAACTTTTTTCCCACAGTTCTTTCTGTTATATGTTCCCATGACTTGCTGCTACACTTAATATTCAATTTTTTTTTACAGATGGTCCAAATTAATCTAATTGAAGGGGTTCACATAGAAATTTACTTTGTGGTCCTTTAAGGAACATCTTGGGGTAGCCGGAGTTATGATTTCAGTGTAGTTGTAAATGTTCATCTCTCTCTCTGTCTCTCTCTAACTCTCTCTCTCTTTATATATATATATATATATATACAAACACACACACATGTGCACACATATGATCTATATCTCTACCTGCATCTCAGTGATCACCAATACATGTCAATTCTTCACATATATGCAACCATCCGCGCATTTAATCTCCTCACTATACTTTGATTAATATTCAAAGCTAACTATCAGAATTTAGGCTCCAATGATGCAATGATCAAAGTACTCTCAGCACACAAATTAAGAAACAATCCACAAAGGAAATAACAATACACTTAATAAATAAATAAATGAGAAATAGATTAGCACTTTTCAAATACATCGGTTGGGTCAATATAAAGAACTACCGATATATATATATATATATATATATATATATATATATATCTATATATATATATATATATATATATATATATATATATATATATAGTCTATAGAAGCTCTGAGTCATTAAAAAAATGTAAAATGCTGTTTAAATCCCCAGACAAACTAACTGAATCCAAGATATTGCAGACTTAACATTCGTTGGAAAATTAATAAATGAAAAAATATAAGTAAAAAAAAAAAAAAAGGGGGGGGGTTAATTATCTAAGAGTGAAACAAAAACAGGAGACCTTAAGCGTCTAATATTAACACGGGGATCATCAGCTGTTTACCATGTAACTGTTTCGGATATATATATATATATATATATATATATATATATATATATATATATATATATATATATATATATATATAGCTTGTATCTCCGTACACCCGCATACACAGATGCATACACTTCCCACTCACCATTTTACTAAACACGCATCAGTTTTCATTTTGTTTGGATCTAGATCTACGTACATACTGTCATAATATACCTTGTCCATGCATTTTAACTGGTATAACTACTTTACTCTATTGGTGAAATTAACACTTATGAAAATTAATATACAGACAGAGGTTGTCTGCATATTAACATTTAAATTTAAATTTAAAACCTTATAAATGAGAAATTACTCTGCCTGCATTCAGAGCGGCTACTGCTTAA
Organism: Sepiola atlantica; assembly: GCA_963556195.1. Classification (NCBI taxonomy): domain Eukaryota; kingdom Metazoa; phylum Mollusca; class Cephalopoda; order Sepiida; family Sepiolidae; genus Sepiola; species Sepiola atlantica. The sequence continues at coordinate 35,949,197 of OY744552.1, forward strand.
ATTAAACCAACTAACATAAAACAAAACAGTAAAATTTAAATGCAAATTATAAAATAATAAAAATAATTATGATAATAAATAGTACAGAAAATACAATGATCTAAGATAAAATTAAATTAAATAAAAGTATGGTTGCGTGGGTAAGGGCGGAGTTTTTATTACTCATTTTCGGCAACCTATACTTGTTGCTCAAAGTCTGCTCAGTGTATGTTTTTTGAAGTGCTTGCAATCAGGTAATGTCCCCTGTTTAATATTAAGCAATGTGTCTCTATCTTTAAATCTTATTATCTCAAGCTTCTCATTCAGACACAAAAAGCAAGTCGAGGTAAGGGATCCACAGGTTTTGACTTTCGTAATTATCTCCCATACTATTATTTGTGTTTCTTTTTTGTTCTTAATTAATTTCCAGAAATGCAGGAATAGCGAAGTGTCTTTCTCATATCTTTCACGATTGAATGATAATCTATGTCCGTAAATCCTTTCTTTAAACGTCATTGACGTGCTTCCTATGTATACTCTTTTAATTTCTGGGTTTAACTGTACATATCTTTGCGCGGTATACCACTGAGGAAATAAGACAATTGTTCTGTAAGAGACACCTATTCAGTCTCTGGCAATTACAGTTATTCATTGTTTCATCGTTATTAACATCATTGTTTTGCAGTATTTTATTGTTGTGCTTCTTAATAATTATTTCTAGCTTAACGGTGCAGCTATAGCTTATTTTAAAAGTGTTTTTTATTAAGAAAAGGATGTAGTATATTTCCGGGTGAAAAGTGATTTTTTAATGAGGTGTCGAAATTTATTGTCTATCTTAGTTTTTAAGAGTAGATTGAATGAGGGTGTTAACAAAATACTCTTTGTTATAGAGGTCTATCTCTAAAAGATGTAGAGGAGTTCACGAACAAACAACTATTATTATATAGCACAGTAATCATGATCCACAAGTTTCTTAAAGTCACACCATATTCCAGGATCCCCGGACATTCCACATCTTTACCCTATTATCATTCTCCAAAACATGGACCTGACGTTCGATTTCGGGAGGCAAAAACATTTGCGGGTTTAGGTTATAAAGCAGCCGAAAAAATTTTCCCGGGAGATACAGTAAAAAAGGTGTTTACCTATTTTACGTCAGAATATTATAGATGAACTAAGTTTTTTTTTTCATTGATTTTTTTTTTCATCCGTATTCGATTTAACGTCTAAAATGCATTGTTTTTACACCTCATAATAATTTTTTTTTTTTTATTAATTTGGCACTTCTTCAGTTTAGGTTTGAATGATTTGAATCAAGGGGAAGTAACTATTGTGTGTAATAATAAAAAGGAAATTTTCTAAATACAAGTGTCTCTATAATTAAGTTAATAACAGTTTACATATAACACATACATATGCACGGCCTCGAGTGACATCTATATATTCCGGGACGCCGCCGTTACTGACATAGCGTGAACAGTAGCCAGGGAGATGCGTTGGATCAACCAGGTTGACTCACGGGGCTCGTACCTAGACGTTGAAATCCTCCGTCCGTAAAAATTTAACAGTCTCGGGGCCAAGCACACCCGACGTTTCCACTGAAATTGGTTGGAAGACGAAATGGTCAGTGAGCGAGCTGTATTTTCCGCACTTCCTTGTTTCGGCGAGCAGAGCCGCCGTGCCGGGCTTCACCACGGATTCCGCAATCCTTGCTGGTGAAAAGGAGTCGGAACAAGTGGCGTTCCAGATCAGCGGCTTTCCAGCTCGGAAAGCAAACACAGTTATCCCGTCAAGCCTGCGACCGTCGCCCTTGTCCAGCCCGACTGGTTCAAGGACTGATGCAAAACCCGCCGAGTCGAGACCTCGCCTGACTACGTCGTTAAGGGCAGAGTGGCGAGGCAGGCGGCCGGCACTAAATCAACAAGAGAGACGACGCAGGGAAAACTCATCAACGACCTGACCACAGCGACACCGGTGTGGGTGGCACAAACGGAGTCCCAGCCGTTGTGAGACGGTGATCCAGATAGTGTCATTGTCCAAGAGGGTTTCAAGTGTCGCCGAAGGGATGGCACTGAGCCAAGCACCGCTGTAAGGTGAAGCCGACGCTCTCAGGCAGGCAGCTCTATGCTGGTTACTGCTACGGACGAGTTTGGCAAACACGGATTGGCATTGAATGTCGTCCCAGGACGACTGATGTATGAGATCGGGTGGTTGATGAAGATTTGTCGACGTCCATGTTGACAAAACGGCTGTCAAAAGATCTGAAGACGGGGATTCGAGATATGAGGATAGAATCTCGTCAACGAGACCTGCCGAAGCGTGAGTCGAGGAAGCAAATGCCGGCAGCGCAGTATCGGTTGCAGAGCGACAACCAAGGCCACCGAACTGAAACGGCAAAGTGGCCTGGCGCCAACCGGTGTCATCAAAATTTACATTACAAATTTCACTGGCCGAGCGACGTAAAATTTTGTCGAAATTTTCCAGAAGTTTGACTTTGTTGTAACATGGAGCACTTCTCAGTGTGAATAGAAGTCTGGCCATTGCAAAACAGTTTTGCAGCAGGAACAGTGCCGCATGAGCGTCGATCATGTTGAGGCGCTCTTCCATAGAATCTAGCTTTGTAGACTTGTCTTGTAGGGATGCAGCTACACCTTTAGAGCTGATAGGCGACCCAAGAATGATTGTGTTGTCCCGTTCAGTTATTGAGACGGATCCCAGGGCGAGTCGTAAGCCATCTATTCCCCGTTGAAACTCCACGGTGGAACAGTTCAAGTTGATTATTTCAGATTTGTTAGGGTTAACTAACAAACCAATTTCAGCCAGAGCTGGGACGATCCGTTCAATGTTGTGGAGCACCGAATCGATAGAGCCGCCTAAAGTGGCGGCGTCAAGATACCAAATGTTGATCGGTGACGAGGAAGATTGGGCAATGTCGTCGACGTCCAGAGAGACTGGGTTCAGCGTAAGCTGGTGTGGGCAAGACGGTAGATGTTAGGGACCCAACAATAGCACACGTTAAGAAAATGATCTCTGCGCACCGTGTGAAGGCATTTGTCATATCTAACTTAACTAGTATGATACCTTTCTTGCTGAAATTGAATGCTGCTCTGATGGCATGAGCCGCAGCCTCGCAGCCCATTGGGACACCGACGCCCAGTTGAACTGGTTAGAAATTCGGGCGATAGATGTTTTGACGCCTCAAAACAGACAACTTTGAAAGCGAGTCTGCGGAAGGTGTTACCGACAGCTATCGGGCGTATCCCACCGCATTTTTTGCGAAGAGCGGTCAAGTTAGAGGAGAAAAAGAGATCACGTGCAAACTTCGGAAGTTGGCCGTTAATCAATGAGTTGCAGAGACGGGTAATAGCAGAGCGAAGGCGAAGACCTGCTTCAGCTGTTAGGGGAGCTGTGAGGTCTTTCAAGTGCCCGGGTCGGAGACCGTCAATGCCGCCACTGCTGCTTGGTCGAAAAGACTTGAGTGCGGACATAACCTGTTCTACCGAAATGTCCTGGGTGTCAATCTCTTCGAAACTAGGAGGGGTGTCCGTGTCCGTTGGGACCGGTGGGTGTTTTAGTCGGAGAGCGACTAGTACTTCTTCAGAAATCAATATAAGAGATACATAGATATTCGAATATTTTATTAAAGTTCTTCTCTATTTCTAAAATGTTGAGTTAGTAAAGAAGTTTAGAACATTAAGAACATTTATTTTTCTGTCGTCAAATGTTATAGTTTATCTTTCTTACCGGATTCCAGGACAAGAATTCATCTAGTCTGGTGGAGTATCCAGATAAGTGGTTGTAATTTAGGTAACATGACTTGGAGAAGATACACCATCCCTGGCATGAGCCAGTGTATAGCCGTGTCGGGAGGATCTTATTTCGGCTTCGAATACTATGTTATTTGGAATATTTGGTCAGAGTTTACTTGTAAGGGAAATATCCTCATGTCAGGTTATTCTGACAAACCATTGTACAGAGAGACCGAAGGCACTCGAGGATGGTGTTTAGTAGGTAATTCAAATTGTGTGTGCTTGTGTAAATGCCCTTTATTTTGTGACGAACTTGTAGCGTGCGATTTAGATATATGACTGCTGTCCAAACGGTAGAGATGTTGAGTTAGTAAAAAAGTTAAGAATAATAAATTCCTTCTCTCCCCCAACTGACCAGTCAAGTGTGTCATAGTATATCTTTCATGTGGTCTGTTGGTCTTACCGGATTCCAGGACAAGAATCCATCTAGTCTGGTGGAGTATCAAGCTAAGTGGTGTTACTTGAGGTAACATCACTAGAATAAGATGCACCATTCCTCGTATGAGCCAGTGTATAGCCGTGTCGAGGGGATTTTATTTGGCTTCGAATACTATGTTATTTGGAATATTTGGTCAGGGTTTACTTG